>OX596278.1:38857382-39243510 GCA_951394225.1 Harpalus rufipes | reverse complement strand
CACCTCAAAAATTACCCCTGAATATGTGAGAACTTTGATTAAATATATACAAAATCGATTAAATATGGTAATAAAGGAGAGTTTTGCAATTATCAAATGTTATTCCTAGGTGTATCATTTTCAGTCTGAGATTAAATTTTACTATTTTGTGAACATTATTATTTTTTGTTATATTGTAATACTTTAAATTAGAAATGATTAATATTTTTATATAAGAGAAAGTCTAAAAATAATAAATAATAATAAAAATATATTTATTTTTGTAATAAATCTTTTTGTCTATTAACCATAGCAATTTAATTATTCATAGCGCACGTGTATCATTTTCACTGTGAGCCACTGTATGAGCAAACAAAATAATATTAGTAGTAGGTAAAGTGGAAAAGGATCATTAATAAAATATTTATTACAAAAGAAAACCTATGGTTGATACTTAAATCTTTCAGCATATATATATGAGATCTCTTTTGTGGAATAGATTAGAACTGTTATTTGTTTCATATTTCCAATTTTTTTTTTTCTTAAATTATAAAAATAATAATCGCGTTGATAAAACAATTACGTTTGTAAACTATAGCTTACTATAAATTTCACGCAATATTTATTGAAATACAAGACAATATTTATGCAGGGTGTTAAAAAAGGAAAAAAAAATGAGAGTAAACATATATATTTCGATGTGCTAATACTCATATTTTTTTCAAAATTCGGATAATTAAGGACATTGTTCTTGAAAAATATTGTTATATGATGATAGGATATGATAATATTATATCATTGAATTCAGAATTAAAACGAATAAGCAAATAAATAAAATAAAATAAAATAAAAATAAAAAGCTAGATCCCGGATTTTGATAACTACTGGTCAAACTATTTTCTGTTCATTACATTAGTCTTGTAAAGAAATATTGTTTACCAACTTAATCAATGGTATATCGCACAATGTTAATAAATTAAAAAAATATTGGTAACTTATTTTTCAAATGTATGTATGTATATTGTTCCCAGACATTTTCAATGTTTAACATGGGAAAGAGATTATTTTGTTTTTTTTTCAAATATTATCTGCCTCGTAAAATTTTATAATACATACAGCATAAAATTCTGAATTCTTTGATGCTAAATTTATTACAACTTTGATAATGGAGTAAGCTTAATTTAAATATGAATTAAATTAAATCTGGAACTCGTTATTTAAAAAAATGAGCATCGAATTAATTGTCGAACACCACTTGTACAGATTATACGATATTCATTTTTTGATATAATCATATTCACATTAACTTTACTCAGGCATCAAAAGTGCAAAATTTAATAATTTTGACACTCAAAAATTTAGAATTTTATTCTATAAAGTTTTATGATCTGTTAAGTATTTTCTCAAATAAATAAATAAAGCAATATTTTTCTTAATTTTTCTACTGATGTTAAGAATTTTATACCAAAATTAAGTATTTAGAACTAATTAATGTAACCTATACATGCAAGTAAATATGTTTCACTTAATATTTAGATAAGATTATTCGAATAGTACTTCAGCTGAAGAAGATTTATATTAATTATTATATAAATTTTATTTATTATAAATATAATTATGTGTATAAATTATTTAAATTCGCTTTTCGGATTATTACGCATACCTATTCATATAATTAAAATTATAAATGAAGCAGTGTCCAATGTATATTCATTAATTAGAGCGCCATCTCCGCATGTAACATAAGAAACATGGTACGTGAGTGTACTACAATAAAATTCTTGTAAGGCTGTACTGTAAAACTAGATCAATACAAGTACGAAGCTTGCGTTGTAGCGCCGCGACGCTCAACAACATCCAGTCGAAGACTTCCAATCACTTCGTTGTTGTAACCATTCACAACGTTCACATTTAAATATATTATTGTGTTCTTCAACATATTTAATGTTATTCTATTTATTAAAAAATACGTCGTTTCTGCATAATATTACAACATATTGTTAAAAAATATCCCTGTATTATTTAAATAAAAAAAGAATAATTGTCCCTAACCTTAACAATATTACTAAGTTCTTCTCACCAGTAGAACCAACAAATATACAATTAGATTAAAGAGTTAAGATTACTTACTCGAAATGTTAACCATACCAAAGGTCCTAACTCTAATTTAAAGAACTTAGTTCTAGAAATATCTCTAGTTATTAACCCTTAACTGTTGACATGGGATCATTTGTGACCCCACCAAAATAAAACTTACGAGTACCATGCCACTTGTTTTTTTAACAGCAATGATATTTTATCTGAATGTTACTACTTTATATTTTTTAGAAGTTAATTATGTACCAGAACCAGACTGTTAAATATACACTTAATTTCACATTTCACTCAAAAAATTAAAGCAAATTACTTTTCCAAAGGTGAAATCAACGGGGTCTCGAGAGACCCCATGTTAAGTATAATTATTACGGTAATGATCTTAATTTTTTATTTAGTTACAATTTTAACCTTACTCTTTTTTATTATTTATTACTGTATTTTATATATCCATATATTTTATTATTATAATAATATTAATCGCAGAAAATAATATAAAACAGAAAAATTCATATTATTTTTGTTAATAATTTCTGCTATATACTTCATTAGAAAATTAATGGCCGTATTCTATTCAAAACTGTGTAAGTCTTACAGATCTGTAAATCTGTAAATAATGAATAAAATCGAAACGAAAGTTACCACTTTATAAAACTAGATACTCTTATCTATAATTTATAGATGTGTTTCTATCAGTTTTTTGCAGATTTACGGATCTATAAGACTTACAGTTTTAAACAGAATGTGTATAAAGTTGGAACATAATATTTAGTTTCCATTCATAGTCATTTATTCCATTATATATATTATCAAAACCGTAAAATGTGACATATTTTATAATAGTTTCGAACAATATATAATATAACAGTAATTTTACTTTAAAATATACTTAAATATAGTCAGTTGTGATGTAAAAGTAAATAATCGGTTTTGAAAAGCGTTCGAAGCGTCACTGTGCTATCCTAGTCTGGCTTTAAAGCGCAGGATTCAAAGGACTACGCATTCGGTATACTCGACATGTTGCGAACGGTTTCGATTCCGAGGTGGGGTGTGTACTCCTCGACACTGAAACCGGTATCTCACTGCATTTGATCTCTATGAAGTGAAACTGCGTCCGTTATATAAAATGCATTTTGTTTTAAATAAATGTAACCAAGCTTACCCGTACTAAAATCTGTGTTTTAGTGTATAACAGTGTGCTAGTAATATAATATAAAGAAATGATGTTACTTCTAAATCGCTGTAATGCACCAATTATTACTAATGTAATTTTACACAATTTTGCGACAACTCGTTCGTATTAAGCAATGTTTCTTTTTGGACGTTTAATTTATATTTAAGTGATTTATTAGGTTAGTGTAATTGTATTTAAACTCGATATGGTTTGTGGATTCTTGAAACGCCGTAGGACTTTATCATGTCGTTTTGCAACCGAGTTACTGCTTGCTTTAATACTTTTTTTCGAAGTTTCTCCGGCGTTATTGGAACAAGATGAAGATATTCCTCATAACGAGTAAGTAACTAATACTTTTTTCTTACAAACATGGGCAGATAGACACATTTCGACAGTCAGTTGTTACATTTACGTTATTATATCCACGTTTAATTTATCGACAAATTTCATTGAAAGTATTACAATATTTTTCGTTTGATGAATTTGATGTTATATAATATATAATAAGAATTTTCGTAAGAAAATAGGTAAGATTCCATAAATTTTACTGCGTCAAGTTTATAAAATTTTGTTTTTACTACAATTAAAAAAAAAAATGTGGCATACTAATATTTAAAAACATAAATGCTGAATATACGCTAATGTATAATTGATGAAAAGCACATTAGGTATGATTTAGCCTTAGTGAAATAATTTAGGTCATTTCTTACGTTTTGAAAATAGACAAATTGTATAAAAAAATATTACATATATTTTATAACACCCGATATTTGTTATTGTATAAATTTTGTAAATGGTATTTATCTCGGTATTTATATATTTCTAAAAAGTAATGAAGTTAAAATGTTTTGTAGTAAGCATGTAATGATATACTTTTAAAAAAATGGTACAGATATTGAAACGAGATAACAAATGCTTATTGTATAATGTTTGAGTCGTAGAGATTGCTATTACGAGAAATTATACGCATGCGTGTATCGTATGTACTACTGATATTCGTTCATTTCTACCAGTTTAATTTGCACTTGCCTAGGTGTAGGATGGTTTGATAAAATTATGCTAAGGACTTTTAAGGAGGATTGTGGTATTCACGTGGCTATTCTTAAGTCGTAATAATAATTATACTGTAAAATTTAAATTTTACTTTAGCATAGCAAGATGAGATGATGCATGCTGTCGAAAGTGAAACGTTGTTACACATCCTTCGAAACATGATATTGAAATGAGTATTAAGCAATCAGGTTGCGCTACAGATATTATTGGTGCGGTGGTATACATGTAGTGTTGCAGTAAAACACTAGTGTGGTGGCATCTCGTGTCATTGGCCGGTAACCACCAGAAATACCGATAAGAGACAGAGAACTAGCTTGCGAGAAGGTATTGATCCTTGAATTTGTTCTCTTTTCGTCTTTTCAAAGGACCACTTCTCATCTACAGTTTACTTCGCTAATGTCTTTTGTACTATCGTTTCGCACCATAATACTCTGTTGCTGCATTTGTAGATCACTTTAGTGATGCATTTATTTTTCCAAAGAAAAGTAGGTCATTAATATATTCAAAAACGTAAACTTTGCGATTTTTTAGTTTTGCAAATAACTTCTAAATATGTAATAACACATTGTTTTTTTGTACATATGTTCACAAATATTAATTTCGGCTTCCATGTAATTAATAGCAGCGAATACTTTTGAAATGATACAAATTAATAAATTAGGAAAGCGTATAAAATTTGTTTTCGATCTGTAATCCACAAATTTTACAATGAAAAACTATTAAAATCAAAGGCATCGAAATTGTTGTGACAAGTATCCGCATTTTCAGAATCCTTGGAAAGAAAGGACACGTGCAAAAAGGGTAACAGACATGCGTTTTGTCAATCCATCAAATTTAGTAAAAATGAAACATTCATTATACCTTTACTGCCATAAACATAAACAAATATGTAATACATGATGTATGCATGAAGATAATATAATAGGTATACATTTCATTTTACTACTTAATCTGTTATCCTCTTACACACACTCACGTTCAGCGTCGGCCCAATTTATATTGTCTTAAGATAGACAAGAGGTGTGACATGATTAAGGCCACTCCCAAGTCCCAGACTTGGAGAGGCAGCTCGCAAGAATGATCACTTATTTTACTGTATCATTACATAAAATTAGGCTAGCCAAAGACATGTGATCACCCTGAGTCTGTAGGCTAAAACTCAGGTATTGAAAACGAAGCGGATAGAATTTAAATTTCTATTAGAACCTTTGGCAGTTGAACCAATAGACGAATCTTCTTGGGCCTGAGCCATAACAAGTAAAGTGCGACTGGAATCGGGGTCACCAGTGTAAAAATATCATTTTACATATTTTAAATTGTATAACGAAAATATAAATATAAACAATATATAAAAAAATTAAATGTTTATTTTCAACGTATTTTACAACGAAAAGTGAATACCAATAGTTATCAAATAACAACAAAAAATAACTACCGTCTACCCTTTAGTTTTTCTTGTATAAAAATAAGGTGGCTACAAGGTCATCATTTGATAGCAAGTTCCCTATAATTGCGGTCCAGCACGGGGGTTCCGGCACTGCTGTTTGCAAATGTATGCACCCAGTGCCAGTGCAAAGGCATTTTGTGTGAACCATCACAAGCAACTAGTGGGTACCGTAGTCACCTACAAATGTCCCAGACTTGTTGAGCTCCGAGAACTCCATAAAATCGTTATACACATTAAACCAAAATGGAGTACCACATTTCAAACCTTTATTCTACAAAACCAGCAAAAGATAAAGAAAAATATCAGTGTTTTTAAAAAATAATTTTAAGGTGGTGGCCCATTAGCGATACACTCTTCAAGACGATTTCTAAATTCTGGAAAAACTCATTCGATTATTTCCAGGGAAATAACTCAGTGAATAGTGTTCTTGATGGCTTTAAGATTTTGAAGTCGGTGTGTGTACAACTTTAATATCAGATAGCCCGATAGAATGAAGAACCAATAATTATTGGTCATTGTCCGAGATCCTTATTAGACTATCCCCTATAATTATCAGTCGGATACCTAATTTCAGCAGGATACAGCAACAGCTCATACGGGGAGATCCATGCAAGTGTTACAGTTTAATAAACGTATTATTTTAATTAATAATAATTCTCTTATTTTTACACTTCACCCATATAAATAAAACGTTACAATATGATGTATATTTTGTTTAAATAATAAAAGGATGAATATCAATTTTTGAGAGTTTAGAGTGTTGAAACATTATTGGGACATATAACATCCCGTATCAATTTAAGGAGAGGCCATATCACAACCATACTTGGTAGGGTACTTAAGACAACCCCCCTGAGTAATTTAATGTACATTTTGTTTAAATATTCAGGGGATGAGATATAAATTCTTGAAAGTATTATTGTAACATATAACACCCCCTATCAATTTAAGAAGCCGTACCACAACCATATTTGGAAGGGTACTTAGGACAACCCCCCAAATTAATATAATGTACATTTTGTTTAAATATTCAGGGGATGAGATATACATTTTTGAGAGTTTAGAGTATTAAAATATGATTTGAATATGTAACATCCCCTATCAATTTAAGGAGAAGCTATATCACAACCATATTTGGTACGTAAGACAACGCCCCTGAGTAATGTAATGTATATTTTGTTTAAATATTCAGGGGATGAGATATAAATGCTTGAGAGTTTAGAATGTTAAAATATTATTGGAACATATAAAATTCCCTATCAATTTAAGGAGAAGCCCTATCACAACCATATTAGGTAGGATACTTAAGACAACCCCCCTGAGTAATTTAATGTACATCTTGTTAACATATTCAAGGGATGAGATATAAATTCTTGAGCCTTTAGAATGTAAAAATATTATAGAAACATATAACATTCCCTATCATTTTAAGGAGAAGCCGTATCACAACCATATTTGGTAGAGTACTTGAGACAACCCCCTGAGTAATTTAATGTACATCTTGTTTAAATATTCAGGGGATGAGACCTAAATTCTAGAGAGTTTAGAATGTTAAAATATTATTGGAAATATAACATCGCCCTATCAATTTAAGGAGAAGCCGTATCACAACCATATTTGGTAAGGTACTTCTTTGAAAACTATAATGTACATTTCGTTTAAATATTCAGGGGATGAGATATAAAATTTGTGAGTTTAGAGTATTAAAACATTATCTGAGTATGTAACATCCCCTATCAATTTAAGGAGAAGCCGTATCAAAACCATGTTTGTTAGGGTAGTTAACAAAACTACCATGAGTAATACAATGTACATTTTGTTTAAATATTCAGAGGATGAGATATAGTTTTTTGAGAGTTTCGCGTGGTAAAACATTATTGGCACTTATAACATCCCCTATCAATTTAAGGAGAGGCCGTATCACAACCATACTTGGTAGGGTACTTAAGACAACCCCCTGAGTAATTTAATGTACATTTTGTTTAAATATTCAGGGGATGAGATTTTCAAAGTATTATTGTAACATATAACACCCCCTATCAATTTAAAAAGCCGTACCACAACCATATTTGGAAGGGTACTTAGGACAACCCCCCAGATTAATATAATGTACATTTTGTTTTAAAATATGATTTGAATGTGTAACATCCCCTATCAATTTAATTAGAAGCTATATCACAACCATATTTGGTAGAGTACTTAAGACAACGCTCCTGAGTAATGTAATGTACATTTTGTTCAAATATTCAGGGGATGAGATATAAATGCTTGAGAGTAGAATGTTAAAATATTATTGGACCATATAAAATTTCGTATCAATTTAAGGAGAAGCCCTATCACAACCATATTAGGTAGGGTACTTAAGACAACCCCCCTGAGTAATTTAATGTACATCTTGTTAACATATTCAAGGGATGAGATATAAATTTTTGAGCCTTTAGAATGTAAAAATATTATAGGAACATATAACATCCCCTATCATTTTAAGGAGAAGTCGTATCACAACCATATTTAATAAAGTACTTAAGACAACCCCCTGAGTAATTTAATGTACATTTTGTTTAAATATTCAGGGGATGAGACATAAATTCTTGAGAGTTTAGAATGTTAAAATATTATTGGAACATATAACATCCCCTATCAATTTAAGAAGAAACCGTATCACAACCATACTTGGTAAGGTATTTAAGACAACCCCCCTGAGTAATTTAATGCACATTTTGTTCAAATATTCAGGGGATAAGATATAAAGTGTTAAAATATTATTTGAACATGTAACATCCCCTATCAATTTAAGGAGAAGCCGTATCACAACCATATTTGGTAAGGTAGTTAACAATACTTCTTTGAAAAATATAATGTACATTTTGTTTAAATATTCAGGGGATGAGATATAAAATTTGGGAGTTTAGAGTATTAAAACATTATCTGAGTATTTAACATCCCCTATCAATTTAAGGAGAAGCCGTATCAAAACCATGTTTGTTGGGGTAGTTAAAAAAACTACCCTGAGTAATACAATGTACATTTTATTTATATATTCAGAGGATGAGATATAGTTTTTTGAGAGTTTCGAGTGTTAAAATATTGTTTGAGTATGTAACATGACAAACCGTATCACAACCATAGTTGGTATTCCCCGGAGTAAAATAATATACATTTTATTTAAATAATCAGGGGATGAGATATAAATTTTTGAAAATAATCACAAAATTCACAACAATAAATATTATTTACCAACCTTTCCAAATTATATGCTTGATGAACTCATTCAATTGTACTTAATAATTGCAGAAATAAATAATGTAAATAAATAAATATATCATCACGGCATACTACCTATTGCTGGGTCTGCCAGTCTGCTCTGTACATAGATTTCGGTAATGATGATGACATATGATATTATATGTTCCAATAATATTTTAACACTTATTCCCTGAAAATTTAAACAAAATGCACATCGTATTACCTATGGTTATGATAAGGCTTCTCCTTAAATTTATAGGGGATGTTACATAATCAAATAATATTTAATACTCTAAACTCTCAAAAATTTATATCTCATCCCCTGAATATTTAAACAAAATGTACGTGGTATTACTCAAGGAAGTTTTGTTAACTACCCTACCAAATATGGGTGTAATACAGCTTCTCCTTAAATTGATAAGACATGTTTACATACTCAAATAATATTTTAATACTCTAAACTCCCAAAAATTTATATTTCTTTCCCTGAATATTTAAACAAAATATACATTATATTACTCAGTGGAGTTTTGTTAACTACCCTACCAAATATGTTTTTGATACGGCTTGTCCGTAAATTGATGTTATATAGTCAAGTAATAATGTAACACTCTAAACTCTCAAAATTTTATATCACATCCCCTGAATATTTAAACAAAATGTGCAACATTTTACTCAGGGGAGTTGTGTTAATTACCATACCGAGTTTGGTTGTGATACGGTTCCTCCTTAAATTAATAGGGGATGTTACATACTCAAATAATATTTTAATATTCTAAACTCTCAAAAAGGTATATCTCATTCCCTGAATATTTAAACAAAATGTACCTTATATTACTCAGGGGGGTTGTCTTAAGTACCCTACCAAATATGGTTGTAATACGGATTCTCGTTAAATTGATAGGGTATGATATATATTCCAATAATAATTTAATACTCCAAACTCTCAAAAATGTATATCTCATCCCCTGAATATTTATACAAAATGTACATTATATTACTCAGGGGGGTTGTCTTAAGTACCCTACTAAATATAGTGTGATATGGTTTCTCCTTAAATTCATAGGGGATGTTACATATTCAAATAAAATTTTAATATTCTAAACTCTCAAGAATTTTTATCTCATCCTCTGAATATTTAAACAAAATGTGCATTAAATTACTCAAGGGAGTTCTTTTAAGTACCCTACCAAATATGGTTGTGATACGGCCTTTCCTTAAATTGATAGGGGATGTTATATGTGCCAATAATGTTTTAACACTCTAAACTCTCAAAAATTTATATTCATCCTTTGAATATTTAAACAAAATATAAGTCATATTACACAGGGGAGATATGGTAATTACCCCACCAAATATGTACGTGATACGGCTACCCCTTCAAATTCATTTCTCATTATATTGTATATAAATATTTAAATGAATCAGGGTAATATTGGTAATAATTATCCAAAATAAAATATATTATTTATATTTGTTGCTATATGAACTACTCTTTTGATAATATATATAAATATGTTACAGACAAACAGATTTTTTTTTATTTTTTTGTTAATTTCTTATTTTTATAAAATAACAATACTTTTGATACCCGTTGTACATTTACCGTCAAAGCTATGCAACACTTGCTTTAGATCGAATCGGCCGCTAGATTCACTCTGATCGACCCATAGGGGAGTAAACTACGTAAGTGCACGGATGTACGTGCATGCACAGTAATTTTGCCCTAACATTTTAGTTATATTTCGAACATTGTAATATGTTGGTCAATTAAAAATGTTTACTTATTTGCATTTTCCTGAGATACTTACTAAGATAAGATATTGAAACAAGCTTTCGGAACATAATATATAAATAAAACAGTATTTGGGTGTATTTGTATTTAAATTTTATTAGAAAAACGACGTTTCGAAAGCGAAGTGCTGCCTTCATCAGAATAACAACAATAAATAAATATTTTTATTTAAACACAGGCTTTGAACTTAATAAATCATGGTTACCCGTGGTCCGTTTATAATTAACTGTCAATATACCATTTGTGTGTTTTTAAAAAAATCTTTGATCCATGTTACCATAATTTTCTAAACATGTAATTTTGACTACATATTAATTTATAGTATTGTTGTTATTTACCTAATGAAGACAGACACTTCGCTGTCGAAACATCGTTTTTTTTTTAATGAAATTTTAACAGAACTAATATACCCAAATATTGTTGTATTTATAAGATATAAAATATTTATATAAATATTTTGTACATAAAATGCATGGACTCCAAACGTAGAAGTAGTATGGCTGCCGCGTATTAGGTTGAGTCTGACCTTGAATGTGCAGAACCTAAAATTCGTACCTAGACAAGTCGAAATGTAATAGTTATAATATGCTATTGTTATAACGAAGAAAAGACTACGACAACATCTAAAACTAGTATAGAGGAAAAGGAGATTCATTTATAAACCAAAATATGCGTTGGTCTAGTCTCAACTTTTCGCGCGCTAGCTATACCTGTGTATGTATTTAGATTTTGAGTGCGCCAGAACAACTACGTCTTTCCCTATAGTATGTAAACCATGCAATCGATTTGCATTTCTTTTTAATTTATAAAATTTCAAATTCGATTTTAGAAGTTACAAAAGATGAAAAATAAAATATATTTTGTGACTTAGGTGTAGAATATAATTATTCACAACTTTTATTTCAAACATTTTTGTCTAAATTTAAATGGAAAATTTTGCACAAGAAAAAACTGATTTCCCATGTTGTATTAATAGATATTAATTTTCTGAGAAATATACACATCACATAATTTAATATATGAATAATAAAATAAATGTCATTTTACTGCATTATTTGCATTTATAAACACATAAGTATATCCTTATTTAAAATAAAAATAATGAACTCAGTCAAAATTAAAAGTTTACGCCTCTGAACCTGAGCCCAGAACAAAACCGCAAATTTTATTAATGTTTGAAACAGAACCGCACCCAAACCCATATTTCAAAAAATAAATTAACCTGAACCGAACTCGGTTTTTGGCGGGTTGGATGCCCTGATTTACAATAACATAAACTGAATATTCCGCCATTTAATATTGGGTTACATCGCCTTTATTAGTGATAACAGCAATAGGGCTTCGATTTTCTAACTTTAAATTCTACTGGATTTTAAATTCTATCAGAATTGAGATTCTTTTTTCACTCTTTCTCAGAGTAGATTTCAAATTCTACCGGTCCGGAGCAGTAGAATTCGTTTCTATAGTTTATGCTCGACATTTCTTTATTACGTCTAGGTGAAAAATTGAGTTATAAATCATATTTGTATTAATTATTCCTACTCAATTCTTTGTGTAGGTTTTAGATCGAGTAAAGAATGTCTGCAAGTTACCATTTTTAATTATTGCCCAATAACTGATTTTTTTCATTGACGGCGTGCGATCGAAGAAAAGAAGATTTGTTACTAAATACAAGAACAGCCAATGTTAACAATTCGTAATTTTATATTTTAAATCAACAAAGAACTTTCAGTGTTAAATACCCAGAATACCTTTCTGTAAAATTTACATGCTGAATCTGAACTATTAATGTTGATTACAAATGTCACTAATTTTGTTATTTAAACTGTCTATAGCAGCGGTTCTTAAAAATATTCTTGACATTTTTTTTCTTCTGAATTCGTTATGCTAAAAGAGGCCTTTTTAAGGGAGAATACCATCACTGATCATTGATCTCTGGGGGTTCGCGAACCACAATTTAAGAAGATCTGGTCTAGAGAGCTAAAGCCCTTCAATATTTTATTCACATGTTTCAAGTGCTTATTAATACAGTAAGTATATTCCTTTGAATAAATTTTCGGTACTAATATATTACATTTCATAATAAATGTTTCAATATTTGACATTACTAATAGAGAATGCTTCAATTTATTTTCTCATGGACGATGCTAGTTCCATAATAATGGTATGACAACGAGAGTAGCCAGATCCCACTGCGCCTGACTTGGTGACCCTGTCTCGGCTTGCCATGGCTCGACTCAGTTTGAGTATTCTCGCTTGTTTACAGAAATTTTATTGCACAGTCCAAAATATAAAGATGTAACAAGTCAAAAATAATCCTACCGACGTCGCCAAATGTAACAGGTCGAAGAATAAACCTTACGTCTGTTAGCCAATGTAACAGTTGAAAGTGAAACATATATCGTCCCGGCTACTACCGCCCAAATATAACAATTTACAATTATTTAGGCCGGAATTCTCAATGTAGCCTAGATGAAGGGGAGGATTATTACAACCTGTTCGGTGGTTACCGAAGGGTTGTGGAACCACCTATTGCGTTGCGGGCAAGTTGGACAGAAAATGGGAGCAGGCGAAATGTGGAGAAAGGGTACTTACCCCGTACCAGACGTACGTTACAAAACTGCTGGGCTAAACGTCTGGAACCTTGTGGATTCCACTTCACTGCACTTCGCAGGGTTTTTTAGGTTTAATTTAATATAAACCAACGCCGATTATTTTAAATAGGCAAATATATTAAAATAAAAAGAATAGTAATATGTACACAAAAATATAAATATATTGCTTATAACAAAAACGTGCGTAACTTAAACGCGGGCGAATATGACAATGATATACGTAGTATTTCGATTAACTAATTCTAACCGTGCGAATTCTTATTCGCGTAAGCGTTACACACAGAGTGTCATAACGTTGAGACAGATTTCTTCTGACTGATCCATCCTACCATCGGTACAGAACTTCTAGCTATGCATTTATGATAACTTAACAAACCTTAGCCGTCTGTCCCTTCTGATCTATATTCTAATATATCACGCCATAGAAACTACGCATTATGCCATGTCACAGAGAACAGTACTAATATTCTTTATTATGTTACATATTTTCTATTAATACTGCACTGTATAAACAAATAATGTAGTCACGATATAATATTTCGTTATATTTCTACTATATTTACAAGGCTAGTAATCATTTTCTGGCACCGTGCTTATATTGTCCAGCAACGCCGTCAGCGGAAAACTAGCGAACCAATTGTGTGACGTGATGTGTATAAGTACAAATGTATTTCGTGTTATTGTTACTTTGTGGCAGACATAAATGACTGATTTAAAAATAAAATACGGTTTTCAATTAATACTATTTAGATGTAAAGGTGTTCTTTATGAAAAAAACGATGTTTTAATTGTATGTAACTAAATATAAAACACAAATAAATTATCTTATGAACTCAAATGTAATTCGACAAACATCAATGACAGGTGGTAGCTTTAACAACATCTCGATCCGGCCATAAAATATTATTTTTTGTTCTTATAGACTATAAAATAAAAAAAAAAATAATAAATAAATATTTCATCACGGCATATAAGAACAAAAAATATTATTATCTATAACTATAAGATAGTTATAGATAAATAAGTTAACACAGATACCTATGAATATTTTTGTGATCGATGATCGGTGAAATTAAAACAAAACGCCTAATGCAGTGTAAGATAGACTGGTTTTCATTAAAAATATAAGTAATTTATTTTTCTTTTAAACCTTTTTTTCAAGTAATTTTTGAAGTAACATGTTGGCCAATAAATCAAAAACATTTTTCTTTACACCGGTTAAAGTATTAAGCTAAGTATCATTGTTACGCGACTGAAATCCTCGGAATCCATCATTTAGCATTTGTAAATCTGCAATGTCAACTTGACAACATTTGCTTACTTTACTAATTATATTAGTCTCAACATACATTTATTAATGATAATAACGCGTCTCATATTAGCAATAAATTACTTCTAATACCATAAAAGTAAGTTTACGAATAATAATTAAATAAGCGTAAACAATAAATTAAATAAAAAATATCACGGCATATTACCCAATTGCTTTGTACGCAGATACTGATATCTGCTGATTACTGATAATCATGATAACATATTTGTACCGTGCGGGCATTTATCAGACATTACCTCACGGGCACTCTTTGCTGGCGTGGAAACTGCATAAGGGTCACTTTTGTGCCAATTAAAATTCGAAATAAGTTTTGGCGTCGGTTGGGATCGAACCCAGATCGCTAGATTCGCGACCAAACAATCAGGCACACAGCCATGAAACCCCATTAAATAACAGACAAACAAAATCAGGTATTAAATTTAGTAATTATACTAGCGAAAACTCGGCTACGCCGAGCTTCTCCTAGGGCTCCGCCGATAGTGTTTTATGATAGTCTATACATACATTCAAACCATCTACGCATATTTTAAACGTGAAGTGCTAACGCTTACAGTCTTCTAAAGTATATCCTCTCCTGCTCACCCAAATTACCCACGCAACCTACCCACCCAAACTGCCCACGCAAACTACACACGCAACATGACCACCCAAAATGCCCACCCAAACTGCTCAGGTAACCTGTCCACCCAAAATGCTTACGCACCATGCCCATCCAAACTGCCGACATAACATGCCCACCCAAACTGCCGACATAACATGCCCATCCAAATTGCCCACGCAACCTGCTCACCCAAAATGCTTACGCAATATGCCCACCCAAACTGCCGACACAACATGCCCATCCAAATTGCCCACGCAACCTGCCAATCCAAAAAGCCCACTCAAACTGCCCACGCAACAATCTGTGCGTGCGTATTTTGTATAAACAACTGACAGGAACGATAAATAACACATAGAACTCGGATTTAAGTAGATAGTGGCTCTAGGAAGACAATTAAATTGGTTGCCCATGCCAGCAGTTTTCTCAGATACCCAATCCGAATTATCTTCTTGCCAAAAACAAAATCCAATCAACTTGTCAACTAACAACTTTATGCAAAACACATAAGCCGATCGACCTGTCAAAATTTTGACACTAGTGACTGACAGTCCTTAACAAGACCTCTCATTTCATACCAAACACGACATATTTCTGACAATTTTATGCAAAAAAACAAAAGTCGATCGAGTTATCAAATTTTTGCCTGTCAGCCCTTCAGGAAACCTTTTATTTGGTACCAAACACGACATATTTCTGACAATTTTATGCAAAAAACAAAAGCCGATCGAACTGTCAAAATTTTGACAATTCTACATGGCAGCCCTTGAGAAAACCTTTCTTTTGACACCAAACACGATATATTTCTGATAATTTTATAAAAAAAACATAATCTGATCGAGTTGTCAATATTAGACATTTTTGCCTATCAGCCATTGAGTAAACATTTCATTTGATACCAAACACGACATATTTCTAACAACTTTATGCAAAAAACAAAAGCCGATCGAACTTTTAAAATTTTGACAATTTTGCTTGGTAGGCTTAGAGAATACATTTCATTTGATATCAAACATGATTTATTTCTGACGACTTTAAAAAAAACAAAAGGCGATCAAGATGTCTTAACTTTTGAGAATTCTGCCTGTCAGCCCTTCAGAAAACATTTCATTTGATACCAAACACGACATATTTCTTACAATTTTATGCAAAAACAAAATCCGATCGAGTTGTCAAATATTTGACATTTCTACCTGTTAGCTATTCATAAAATATTTCATTTGATACCAAACACGACATATTTCTAACAACTTTATGTACAAAACAAAAGCCACACAAGCTATAAAATTTTATAACTTTTTGAGGTTGCCAACATGTCTTCTTTTCATCTAGCTATATTCAAATTTTCCAGAATTTTTATTGGCAGTATGGAAATTATTGGTCATTAATGCAGTTAGGAACATTTCTTTTTAATTTAGTTACTTATGGCATATTTGGCAACATTTATGTACGGATTTCACATTGGTCTAGTTAGAAATACTAGTTTTTTTAAGTAGTTACTAAATTATGACATATTTGGCAATACTTTCCAAGTACATATGATCTTCATCTAAAAAAAATTCACTCAATTAAAAAGAATAAGGCAATTTTTATTGATTTTCTACGTAAACCAAGATTTCAGGCTACTTCGATCGATTGTTTCAATGTACCAATTTTCCACATTTAATAATTTTTTACGCAAAAACTATGCATCATACAGAAAATTAAGCCGATAGTCGTGATTAAAGAATATATATAAAACTTTAGATTGTGAATCTATTCTTTTAGTATACGAGATATTAGAATAGTAAATGTCGTTTTAAGTCGTAAATGCGTGATTTAAAAAATATTATAATCGTTTTACGTTATAAATTGGAAAAAAGTAGGTCGATTTGATGTATAATATGTCATATTGGCTAAATCGATTAAAGTATTTAGAAGTATTTAAAATTTATCCATTAAAACAATATGGTCGCGTGCCTGGGGAATCTGTGGAACCGGGTTCGATCCCAACCGACACCAAATATTTCGAATTTGTTTTAATTAGTGTATTATGTATGTGGCTATATGGTAATGTGTTAACTGATTCGTATTATTTGGCCTTTTACGTAGAATGTCTTCGAATTGGAATATTGAAATAGTTGGTTTCATACCTCGTAAAACGTTCAAATCTGATATAAAAAAATATTTGTCATAGATCATTACAATCGCAGATGCAAATAGTACATGTACCTACCTATTAAAACAGAGTATAATAAGCAAGGGCGGATGGGCCTGGCGGAATACCGAGAAAATTCTCGATGGACCGGCTGAATTTGGGCCGGTTCACCAAAACCCTTTTATCAAAATTCAGAATTCACCCTATATTGTAATTCGAAGTTAATGAACAAAATAATAATTTTAAATTAGTACACGAGTAAAAATGATATTCGGCTGCACTGTGGCAGCAACACGGCCGTGCGCCTTGTTCCGTGTATTGTACGGCCGCATCACGACCACACCGACTCCTATTGGCAAACATTCACGGCCGCAAAATACAAATAAATATTGCACACTTACGGCTACACTACAATGCGGCCGTGATTATTCGCCAAACGGACCCGGCGCGGCCGCGTTGTTGCTGCTATACGTATAAAAATTTATTCTTTTCTACTCGGGTAGTTTAGAGAATTTAAAGACATTACGTTAAATAAAAAAAAATGTAGATAGTGGATTAAAATAAAGTTTGTTGAAACTATATACTGTAGCAGTAGGGCCCAGACCCAGACTGTTGGCTTGTGTGTATGTAAATTGTTGGTTTTTTTTTTTGAAATGTATATTACATTGTTGCGAAGTTGTATAAAAACAGACATGGCGGCAACACTATACTAGTTTTTTGGGAACCAACAATAGTATTGAATGAACAAAAGGAGTACGAATTAAAAAAAAAGATAAGTGATATAAAAGTAATGGGATATGTGATTAAATTTTGACTTTTACATACGTTTACGATACTTCTTAATTCGATTATTTGTAGTTTGTGAGAAAAAAATATTGAACACTCGGAGAAGGGATATAGTGACGTCATTGTGGCTCAAGCGTGTTAGATAAAGACAATAGGCTGTAGTGGTTGATAGTGGTGAATATAAACTGAGGCTATACTGACGTCACCATTTCCCTTCAGAACTTTAAATTGCAAATAATGATAATATTATTACGATATAACTTTTAATTTTGATTATTATAATGAGAAGCTGTAGTGGTTAATTTTTATATTTTATGACCCATATATAGGCATTCCATTATGATCGTGATCAAATTTTGATTACCCGTATTTATTTAAATCTATTAATTATTTGTAGTTTACGAAACGTTACTATGGCCAGAGTATGGTAGATAAAGATAGATAATATGCCATAGCTGTGGATAACGGTAGAAATTTAAACTCAGGCCATACTGACGTCACCATATCTCTTCTCCAAAACAGTCAATTGCAAATGACAGTATTATTACGAAATAATGTGTAATTTTTATTATTAATGAGAAATTGTAGTGGTTAATTTTAAATCACATATTGAAAGTTCATTATAAATAAAGCAGCCAAAATGATTACATAAAATTTAAATTAAAGAAATTTGTTATACTTGTAGTTTAATTGTAAATATGTTTTTATGCTATATTTTTGTTCATTGATAATTAATTAAATAAGTAAATTTAATATCTTTTTTTTTCATGTACCTACCCTTAAAACGTATTTAAAAAAAATCACTTTATGTATAATGTGGGCCGCGATAATTATTTTCCCGGACCGGTTTGTAGTTGCCCATCCGCCGCTAATAATAAGAAAAATGACTGTAATTTTTCCTTCTGGAGTTTCATTGAGAGATCTATAAAAATATCGAATGCTGATAATTATACGTACAGATTAGTAGTAGAACACTGAATTATTAGGCGCAAGAATTTAGAACAATTTTCATAAAAGATAATTATTTACTATGAAAAGGTTTTTTGGCGGCATTTACACTACTTGGAAATCGATTACAATGAACATTGTAACAGCGCCAAGTTAGCTGTGAAAAAATAATAAAAAAAAGAAGGCATTTTTTTGGGTCTGTCAAAAAAGATAAAAATAATAACATCTATATTGTAACAAAAAACTTAAATATATAAAGTTAATAATCGTATTCTTCTTCATTAAATATCATTGTACAGTAAGTAAATGTTATTTTGTGACTAAAAGTGGGTTTACTTGTGTCAGCTGAGATTGTTGTTGGATTTTCGGCGATTGTAATTGTGAGAGAGCATCGAACCATTTTTATAAAGGCCATCCGCGCAATAACATGGTCCTTCGAGCCGGACCGGCTAAGCTCGTGGAATTTCCTGCTCATCAGTGACCAATTTGGTAGTGTGAAGTCATCGGCTTGTGTTCGGCCTAGGAACACTTGTACGAGTGTGGATTGTGTCTACCACGGAAAAGATAAGACACCAAATACGGTCTGTTGGCTTCAGTTTTTTCCTTCCAATTTGAGTCAAATTTAATTTGAAAATTTGATTGAGTTTTAGCTACGGAGATGGAAAATATCAGAAGGAGGGAGAGATTGAAAAACAAACTACTGGCCGACGAAACTGATAATTACCTAGTTGAATTACAAAGCTTCAGAAATCAAACAACATCGGGAACAAGTAAAGCACAAATCGGTGAAAGAAGAATATGACCTTTCATATATGTCAAAATGAACGCATCAGATACAGGAATGGGCGAATCTACTCAAGTTTCTGTGGAGAAGAAGAAATCATCCATCAGTTTGTTCATTAAAATCCCGACGAAATGTCAAGTCGCCATCCATCAGTGTTTCTTCATTGAACTCTAGACGAAGTGTCAAGTCACAAAATAGGGTTGCATTAGAGAAAAATGAAATAGAACTCGATGCACAAGAAAGACTAAATGACCTGCAAGAAGAACTAGATGTTATAATGGAAGAAAAAAATGATGAAGAATTTAAATTGAAAAGATTTCGTCATGAAGTGTCAAAAGAAGAAATAACGATCAATGAAGACAAAGAAACAGCTTCTGACATGAAGAATATAAAAAAACTGACAAAAGAGTTAAAGAAAGTGAAACAGCGTACAAACACCAAAGTGAGAAGAGGCAGAGGAAGATTGAGCAGATAAAACAAAAAATGAAACTCATACGTACCCGTGCCGACCAAGAAAAGAATAAAATAGACCTGGAAAGCGACAAATCTGATGTATCAGATGGTGGGGTAGAAGTTGATGAAGAGCGGTTGAAAAGGACCGAAGTATGGGCATCGCAGATAATAGATGATATCGAAGACCAGTTTGAAATGGTTAACCAGCCTGCTGAGGATGACATTCAACACCAAGAAAAATTGAATGTTGCGAAGTTACGAAGTCATAAAAAGGAAGAATCAGCGCTACACTCAATACAAAAATGTACCTTATCACTACCAGTTTCAGCGGCAGTTGCAGAGACTATTGTGACTGCGCCACAGTCAGACACCACCCAGCTCATTCAAGCAGTAACAAAATTGGTTTCGAAGGTTAACCAATAACCTCAATCATCAACTTCAGCTCAAGAAGGAACAGAATATATAACAAGAGCAGCTGTAGCTAAGGAGCTGCCTGACTTCAGTGGGAAACCAGAAGAGTGGATTTACTTTAAAGCTACATATGAAGATACCACTTCCGCTTGCAAATTTAATCCCCTTGAAAATATATCTCGACTTAGAAAATGTTTAAAGGGAGATGCTCTGAAGTCTGTAAAGTCGTTATTATTGTCTCCCGATAATTTATCTACTACTATGGACAGACTGGAAAAGAATTTCGGCCAACCAGAACATATTTTCGACGCACATGAAGTAGAAAATCTTCCGTCTGTACGGGAGTATCAGTGCCATGCTATAACTGAATTTGGGGATACAGTAATTAATTTAACTGCCACCATAACAGCATTAAAGAAACCGCAACATTTAGAGAATCCTATATTGATACGCAGATTAGAAGAGAAGCTATCTCCAGTATTACACATGCAATGGTTGGAGTGGAAGGAAGCAAACGGTGGCATAAAGAATCTTTTTTGGTTTTCCAAGTGGCTAGAAAAGAAAACAGAATTTGCCCGGGACCGTATGCTCTTAATAAAATCCAATATTTCTAAAGAAAAGGATGGGAAGACAAAAAAGTCGGAAGACAAAAAGAAAGATGTTTTCGTAGCAGCACAATATAATAAAAAGCCATGCGTAGAAAATAGAAAAAAACCCAGAGTATGTTTGTAATGTCTTAAGACCGACCACAAACTCGCTAAGTGTGAAGCATTCAAGAAAATGAAAGTTGACGATCGTTGGAAATTTGCCAAAGAGAAGAACTTTGTATTGCCTGTTTAAATTATGGACATGTTTTGAAGAATTGTTATTCAAAGAAAAAATGTCAAATAGATGAATGTGACAAAGTGCATCATTGTCTATTACATGAGAGATGAGAGGAGAGAAGACAAAAGAAACCAATAGCACTTTTCAACAGCAACCTGCAATTAGTTTTCATGCATCCAAGAGAGAAGACGTAAATGACAGTCAAATCAATCTACTCATTCTACCCGTGAAGCTCAGAGATCCTAAAGGTACCTTGGATACCTTTGCCATGCTTGATGGAGGTTCTACTACAACGCTTATACACAAAGATGTCGCTGACCAATTAGGAATTATAGGTCACAGAAAGAATCTTTGTGTGCAAGATCTTCAACGTGAATCAGAACTAGAGAGTTTCAGTGTCAATCTAGAAATACTCACAGCCGATGGAAACAAGAAGTTTGAACTGAAAGATGTCCGAACAATAAAGAACTTACCGTTGCCATACCAGTCGGTTAAAAGAAGAACAATTAAAAAATGGAAACACCTTCAAGGAATTTGCAGACGTATCAAGGAGGAAGACCAGTTATCCTAATTGGTCAAGATAACAAGGAACTAACTATGCCCTTTGAACGAAGGAAAGGACCACCCAATTCCCCCATGGACGTCCATACAGAGTTGGGGTGGGTGTTGACTGGAGAAACTGAGGGATTCAAGACTGATTCCAATTTTTTCATCCATGCTCAACAGGAAGAAGATGAAAATCTGCATGCAATTATAAAACAATATTTCTCAATAGAGTCGTTTGAAGTCAAAATAACTCATGAAAGCCCAGATCCAAAGAAGACAAACGCACTCAGACAATTTTGGATTCAACTCTCAAGCGAATAGAAGACAATAGATTCGAAATTGGGTTACTTTGGTGCCATGATAAAAAATCATTTCCGGAAAATAAATCTGTAGCTCTGCGAAGACTTCGACTACTAGAGAAGAAAATGAGTCAACAACCAGAATTTGGGAAACAATACTGCCAGAAGATGGAGGAGTACGTGAAGAAGGGTTACGCCTACAAGACAAGTCCGAACGTGACTCAAGATGATAATAATTCCTACTTTCTTCCACATTTTGGCTGTTACCAACCCCAAGAAACCAGGAAAGTTCAGAATGGTGATTGAAAGCCAATGGAGTGAGCCTTAATGATCTGCTACTAGAGGGTCCAGACAAACTCATCCCACTTCAAGAAATTCTCAAGTTTCGACAACGGAAGTATGCAGTAACTGCAGATATTGCTGAAATGTTTCATCAAGTTCGGATTCGTCAGGAACCACCACTAGTTTATCAAATGGCTGTGATGATTTTCGGCGCAACATGTTCCCCAAGTTGTGCCCAAGAAGTAAAGAATAAAAACGCTTTGGAACAAGAAGAGCAGATGTCAGCGGCTTGCAAAGCCATCCTTCATAAACATTATGTTGATGACTACCTAGATTCCCTTGACTCTATAGAAGAAACAAAGAAGATGGTTAATGATGTCATTTCAGTTCATGCCAAAGGTGGATTCAACATAAGAAATTGGATAGCTTCAAATTCAAAGATATTAGAAGAAATCCCTTCAGAACTAATAGCTCCAGTTCAACTCAAAACAAACATGAACAAAGAGAACGATAGTGTAGAACGAGTACTAGGTCTCTACTGGCAACAATCTCAAGATAATTTTATATTTATCACAAATTTTCGCAAAGTCAAGAAGGTGATTGTTAACGGAGAAGAAATTCCAACTAAAAGAGAAACTCTGTCTCTCATCATGTTAGTATTCGATCCATTGGGATTTCTAGCTCATTTCATGGTAAAGGGCAAAATTATGCTACAAGAAACATGGAAATTACAAATTGGATGGGACGATCCTATACCCTCATCAATCGCCAAAGGATGGAAAATTTGGCTGGAAGACTTAAGAACTATCTCAAGCTTCAGTGTGCCCCGTTGTTACTCTCCAGCGTTATCAAGATCACTCGATGTTCAACTGCATGTATTTTTTGATGCGTCTGAGAAAGCTTATGCTGCTGTGGCATATTTTCGGTTTCAAGTCGAAGATAATTGGGTTACTAAATTTATAATGGCAAGAACCCGCGTAACACCATTGAAGAATATTTCTATTGTCAGAATGGAACTGCTAGCCGCACTTATGGGAAGTAAGCTAACAAAAACAATCAGAGAAGCTCATGACGTCTTAATCGGCCGACAATATTTATGGACAGACAACAGAACTGTATTATATTGGATCACTTCAGAAAACAGAAGATATCAACTAATTGTAAGCAATCAAATTGGTGAGATTCAACTTCTAACCAATCCGTTTGAGTGGAAATAGGTTCCCACAAGCCAAAATGTAGCGGATGAAGCTACTAGAAATGAAGGTCATTCCGATTGGTCACCTAATAGCCGATGGTTAAACGGACCTTCATTTGTACAAGAATCAGAGGAAAACTGGCCTAAACTACCCGGAAACGAGCTGCAGATTCCAGAAGAAGAACTGGAACTCAAGAAACAATATGTTTTACTCCTGATGACAAGGAAGGAATGGCCTTTGGGCGTCATTGAAGAAGTGTTCCCTGGAGTTGACGGACTTATCCGAAAAGTCAGAATCAGGACATCAACCAGTTCGTATACTCGTCCCCTCAACAAAATATGTATATTTGGACGTAATGATGAAGGTTTGGTATATACTAGTCCCAAACCGGGGGGGGGGGGGGGTGTAACAGCGCCAAGTTAGCTGTGAAAAAATAATAAAAAAAGAAGGCAATTTTTTTGGGTCTGTCAAAAAAGATAAAAATAATATCTATATTGTAACCAAAAACTTAAAATATATAAAGTTAATAATCGTGTGTATTTGTATTCTTCTTCATTAAGTATCATTGTACAGTAAATAAATGTTATTTTGTGATTAAAAGTGGGTTTACTGATTGAATTAATGATTCTATTGTTAAGGATTTCATTGTAGTAATCAACACATGTTTAAATTTACATTACATAATTTAATTCTTAATAACGTGCAAATCCACTAATTGTTGAAATGAAAATGACCTCATAATCTAGAAACTGTAGTACATAATAACAAATTTTAGACCTTTCTACGTAAACAAACACATAAAAATGAATAATTACCTTTTATATTTTATTTATATATAATATTACATGCTACAACATTATTTTTTAGTATTTATAATTGAAAATCCAATTGTTGATAGTTCCAATCCCAGTCAACAGTTTGGAAGAAATCACACACACTAACATTTAAGAGGTTAAAGTTATAATATTAATTAATTACCACTTAAATGGAGCAAATAAATATAAAATACATGTAATTATTATATAATTAGTCTATAAAATAACATGTAACTGTTGTAATCAACACAGATTATTGAAATTTTATGTTATTGCCTTACTTCGTCTTCTCTCTTAGTATTTTAGGGCTGCACCTGAAGAAATTAATTCTTTTGTCCAAATTCAAAATACTGAAACGAAACATTCAGTAGATACGCTTACTCTGTTGGAAAACATACAACTGCGTAATGACAAAGAGAGTAATTTGACAACAGATCAACGAATGAAGTTGAATGGCCTGTTAGAAGATAACAAAATAATCTTCGAACCAGAGGGAAAACCAACCAAATTCAGCGAGCATTGTATTAATACCGCTCGAAATCAGATCCCAGTCTCCTCTCCTACTACAAGAAGTAAATAAAATGATAGGACTGAAGATCATAGAAGAATGTGATTCGCCCTGGGCCGCTCCAGTTTTATTAGTAAACAAGAATGATGATACAAATCGTGTTTGTATTGCCTATAGACGTTTGAACGCTGTTACCCAAAGTGATAAGTATCCGATGCCGTGCATTGACGATTTATTACATGAAGTGAAAAGATCTTCTTAAATGTCCACTATAAATTTACAAAGCGGGTATTGGTAAATATCACTACGCTAGTGGAACCGTGATAAAACCTCATTTATTACACCCTTTGGTATTTTTTGGTTTCTAGGAATTCCATTTGATTTAAAGAATGCGCCGACAACGTTCGAGCGATTAATGGACCGTTTTCACACAGGACTTCAGACATGAATGTAGTCGTGTACATTGACGATATTATTGTGTTGTCAGATAGTTTTGATAATCACATGAAAGATTTGGAATCTGTTTTTAAAGACTAAATGATTTTGGTTTACGAGCTAAACATGTAAAACGTCATTTCCTCAAAGATAGTGTTGAATATCTGGGACATATTATATCATCCAAAGGAATTCAACCTAACCCCAAGAAAATTTCTGTTTTAGTTAATTGACCAGCGCCACGGAATGTAAAGGAACTTACATTTGAATTTTGCAAGCGTGTTCCTGATATAGAAGGTTTATTGATAATTAGGCTGAAGTCACCCGACCTTTATCCCGGTTACTGAAATCAAAAGCGTTATGGACCTGGGGAAAAGAAGAAAAAGCGACCTATGAAAAGTTAATGAATTTATTAACTTTTACCTTATACTTTAAGGACCGATGCTAGCGATTACCCTCTCGTAGCAGTACTAATACAAAGTACTTGTACTGACGAAAAACCAGTTGAATATGCAAGTAGATTAATGTTACCAGCAGAAAGCACGTGAGATAATATGGGCACTACAGAAATTCAGAGGCTACGTGGAATGCTCAGAAATTACTTTGGCCACTGATCTTCAACCATTGCGTTGGTTACTAACAATTAAAAAACCTACAGGACATCTTGTCAGGTTGGCATTGCAAATTCAATGTTTTAATTTAAATATACAATACACACCTGAAAAATAAACGTTATCACTGATTGTTTGTCGCGACCACCTCGAT
Source organism: Harpalus rufipes (assembly GCA_951394225.1). Classification (NCBI taxonomy): domain Eukaryota; kingdom Metazoa; phylum Arthropoda; class Insecta; order Coleoptera; family Carabidae; genus Harpalus; species Harpalus rufipes. The sequence continues at coordinate 39,216,986 of OX596278.1, read as the reverse complement.
CTGACGAGGAGAAAATTGAAACTATCAACGTTAATTTAGTAATTACTGACTTTGCAAATCGGACTTATGAAGAAGTTCGAACAGAGAATAGAAAATAGTAACTGCGTTTGAGGAAAAACCTGTTGTTGAAGAATTCATTCGATGGACACAAAAGGGATATATAAATTATGATGAACGGCGTATTGTATCACTACAACTACGACAACGATAGTGAAGACGCCCAATTGGAAATTCCTGCCTCAAAACGTGTTCAGGTCCTAAAAGAATTACATAATGCACCAATCGCTGGCCACCACGGAGTTGAGCGAACAATAAGCAGTATTTCTCAGCGTTATTACCGGCCTAAACTATGACAATTTGTTGTGTCCCAACTAGAGCGCCGGATTTAAATTTGCCGCCATTTTGTTAATACGAGTTGTAAGGTTAATTTTTTTTGACAGTTGTCACGCGATTTAAGAATATGGTGAAGTATTTAAACGAACAACGTTTAATTATTGTAAAAATACATTACAAAAATGGTGAAAGTTTTGCGAAAACAGTTCGCCAATTACGTCAAGTTTTCGGTCGGAATAATGCGCCAAATAAGTCGACAGTGAGGCGTTTAATTACCAAATTTACGCTGATGGATGAGAAGATCATTGTTCGTCGTCGTCCTTGTCGGTCACTCGAAAATATAGCCACACTAAGGGAATCTGTGGCCGAGAATACAGGAACTTCCATTCGGCATCGTGGTCAAGAATTAAACACTTCCAGAAGCACTATGCAACGAATTTTGGTAAAAGATCTGCATTTGCACGCGTACAAGGTTCAATTGGTGCAAGAAATCAAGCCAAGGGACCATAGAAAATAGAGATACTGACCTATAGAAGGCGCACTCTATGAAGAAACGCAAGCAGATTAGATGTACAACTACCGCGCTTGGCGGACGCGCCGAGAACTAAAGTTTTGTGAATGAATCATGGATTTAGTATTATTATTTGATTTAAATTGAATATCAATACGGAAAAAAAGACACAAATTGAAAACTGTTCATTTGATTTATTTATTAAACCTTTTTTTCTACAATAATTGATTGCATTTTGTATAACAATATCGTTAGATGTTTCCTGACATATTTTTCCTACTAAACACGATTAATTTGTTTAGTATAATTAAAAAATAAAAATCTTACAAAAAATTCGAGGCATTCCTCGTACAAATTATGTTCAATACATGTAAATACATTGTTTGCTATATATTTTGTTATTATTCTAATAATAATTTTGCTTAAATCTGCTTTGTGGCAAAAAAATTGAATATTTTCATTAACTATTTTTTTTACATTATTAATAAAAATAGAAAATACTTTATTTGGGTGAAATAATGCATTTATATGATATGCCCTAGCTGAAATAACAGATGCATCATTTCTTTCACCACAGATATCATTCCTGCAAGTTTTACAATTTTTATTTTTAATATTTTTTTAGCTACATAGCCAGCCACATATTCAGTAGCACCCGAACATTCTCTTTCCGCCACAATTTGCACTCGTGCTTCCTCTTCTTCTCTCGGAACTCGGAACATGCTGTTCTGTTTCCTGGGGAATATTGTCCATAACAAAATGTTGTAGCGTAGTCAATGTTCCATCAGTCTCATCCATCTATATCAAACAACTTTCTGAATCCAATACGTTCCAGCCAGATATTGTACACTTCTTCGTAATAAATAGAAAAACGATGTGTTTTAAGTTCCAACTTGTCACAATTCGGCACACAACACTTGCTTTTCTTTGGTATTGCCATGATTCACGACTCAGATCGTTCACGAACAAAAGAAAGAACAACAAAAAGTACTTAACAAACAACAAAAAGAACTTAACAAAAAGTATTGAACAAACAACAAAAAGCACTAAACAAACAACAAAACTGAATCGCAAACAGGAATACACACAAAAGAATTAGAGAAACCAATGCTGACACTTCAAGAGCGAAAACATGAGTGATTTCAATTGACATTTATCACCATTTTGAAAACTTTGTTGTGCTTATCAGCGCTATTAGCGGTACCGCGCAAAACTATTCAAAGCGACAGTGGCGAAATTGCGGTCGCGCCAACAACTATTTGAAAAGTCCCGGTCGCCGTATGGAGTGCGCATAGCATGCAAGGGACCATGCGCAGCGCCGTGGATTTGCTGATTAGGTGTTGGAACATCTTCAAATTAATGTGGATTTTTCGAAGAAAATCATTTTTTCAAATGAGGCACATTTTCAACTCGACGGATACGTAAATAAGCAAAACTATCGAATTTGGGGTGCTGAAAATCTTCGTGTGATACTCAAACAACCAATGCATCCACCGCGAGTAACTGTTTGGTGTGCATTTTGGGCTGGCGGAGTGATTGGGCCGTATTTCTTCGAAAATGCGGCTGGAAATGCGCTAACTGTTAATGGTGTGCGGTATCGCGAAATGTTAACGGAATTTTTGTGGCCCCAATTGGATGTAATTGATGTGAAGGACATGTTTTTCCAACAAGACGGTGCGACCTGCCACATAGCACCTGAAACAATGGTGTTACTGCAGACCAAGTTTCCAGACCGTGTCATTTCTCAATTTGGCGATCAACATTGGCCACCAAGATCGTAAGATCTAACACCGATGGACTTTTTTCTTTGGGGCTATGTGAAGGAAAAGGCGTATGCGAATAAGCCTGAAACAGTTGAACATCTTAAAGAGGAAATACGGCGCGTTATTGGTGAAATACAGCCACATTTATGTGAAAACGTTATTCAAAATTTCAACAAAAGAATAACCCTATGCCAGAGGTTTCATGGTGGCCATTTGCCTGATGTTGTATTTCACGTTTAATCGGAACTATTTTTCTTTATGTTGAAATAAAAATGTTTGCTTAATTCAAAAAATAAATGTGTTTTTCTTTAAAATTAAATCCGGCGCTATAGTTGGGACACCCTTTACAAAAATGTAATGATTGCCAGAAGTATAAAGTAACTAATCCTAAACCCGCGGGGTTTCCATTGTTTTTTCGGACCGTTACCGGAGACCGCTTCCCAGAATCGATGGATACTTGTGGTTGAAAATAGCTGTACTCGATGGGTAGAATTATTTGCCGTGAAGCAAACGACTAACTTTGAGACTGCTAAAATTTTAATTGAAGAGATATTTATGAGGTATGGATTGCCACGACGAATATTGAGTGACAACGGCACGCAATTTGTTAGTAAAGTCATGCAACAGCTTACCGAATTCTTGGAATCCAACAATCACTAATTGCTACATACCATCCCGAAGCCAACCGAACTGAGAGGAAAATGCGCGATTTAAAATCACAACTCGCAATTTTGGTAAAGGATGATCATACTATATGGGATGAAAAGCTTGTATCGATCAGATTTGCAATAAATACTGGTATTTGTCACAGCACCTGATATAGTGCTGCATATTTGATGTACGGTCGAGAACTCCGAACCACATTTGATGTTACTTAAGATTTAACACCCATCATAGACGCCGATGTATTCGTTCCATTAATAACTCCATCTTTGAAAATACTAAATAATACCTTAAATGAGGAAAAAAAAGAAAAGGAACAGGAACGACAGAAACGCTACGCTGACCAACATCGACGTCCTATCTCATTTTATGAAGTAGGTGACCAAGTATTAATAAAAGTACATCACTTGAGTAGCGCCACTAAAGGAATCTCGTCTAAAATGTTTCCCAAACGAGATGGCCCGTATAGGAATGGTCAATCCTACCACATATGAAATTGAAGACCCACGGAAATTAGGGCACTCGCCTACTCGAGTGCACGTCATTGATCTGACGCCTTATGTAGAAGGCGGAAACGTAAAGTCTCCTACTCCCATTTTGGAAAGAAAATGGCGGGGAAGGCCTCCAAAATTTAAACCTTAGCTCTTATTTTGCAGGTTCCCTGGCGAAACGCCTTCGTGAACCTGAGAGGAAGGATATGACACGAAACCCTGATTACGTCCCTTTTGTGTACTGCCATAGATACGATGTGCTACCATAGATCGCAGAATGACATTAAGTGACGCGTATGACATAAAAGGCTACATTGAACTCATATAGTTTTGTAACGAATGTTGAAATACATAGTAATTTGCAAAATATCTTTTGTGATTGTGTTTCTTACTCCAAATTGAACTCACTGTTATAAACAATATTTGTGCAAAAATAAATAGGCCAGATATTTTTTTTATATGTTTATAATTTTTAACGTTTTTGTAGAACTTGAGTAAAACTATTGATGTTATAAGATGAAGGTATTTATTAGGGTGTAGAAAAACAAGCGCTTGTTCCATATTAGGTTATTTAATGAATAATAATAAACGAAACATGAATACATATTTTCTGATTGTCTAGAATAGTAAATTATGTATTTCTTTAACTGTTTTTCTTGTCATTTTTAATGTAATTATTATGGTATTAAATGCTGAAGTTTGTGTGATACATATGTATATAAATTTTATGGTATAGATCGACGAAGCCAGCGTTATATAACTTATCAACCCTTTAGATTATCCAAAGAATACTTGAACGGAGAAATGGACAGAAATACTTGAAGGTCTGAATTTGGCAGAAAGAATAAAAATACGGCCATAGATGATAGATTTTTTCATTAATAGTTGTTTAAGAAATCGTCAATAAACTACTGAACAATCAAATAATCAGCTCTTTGTGGTTCATGATATAAATGTAAATATGTGGGCAATTTGCCAGAGATTACAAGAAGCGTTTAAAAGTAAACGGGCCAGTAGCATGTCGAAAACTACTCCCACAGCATTGAGGAGCCAGACTTCATTATGCTCGCGGACATTTAAATGGAAGTTCAGAATAATGGACCAATATATTATTTACTGATTAGTCTAAATTTTGCCTACATAAACCATATGAAAAAGAGAGAAAGAGTAGGGAAACGAATGAGGGAACGAATCACGGACTGCACTTTTCATCGACGTCCTAACCATGGAAGAGTTTCTGTACTGATGTAAGCAGGAATATCAATGGAAGTTCGCACCAAATTGCTCTTCATTCAAAGAGGTTCGTTTATAACACAACAATAATTTGAAGACATTTTGTCGAGTTATATGGTATCCCTTTCTGTATTTATCGCCCATAACTTTGTTCTGGTGCAGAATAATACACAATGATATTTTTTTATTTCCATTTCCATGGTCGTCTGATCCTTGACGAAATTGTAACATCTTATTTACGGAATATCTTGTGTTGTAGATGCGCTGTTATATCGCATTTAAACTGTTCTAATGCAAAATTTTATGTTAAACAACTTTTTATTATTGTAGTTTTGTTGTTAAAGTTACAGTAGAGCAAATTTCCGTACTTACTTAAAACCCCACGTTAACTCCTGTGTTTCGCTTTTCGGTGCACACCTGTATATGAGTTTTGTGGGGAATTGCTCAAAAATAAGTAAGCATACAGACACAGGCTTATGGATACCAGCAAATTATTTTATGGTTGGGGGGAGGGGGCAATACAAGTAATAAAACGAATTGACACAACTGCATTCCCAATGTCTGTTTGATTCATTTTATGACAATGCATTTTTGAAATTTCCTTTCAGATTATTATTGGTAATTAAATAAATTGATGTGTATCTCTTGTTATTTTTCTACACACTAATAGTACTGATTAAATAAGAGAATGTTCCATATTTTATTAAATTTTGAAAGATAAATAATCAAAAATGCTCACTAAGACAATGTAAACGCAATACTGAAATGCTCTATATTTAAATAAATAATGCACGATAAAAATAATAAATATTTTGTATTTTGTGGACAAAATGAGGAAGACCTGTGGAAGGTAAAATGAAGAAAAGCGTTAAAAAGGTTGAGAAATCTAAGTTAACACATTGAAGGATGAAAGTTTTAATGATTGCAAATAAAGTGGAGATGAAGCAATTAAATAAAATATTAATATTGAAATGTTTTCCTCCTAGGCAGGCGACATCTGAAATCACCCTCGTATCTGTACCGATGAGGGCTCAAAAGCTGTCTTTTTTATGTGCAATGTTGACATATAGATTGCATACTGAAAAGAATTGAAATGACGTAAACAACACCCCTCACACTTACGAAATGTTTGGTTATTTCGACAAAAGCTGTTCGTAGTTCCGTTGATGCAATCCGTCAATTATTATTATTATTAATATTATTATTATTATTATTATTAATATTATACCCTATTTTTAGTACACAGGTAAGAATCAAAAATATGATCCGTCAGCTATGTTCTCTTCGAAAATTGCATCTTTTTAAGAAAAAAGCGTGTATGATATTTAATACAAAAATGACAATAAACAAAATAGTCATTAGTCATAATAACGATTTTTATATTTAATAAAATCAATTATATATTTGGCGTTTTATATTAAAAATTATTGAGATGTTCAGTTTTATGATCAAAATATTTATTTACTCTTACTCTTAAATAATATTGCAAATGTTTGCCATCTCATGTGCCATATGAAAGCCGCGCGCAGTTGTACTGGCAACAGTATGGAATGCTGTTTTAACATTCATTCCCACATTTTAAAACAGTCGTACAAATTAATGTATCGTAAAAGTAAATTCACATTAAAAAGAAAGATTTAAACTGATTATTGAATTAAAATGATTGTTGATAATATAATTACAAATTTTTCAAATAAACATTTTAAATCAACAGGCAACACAAAACTTTCTTTTTAATGTTAGTTTAATTTTATGTTTATTTAATTTAAATGATTGTTGATATTTTCAAAACAATCGTAAAAATTCAAATATAGAAATGATGTAACATTTATATGAATGAATTAAATTTACCCTTTATTTTTACGATCCATGAATTAAAACGATTGTTTATTTCTGTGATACTTGTAGTAAATTGTTTGTTTGAAAGACAAATATATTTTTGGCAAATATTTGAATTCAACATTCAATTTAAATATTTCATTTTAATTTTAGTATATTTTTATGATACATGAAAATTTATGATTGTTTTAAAAATACCAACAATCAATGAATTTGAAGTTTATTAGAAATAGACTAATAATGAAACGATTGATTTCAAGAGAATTTTGAATTAAAATGTTTGTCAAAAATATTTTTATACGTTTTTCAAGCAAACATTTTAATCAAGAGTCAATACAAAACTTTCTTTTTAATATTATTTTAATTTTATGTTATTTTCAGTTATATGATGCTTGATATTTTCAAAACAATCGTCAAAATTAAAGTATCATGGAAATGAAGTAACATTTATAGTAATGAATTAAATTGGCCCTTTATTTTCATGATACATGAATTAAAACGATTGTTTATTTCTGTGATACATGAATTAAATTGTCTGTTTAATTTTACGATACATGAATTAATATGACTGTTGATATTTTTAAAACAATCAAATTAATTAGCGCCGTTGTGACTATTTCAAGAACTATTTGCAATTAGGTCATTCTTTCGTAGATGGATCCACATAGGAGCTTTGTACAGATCTCTGTACACTAGATCGCGAGCACAGACTAAAATATACTTTATACATGACCGAAAGGCTGTGGCTATTATAGATCTTATAACTTGACTCGATATGAAAAGCATATATTTCACTATGCAAGCGAGTATTATGTATAGGACTAAAAGAGATGGAATGATTTGTTAAGAGCGAAAGAGAGAAAAAAATTAGTGCGAATTTCACAGTGCGCAAGCTCACAACGCGTAATTTTCCGTTGCACTTATCTGTACAAAGCATTGAGGTAGGAATAAATAAGAAGGGAGCAAGTTTCTGTAAAAGTGAAGCCATTTCCACCACTTCATGTAACGCCTAACTGTTAACCTTTAACAATGTATTTTTTTTCGGTTGCTTACGTTTGTGTTGTGTCGTTTAAAAGTGTTCAGTTTGTTTTTCGTCTTTTTACTTGATGTAGTAATAATTATTTTGCAAAATTTTGGTAATAAGAACATATTTTCAAATTTATCAAACCATTGATAAAACCATGGATCTCTAGAGAATCACAACACATAGTACATTTAATAAAAACTAATAGCCTACTATGTTAAAGTAAGATTTAATTATTTGACAAAAAAAGCATTTGATAAATCTGAAATATTCGGCATTAAAAGTTTAACTGCATTTATAAATAATTTTATATTTGTTTTGCGTCATTGTAAAATATATTTCAAATAAAATCTGAGATATGTGTTATTATTTTTTAACATAATAAACCTATTTAGCAAAATTGTTCGTTTTTCATAGAATTTAGAATAATATACTCGTAATATAATTAACTAAATTCAATAAGTAAAATGTATATAAAAACTGAGTATCATATTTCAATAAATAATATAAGTACTACACATTTCTTTCAGTATTTAAGTTCTACAAAAAAAATTTGAACGAACAATGCAATTTCGTTTAAAAATTGCCGCGCTTATTCCCTCTCTAGATTGAACCAGCAGACGTTTTCGTCCGTCCCCACTAGGCATCATTTCCCTGGCCATCAATAACCTTATGCTCCCTCCTTTCTATTCCTACCTCCATGGTACAAAGCTACAAAGGTGATCTATGGAGCCATCTGCGAAAGAATGACCGAATTACAAATAGTTCTTGAAATAGTCACAACGGCGCTAATTAAATTGACTGTTTTAAAATTATCAACAATCATATTAAATCATATATCTTAGAATTAAACAAACAATTTAATTCATGTATCACAGAAATAAACAATCTATATAGATGTTACATAATTTCTACGATATTTGAATTTTTACAATTGTTAGGAAAATATCAACAATCGTATAAATTAAACGAATATAGAATTAAAAATTTATTGAAAAGATAGTTTCGTATTGATTGATGATTTAAAATGTTAGAAAATTTTGTAATTATATTATCAACAAAAAATTAAGACAACAATGAAATTCTTCATTCAATTCTTTCATTTTAATAAAAGTTTATTTTTACGATACACGAATGTATATGACAGTGCCTTTTAAATTGATTGTTTTACAATGACCAATAATCATATTAATTCATGTATCGTAAAACTAAACAGACAATTTAATTCATGTATAACAAAAATATACAATCGTTTTAGTTCATGGATCCTAAAAATAAAGGGTCAATTTAATTCATTCCTATACACCATTACACCATTTCTATGATATTTGAATTTTTACGATTATTTTGGAAATATCAACAATCATACAAATTAAACTAATATTAAAAATAAAGTTTTGTGTTGGCTGTTGATTTAAAATGTTTGTTTGCAAAATTTGTAATTATATTATCAACAAACATTTTAGTTCAACAATCAGTTTAAATCTTTCTTTTTAATGTGCGTTTATTTTTACGATACATTAATTTGAACGACTGTTTTAAAATGTAGGAATAAATGTTAAAACGGCATTCCATACAAGTGTTGCAAAATTATAAAACAAAAATATATTATAAACTTGAATTTCATTGACATAGTCTACTAATATGTGATATGTACGGCCGAATTCGCCATCCCTTAATCATTAGTTGATTCACAGATCAACGCTGATTCTGAATCAATCCAATTCACCATTAAAAATGAAGCTAATCTACTATAATCAAAATCAATGATAAACTGATTCGTCATATTCCATGAATCAAGGACTGATCACATTTTGAATCCTAAATTTGACATTTATATCTGTCAGGATTCGGGCTGTTGTACTCATTTGTAAATTTGCCTCATGCTTTTTCTTTATCTTTATTTAAAACCACACTGGCTTTATTATTTTCAAATATACTTTTATATCTTTCATTTTCAATATATTTACAACCACTCGTTTATTGGAATCAATGTAATTTCCTATCTACATATATCAAAATAAAAATTTACATATGTTTACAGAAATATATCGAGTAAAGGAGAAGGTCATATTGTGCAGCATCAATAATTTAAACCCAAAACTTAGGGAATTATTGTGCGATTGTGAATTATATAGTGTAAAAACTGTGAAGAAAAGTGTTTAAAAGTACATTGTGCGCAAACTAAAATAAAGTTATTATAAACATTTAAAATTGTCGAAAATAAACCACATCAAACAGCAGAGTAGAGCCCGGACCCGAGCGCACACACAGCTTAAGGTCGCCGTCGAATACAGTCCAATCGTAATTCCGTTCGTTTGATTGAAGGAATTCTTTAAAACAAATGCAATTTTGTTTATTGATTTTGAGAAATGTAAATCTAATGGTTGAACTTATATTCATTTTTTTATTAACAATAATAATATTGTTTATAACATTAAATCACGTAATAAAAGAAAAAATGAGTTCAAAGTATGTTTGTCATATGCAGATATTTTTTTTTATAATGAATAAAAAAAAAAAATTAATGCAATAAGTAATTGTTATAAACGAATGGAATTACGATATTGCCCTATACTGTAATGTAAATTTAGTGCAGCATTTTGTCGGAGCGCACTACTGGAGCTCTGCCGTCGTTCTCTCGAGTGCGTTCCGCGCGGTCGAATTCCACGCGGTCGAAATCCCAGGCGGTCGAAATCCCACGCGGTCGAAATCCCACGCCGTCGAAAAGGTCCCCCACCACTTTGTCCGTTGTGCATAAATTCAAATATTCCCAGCTCGTCGAATCATGCCCGGTCGAACTGTTACACGATACAAATCCATCGTCGTGGTAAGACCAGAACCACTCCCTATATCGATCGTATTGCATTCAAACAATCTATGCTGCGTGGTAGTTCCGAGTGAAATGTATAGATGGTAATGCATTTTGCCAGTGGACCATGTCATGTCAAAGATAATATATTAAGAAGAAATTTATAAACATATATTATTTATAACACCATATACAACGGACTATTTAATGAATAGAGCAGAAAAAAAATTACCTATACATTTTTAGTAAAATTATTGATATTCTTGGCCCGCCATTTTAGATTAGTTGTTATATTAGGCTGTCCATTCTTTATTTCCGTTGTAAAATAGAGACAATTAGTAGGATATGATCGCTGCACGTTGACTATACGTTTAAACTTTTTTTTTTATATGTTGTATTCCCTGCTATAATTGTTTATTGCAATTATTTTGCGTTTCAATATAATCATCGTTTATTTATATTCACTTTACTACTACACTGTGGAATCCTTAAAAATAAAACTAACATAACACCCGTTACAAACTTTAAATGTATGAGAATAACAAATGTGTGTAAATAATTTTATTCGCAGATATTTTAAGGGTACTTACCAAGGATCATTTCAGGGGCTTTCAAAGCTGTCGTGTATAGAGCCCCACAGGGGTCACCATCTTTCGATTTTAAAATTCAAAATAACTTTTTCTAGTTGACGTTTATTCGGATTCGATCCATCAGAACCATAACTCCAGTCTTATACTTATAATAATAATGAAAATCAATTATACTCACATTCTTTCCGTTATATAAAACTATTTTGGATGTTGATTTTTTAAATTATAAAAAAAATATATCGAAAACAAAAAACCAAGTAGGTTTATTAAATAGTATACAATAAATTGCGACGTAAGTCATAAGAGAGTAGTGCAACTACACAATTATATAAAAGCTTAACATATTTGTTGCACATTATTTTTTTTAGGATCAATGATGTGTTAACATATTTTTTTACTCTGAAATTCGAAGAAGTACCTTATATAATATTATACTCGCCGTCTAATATGTATGGATTGATGCTTAACTTTTTCGTTCACCGCACCCTGTCCCTTGCCCTGCGGTGTTACCGCTTCTTCATAACTTAGCATTTTCAACATTGCCCCTGAATTGGCAGCAGTGTAGAAATCTGCAGTCATACTCATTTAACGGTAACTATAGTAAATATGTTTTTCTGTTCAAATGTCTGTATATATTAAACACATTTGCAATTAATAAGTGTACTGTATAAATTGGCACCAAATTACACTACCTGTGACGTCCAAGAAATACTAGCCAATGACAGAACTAAAAAGAAAAAATTTGAAAAGTAATTAATTTTTCTTATTTAATTATAAAAATATTAATGCTTACTGCAAAATGATCTTTACAGAATGATTTTATAAATGGTTGTATCTTTTCTTGAGATAACCATTTAATTCTTTTTTCTTCGTTTTGAGGCACTAAAACTATTTTTTTTACCATTATTACTTCTATTTGGGCACACTAGCACATGACTCTTTCTACAACCACGTTTGGGTCTGTACAAAATATAAAAATCAATAATATGGATAAATCTACTTGCTAATATATAATTGATAGCTGTCACAGCTGTCATTTGTTTAAATTCTGTCGGGAAATGTAAGCCACTCCCTTATTGGTTAGTATTTTTCTGACGTCATCAGGCGACAGGAAAGGAGACAATTTTCTCATGAATAGAGAGTAATATAAACGAAAATAAACGAATTCGGGTTAAATATTTTTTCTTATTCTTTTGATTAAACCAAAGAAAAAAATCGTGCAACATCTTATTCAATAAAAATAATCATAATTTGAAAATATTTTACGCACAACTGCATTAAAATTGTTAGTTACCATGGCGGAAACTGAATGACTGTATTCGTACGGTAATATTATTACTGACATCGTTCTTAACACGGTTTACTTTATTCTGAAACAATAAACATGAGAAATAAAGCACATAATTTGAATATTTGTAATATTCACATAAATTTTCCATGCCAAAAAGAAAGTACATATTTCGGTTTATTATATTAAAAATTTAATAACACAATACTCCTATGTGGAAAGTTTTTAAATATTTTGAAGGATCTCTCCTGTTTTCATGTACCTTTTAAATCGTATGAATTTTACACTTATTAGAAGATTTGGATTTTGTGCCAATTTTTAAATTGTAATATAAAAGTATCCTATAAACTGTATGTAAAATCATTTAGGACGTATTACCAGGTAACTCACGATTTATAACGTAAAATACTAAAACATGGCAGTTTATTACTTATTAAATATTATAAAATAATTAAATTTATTTTCAAGTATAGTACTTTAAATATGTTATTGTCAATTGGTAGAAAGTATATTTGGAAATAAAATCAACATAACATTTAAAATAGAAACAGTAATACATAATTTTACAACGGAAATAAAGCATGACAGGCTTAATATAACAGCTAATCTAAAATGGCGGACCAAGAATATCAATAATTTTACTAAAAATGTATAGGTAATTTTTTTTCTGCTCCATTCATTAAATAGTCCGTTGTATGTGGTGTTATAAATAATATATGTTTATAAATTTCTTCTTAATATATTATCTTTGACATGACATGGTCCACTGGCAAAATGCATTACCATCTATACATTTCACTCGGAACTACCACGCATCATAGATTGTTTGAATGCAATACGATCGATATAGAGAGTGGTTCTGGTCTTACCACAACGATGGATTTGTATCGTGTAACAGTTCGACCGGGCGGGATTCGACGAGCTGGGAATATTTGAATTTATGCTCAACGGACAAAGTGGTGGGGGACCTTTTCGACGGCGTGGGATTTCGACCCGTGGGATTTCGACCGCCTGGGATTTCGACCGCGTGGAATTCGACCGCGCGGGATGCTTCGGTTCTCTCTACACCGCGCTCGCCACCACCCCTCCTCAGGTCATACCAGCAAGCTAGAGAGAGGAGAGAAAACGATTCCGCATGAAATCTTGTTGGCTCGGTCCGAATAGAGGCTAGCATCAGTTTTGAAATTTTATGCGCTAAGTTTATATACTCTTATTATAAAACGGTTAAAACTAAAAATTCAAAACAAAACAGGCCTTCAAAATCAAAGAAACGAACGGCAACTGCTTTAAAGAGGCGAAAAAATGCTCTTCTTCAACAAAAGAACTTGCAAACAAATATAAATTTGGCCAAAAAAGCAACTAGTAGAATTTTGTTGGATTCGTATAACGTTCCCAATCAAATGCCACAAAATTCTGAAGTACTAATTAGTTTGGAAGTTGACACACATAATTCAGATGATTTAATTAATTTCGAAGATGTTTGGTGCCCAAAAAATGTATACGAAAGGTTTGTTCATACTCCTTTTGTAAATGTTTATGAATATAGTTTATATAATGTAGGGTTGGCAGATATGTACCAAAAAATGTTCTAAATGTTGACCAATTATAACCAAAATCTAATCATCTCTTCATATGGATATAAATAAAAGGAATACGAAATAATTATAATTTTTAGAATTGTAGTGTTCGTGTTATCGTCACACACACACGCACGCACGCACTCACATACATACATACACATGCACACATCGTAAAAAAATGCTAAAATCGTACTCTACGGACCCTAAAACGTGACGGAAGGTGAAAACTACTCTGATATTTACGGTTCGAATAAATAATTTATTTTTAATATAAAAAATTATAAATTATGTATTGCAAGTGATCCTAATCCTACGAGTGAATTTGCTTTTGAGAAAACCATAACAGGTAATAGAATTGAGCAATTAGGATATGTTCTAAAATGGGCCATGAAATTACAACTGGATCATTCTAAAATTTGCACTATGGGTCACTTATATCCGAAACCTGCAGAGGATTAGGTCTAGTAAGCCTAACATGCTTCAAATGTAGGATATTGAAATTTCTAAATACACCGAAGAATTAAATAAGTAAAGAAAAATCAGAAATAAATATTGGTTGCGTATGGGGCAATAAAGCAACTGGTAGTACAAATTCGCACAAAGAAGAATTGCTTTATATCATGAATATTAAATCTCTGAATAAGGATACATTTTACAAAATTGAACATGATCTTCAAAAGGTATATCCACCTCCTAATAAATTCACTAATAAATTTATTTAGCTGATTAATAAAAAATATCTCGGAAACATAAACTTCTGTCACATATATCATAACATTGCTTTCATAAACGATATTTTATAAGCTGTGCCTAGCCTCCCAGCGTCAGTATCGGTATTAATCCCGGTTTTCTAATTATGTCTTAGCCAGATTGTAAAATTAGCCAAATTATAAAACACCTATGCATTTCACAATATGGATAGACGTTTTAATAAACGAAGAATAACTTTCATACAAGCTAAGTGCACACGACTAGCCAGATTGTAAATCATTGTAGTTAACGAATATTTGTCAATGTGGCGGTGCTTAGAGTTTCACGGCTTGACTTGATATTCAAGCTACTTGACTTGACTTGACTTGAAATCAAGCCAATCTCAAGTCAAGTAATAGTAGCCGAAAATCAAGTCAAGTCAAGTGTAGTTACAATTTCAAGTACTTGAAAAAATCAAGTAGTTATTTTTTTAATTACCAGAAAAAGTTCTTCAAGACAACATTTCATTTTCATATAGTTCCTTATGTTTTATAACAATATCAATGATATACCTTGAAATATAAACTTTTATTCATAAAAATAAATCATACATTCAAATTTAAAAATTAGAAAAAAAACATTTGAAAGTATATATGACTTAACAAACTATTTATAGTATATATATATATATATATATATATATATATATATATATATATATATATATATATATATATATTATGGTGGACCTTAAAAGGGGGCAAGTTGAATTTTAACTAGACCACCCCCTAAAATGGTTCCTAATAAATAAAAAAAAAAATATACTGACAATGATTCCGCTTAATTTTAATATTTGACCGTGCCTAAATACACTTGATTTTTCAAGTCAAGTCAAGTAATGAATTTTTGAAAAGCTTGATTTTCAAGTCAAGTCAAGTAATTTACAAAAATATCAAGCTACTTGACTTGATAAAACCCTAGCGGTGCTTTACAATCTCGCCACTTTTTATTTAGAATGCATGTTACCGGAAATCATGAACAGGAAAATTTCAAATGGGTTATTCTGCAAAAGAGAAATAAGTCACTTGAGGGAATTAGATTTAGAATAAATTCAGAATAAAATTATCTATCGTTCTATGTAAAAGTATATGTTTCCATTTCAAAAAAAATATACATATTCCAACTTGAAGAACTAGGTATTTTCTTTTATAAGTAGCTGTCACTTTTGGCTCCTACAACTTTATTATTTACATATATGCTTTTGCTCTTAAAAAACTTGCACAAAATACCATAGTAAATACAGCAAAAAAAAAATTATGTTGCACAATTTTATAGTCAGTCATATGGCATAATTTTCTGGGGCTGTTCTCCCAATGCCGTTCGCATTTTTATAATACAGAAACGAGCTACATATTAGAAATATTTATAACCTTAGCTACAGAAGTACCTGTAAACATAGTTTTATAAAAGAAAAGTTTCTTACTCTGCCATGTTTGTATATTTTAAATGTCATTTTATTTATTAAAAAAAATAAAAATCAAATTATAAAATATAAGAATTGTCATAGTTATATTACTAGAGATAAAGAGAATTTAGTGCTCCAAAACAAGTGAAATTTAACTCTAAATAATACTTTTGTAATAGGAAATAAATTATATAACCATTACCAAAACATATAAAGACATTGATTCGTTTAATTTATTTAAAAGGAAACTAAAATATTTATTAATTGATAAATGTTACTACATTAATGAATATTATACGGATATTATTATTATTATTTTTATAGAATTATTTTTTAACTTGAATAATAGAGAAATTATAGGGAGCCGCGTTTTTTTCTAGATATGTTTTTTATGTACTCGTAGTATAAATATAAATCCTAATTATATTTATAAAAATACAATTTTTCTTGAAACCAAAATTAAATACTTTTAGTTCTTGAAGTACGAAAGAATAAAAATACTGCAGTGTAGAGATATTTCCCGGCCAGTACGTACTAGACTAGCCTCCAAGCGAGGTTTTATCGCTCGCGTTAGCCGTAATTTTTAAATCTTGCTCTTTGAGATTTTGGCGCCTCTCCTTGCGATTGTAGCGCTAGAGATCCGCAGCGGATTAGTTTGTTTAAGAGTGCAGTGTAAAAGTCAAGTGAGTAGGCAGTGGCGTAGCATACGGGTTAACACAAATGAGTAAAATATTTACAAAAAGAAGCGATTTTACTTTGATGTAATACATATATTTGTCTTCTGAAACTACAAATATGCGAATATATGTCTTCTTGTAATCCTGCCCTTTGAAAATACGTAGGAGAAACAGATTTTATTCCGTTTTGTATTAATATTTCTACTATAAATTTGTGGGGTATGGAAGGGCGTATATTGGATACGACTACTTTATTGATGGTGTGATTAATCGTCTTATTTCTATGATCTGGTCATTTATAAATAAAAATAAATAAATAAATAAAGATTTATTTGACTGTTAACCGAAGTACAAAGACATAGTCATAAAAAACATTTACATAAAAGAAAAAAATTCAATTTCATTTTAAAAGCTTTCAAATCAGACATAATTTTAATATCATAAGGTAGAGCGTTATAGAACTGAATAGCTTTGTAATAGGCAGTATTATCAAAGAAAGCAGTTTTATGGAGTGGAATACTTAAATCAAAATTATGTCTGGTTTTCATATTGGAGAACACATCTTTGTTGAAAGTGAACAATGAAAGGTTTTTTTCTTTGACAAAAATAATGACTTCATAAATATAAAGACTTACGGTCATTATTCCTAGTTCAACAAATAGGTGTCTACAATGGGCTTTTGACGAGACACCAGCTAAACATCTTATTATTCGTTTTTGGAGTACAAAAAATTTATGCGCATGTGGACTATTGCCCCAAAAAATTATACCATACTTAATTCTACTTTGAACATGTGCAAAGTAATAAATTTTAAGAGTGTCTGTATTGGTAATGTTTCTAATTTTGTAAATTGTATAGAAAGCAAACAGACAATTTCTTGTGTAAATCATCAATTCATCAATATGATTTACCCATTTTAGATTTGTAGCTAAGGTTAGACCTAGAAATTTATTACTAGGCGCAGTTTGTAGAGATTTGTTGTTTACGCGTACAAGTGAACTGAAATTAATATTACGTATGCTAAAGATCATGAGACATGTTTTATTGCAATTTAATACTAAATTGTTACGAGTACACTAATCTGACATATCATTAACAGTGCTTGAGGCCAAAAAGTTGAATTCTTGCACAGAATCCGCACTAATAATACATCATGTGTCATCTGCAAATTGACATAATTTATTACAATTTATATAATTTTGCAGATCATTGACATACAAAATAAATAAAATTGGCCCAAGAATTGATCCTTGAGGAGCACCGCGTGTTATAAATGACTTAGCAGAATTTATTCTTTCAGTGTAACCATCTACATCGCTATGGAGAAATATTGTTCTCTGTCATTTAAATAGGAGCGAATCCAATCACATGCATTTCCTCTTACTCCGAAATTAAACAATTTCGTAAGTAGTAAATTATGGTCTATAGTATCAAAAGCTTTACTTAGGTCAAAGTAAATAGCACCCACATTTTTTTTGTTATCTAAACAGTGTGATACAAAATTTAAACAATCAAAAATTCTGGATTCTTCTTTAATGTTTTCAGTGACCCAAGATCTTTTATTATTATTAGATATTTCAAGTTTCAAAAGCGGAAAGGCTATATTGAAGTAATATAAAAAGTAGTCAGGGAAAACATTAAATTTAGAGTTAGCACTGATCTCATTATCAACATCTAGCCATGATTCAGTACTAAGTAAATACAAGAAATAGTTATTGTTTGTTTTACTAAACACTCTTTTAAACATAAATCTTTTAGGCTCAGAAACGGCAATAGATACATTTAAAAGCTGGCTTAAGTGATCAGAGAGAGATGAATATATAATCTCTCCTACAAGTAGATTTTTATTTATATTAGAAAAAATGTAATCTATTTTCGTTTTTGAAGTACTTGTTATTCTAGTAAAACCTGATACACATGAGTCTAACCCAAAAGAGGCAAACAAGTTGTATAACATATTTGAATTTGCAGTATTATTTATTGGGTCAATATTGAAGTCCCCGCATACAATGAGAGTTGATTGAACATATTTCGAACAATAAGTGTGTTAGCAGTTCGAAAAAAAGATGTATATCACCTGAAGGGGCTCTATATATACTTACAATAGTATAGTTATTATTTCCTAAGTGACACTGAATACAACAGTATTCAAAGTGCTGTTCTACATTTTCATGATTTAGCGAACATATTTCAGCAGTTACATTGATTGATACGTAGATGGCTGTACCACCACTATTTAAATTACTTCTACAGTAATTTGCTACTAAATTATAGTTTTTAAAACAGTAATTGTCTATTTCATTGTTGCGCAGCCAATGTTCAGTAACGCAGATCACATGGGGTTTATAGTCTTGTGAGAATACAGTTATCTGGATTTACAATTTTATCGTGATGAACTTCAGGAATACTGATTTTAAAGGATGCATAAGTATTATACTTTGACTTAGAGCTACACAATTGTGATTTAAAATTTCTAGAGATTTCAGGTGATTTTTAATTTGTTCAACCGTTACAGCAGGAGCAAGCCTAGATACAAAAATATGTTCGAATTTAGGAACTAATTCAGAGTTCTTTAATTGATTAGAGCCGGAACCATAAACAATGTTTTGTTTTCTATGTTTTTTTCTTCGGTTTTAGGTGCACTGGGAACTGAAGCACTCGAATTATTTTTTA
This sequence comes from Harpalus rufipes, assembly GCA_951394225.1. Lineage (NCBI taxonomy): Eukaryota > Metazoa > Arthropoda > Insecta > Coleoptera > Carabidae > Harpalus > Harpalus rufipes. The sequence continues at coordinate 39,197,354 of OX596278.1, read as the reverse complement.
AAGAGATTTCTTCAGCGGATGCCGTGGTCTCCGGTTTTGATGTGGATATTTTTCGTAGCTTTGAAGCGAAATTCTCGCGCGCCACTACATGTTTATTTGGTTATTAAGTTGGATGGGTATCGACATCTGTCGCAAGATTATTTATATTTTTATTTATAGCATTTGTCAATGCCTTTATGGTTTTTTATTAAAATATCGACTATATTTTTACTCGCCAGATACATGCAAATTCAATTAATGTTTCCTATTGCAATAATGTAGTCCTTTACAACGATGTCGTTTACTGCATTTAATACTATTGCTTGTTCTTTTGCGGAGAAGGTGTATTATGTTTGATGTCTTGGTTTATTAGACTTTTGACCGTAAATTTATGTATTGTTTGTCATCTTGTATTAGTTTGTTACCTCTGTGAACAGAAGTAACTACTGCTCAGATTTACGTTTAAATTGGGTTTAATTTGTTTGTAATTTTTATTTTAAATTAACAAGTAGCCACATCTACATCTGTTAATCGGCCAAACCTTAAGTATCATTATCGCTACCTGTTGAGTTTGTGGTGGATATTGTGTTTTTACTCTATAGATGTCGCTAATTATTAACAATTTATGAAAAAAATATGATTTCAAATTTGATAAGAGTAAGGTTAAGGAAAAATAATTAAAGTTTAGTATATGAATTTAGTTAAAAATTAATTGTACAATATACCTGAGATAATCTATATAAACATAGTTACATGTGCACTACAGTAGTCATCAACCACAAGCCTTTCGTCACTAAACACGCAAATGTTAAATTTCGCTCATATTCCCTTAAACTATAGAGGCTTCTAGATTTTTATTTTACACAATATTTCGCGGACGACCAGTCAATATCTCCTACGTAATTTTGGCTAAAATTTACAGGAGACAATTTACAATTTAAAAATACAAACAGAATCCAAATCTAATAATAACTAATTTTCGCTGGATTGAAGTTATTGCCACGTCACCCGCGATGTTATTGCTCAATACTATTTATCATTTGGTAGGTATAGTAAACATTTGTGCAATACAGGTGTTTCCTTTAAAACAACCAGTACTATTTTGGGCGAACTAATGACTAGAGAAATATATATATATATATATATATATATATATATATATATATATATATATATATATATATATATATATATTGTTGCTATCGCTGATTGTGAAACTAAATAATGGACAAAATGGAACACAGATTCTGAAAACTCTGGCTTTAATTAAATAATCGTATTACAAAACTACAAATTTACAAAACATGAAACATACATATAAAACAATAACTTTTCATGACGGTGATATCTATCTGACATATTATCTGGTATCTACGATATTACTTTTTGACATTTTTTAAATAATACTGGTTTTCCATACATCCTCCCACCTTGAGTTGCGCCATTTTTCTTTTGTAAAGCAACTCAAACTTTTTCTAAATTAGTATCTGAAACGTTGAGTGGACTGGCTTCTTTTTTGTCTAGCGATGTGGCTTCTTGTTCTTTAGTTTTCAGATTATTCAAAGATGTATGAAAATTCTTTGTTTCTTCATGTGTTCCAACTTCTAATGGGATTAATCGTTGTACGGGTCGAATTATATCTCCGTTCGCCGTGTGTAATTTGACAACTCGTATATTACCGTCTTTCCCTGGAAAAACTTTTTTAGTTCGTGCCAATGGCCAGTCTAAACGCTTTTGAATCTCATTTCCTACCAATACGATGTCTCCAACTGACACAGTAGGATAATTTTTAATGTATTTATTCTGTCTCATCAATTGTCCCAAATATTCAATGCGAAAACGTTTCCTCAATTCTTCCCTTAGCCGTTGTTGGTAACGTAGTCTTTTTGCAAATTTATTCTTGTTAATGTAATCCAAATCAGGTACACGATCATCTTTGATGTCTCGCAGAAACATTGAAGGTGATATAGCGACCAACTCGTTGGTTTCGTCTGTCATATAAGTTAGTGGTCTCGAATTTATTATTGCTTCACAGTCACATAAGATTGTGTATAATTCTTCGTAATTTAATGAAGTTTTTCGTAATGTTCTTTTTAAAAGATCTTTTAAAATTCTTATTAATCTCTCCCACCATCCTCCCCACCATGGTGCTAAAGGTGGATTAAAATTCCATTCGATGGTTTGTGAAGAACAGTACTCACTAATTTTCTTCCAGTCGTACTCCGGAACAAGTTAAATGCTCCAACAAAATTCTTTCCATTGTCGGTGTAAATGACAGATGGTCTGCCTCTTCGAGCGATAAATCTGCGTAACATTCCCAGAAACTCTTCAGATGATAATGACGTAGCTAATTCCAAATGTACAGCACGGTAGACTGCACATGTGAATAGACATACATATGCCTTATTTCCAGTAGATAAGAAGAGAGGGCCTGCGAAGTCAATACCAGTAATCTCAAAAACAGCAGCGTCCCTCACTCTATTTTCTGGAAGACTTGCAGGTGACACTTTCATTTCTTTCGCAGAAAATCTTCTACATATAATGCATTTGTTAATTACTAACCTTATAGCTCTTCGACTTTGAAGAATCCAAAATTTTTCTCTAATTTTATTCATTACGATGCTCACATTAGCATGATTTGATTTTACGTGTTCATAATGAATCATTTTCTTCGTAAATAAGTGTTTTCCATCTAAAATGATTGGACATCTAAAACCTAAATCATCTTGTCGATTTATAATTACAGTCTTTGTACGTAAAAGTCTATCACCATTCATTATCACATTTAGTCCTTTTAGACGAGTATCATTTTCTCCTCTGAAAGTCTCCTTTTGACATAATCTGCATAAAATTAATTCGGCTTCTCTAAATTCTTTTGCAGTTAAACATGCATTCTTTAAAACAAAGGATCGCTTACAATTCTTGATAAATCTGTTCATCCAGGCCACCATACGCAAGTTCTTAATATAATCTGAAAATCTTTGTAAGTACCATGGAATTTCTTTCTCGTAATTCTCGTTTGCATTACCCATGGCTGCATCAGCGATTACATTTGTCTGTATGTTACATTTTATTGGTGTTTTACGTAATTCAGCATTTACTGAATCTTCATTTATTGGTTCCTCAACTTGCGGCCACATGTCTGGAGAAGATTTAAGCCAGACAAGACCCTCCCACCATTTGGATTCTAGAAGTTTTCTTACACTGCAGCCTCTCGAAGGTAAATCTGCCGGATTGACAGTGGATTAGTAATTTTTCTTATTTCTTGTATTCGATTCCAAACAAATACTGCCCATTGTTTTTCTTGGCGTATCCATGCCAAAGTGGTGGTTGAATCGGTCCAAAAATACCTTTCGATGTTATCTACCTTGACAGATTTCTCAAAAGACAGCATTAATCTTGCTCCAATTGTTGCAGCAAGAAGTTCTAAGCGAGGAATGGTCTTCTTATTTTTCGGGGCTATTCTCGATTTAGCTTCTATTAAATTTATCGTTACTCCATTTTCGGATTCAAATCGTGCGTATATAACTGCTGCGTACGCATCTTTACTTGCATCAACAAAACAATGGAGTGTCATTTTGTTATTATTAGTGTAAAAAATATGTCGAGGAATCTTCAAAATTCTTAACAAATGTAATTCTTGTTGCCACTCTATAAATTCTCTTTTACTTTCTGGATCTACTTCTGAATCCCAGTCCAAATCTTGTGTCCAAAACTTTTGGAGGATTAGTTTAGGCTTCAGTAAAATAGGACAGACAAAACCCAGAGGATCGTAGACCTTCTGTACGGACGACAGAATACTTCTTTTCGTAATCTTGTCAGCGTCTATAGGTGTAGCGAATTTGGTCAAGGATAATGTGTCGTCATTGGTATCCCAGATGAGACCCAGAACTGATGTTGGAGTGTTTTGATTCGGCATTCTTGTGTAATTCCATCCTCTTAACTCAAAATTTGCTTCTAACATTACTGAAGAAGCTTCTTTCTGGAAAAAAATTACGTCATTAATTGTGTCTAAACTTGTTACGCAGTCGTCAACGTAGAAAGATTTTAACAGAAGATCATAAACATATTTCTTCTCCGCTGAATCGGTGTAGTTTAGTGCTCGCATTAAATGAAATTCGATGGTTGCACTCAATAGAAAAGGGCTACTTGAAACACCAAAGACTACTCGACGATGCCGATAAATCACCATTTCTTTCTTTTCATTCCACCAGAGAAATCTCAAAACATCTCTGTCTGATGGTGCAACGCTTATCTGCAAAAATGCCTTTGTGATATCTGCTGTAACTCCAAATCTTTTCTCTCGGAACCGATGAAGCATTCTTGGAATAAGTTCTATTAGATTTGGACCAGTTTCTAGGCATTGATTAAACGAAGGGGAATCTTTACTTTTAACTGATGCGTCGAAGACTGGTCTTATTCTTGTAGTACTTCCTTCTTTTATCACATGTCTATGAGGAAGATAAAAACCTCTATTTTCAATTTCACTCGCTGGGACCTTTTCAATTATGCCCAGCTCCATCCAATTCTCAAATACTGCATTATAATCATCTTGCAATTTTTCATTTTGCAACCTTTTAGTTACATTCATTAGTCTTTTTATAGCTATAATTTTGTTATCTTGTAGAGGCGGATGATTTTCTTTCCATGGTAACAATATCTCATACCGACCTTCGTCATTAACTATAGTAGTGTTATTAAAATTTGATCTTACTTTATCATTATGTTCAGTTTTAGATGTAGTCTCTATAGGATCCTTGATACCTAACGTGTCAAGACTCCACAAATCAACAATACTGACATCTTTTGTAAACATACTCATTACCATCATGGCAGCATCTGAATTCGAATTATCGAGCACATCTTTTCCCAGAATCGTCCATCCTAACTTGGTCTCTATAGCCGTCAAACCATTCTCTAACTGAACAACTTTGCCAGTGAATAATTTTCCAGCAACATCTGATCCGATGAGAAGAGTTATAACATCAGAACATTCTCCAGAATCTGATAATTCAATATTCTTCCTTTTCAACGTATCGGACTCGTACTTTAAATTTGGAATATTTTGACAAATAGTTTCCTCTTTGAAGGCTAAGTAATCACATTTATATTTACCATTCATGTGACTAATATATATTCTACAAGCTTCATAGTTACGTGGCTTGGATTTAGCTCCTCTAAACAACAGGTGGACCATGGTTTGTTCACCGATAATGCTATATCCTAATTCCCTTGCAGTTTTGTCTAAAACATAAGATCTATGGGAACCTGTATCTATTACTGCTTTAACAATTTTATTTCCGTTAGGGCCATGCATATTAACTGTTAAAGTTGGCAAAAAAACTTTTGATTTTGAAAATGTATTAGCAAGACTAGTTTCATTGAAAGCAGTTTGACTCGTATCGATATTTTGTTGTTTGTTTTTGTCATTTCTAGAAAAATTTCTACACATTAATAAGCAATGTGCCTTTATACACCAAGGACATTTTTCTAAATTACGACATTTCTTGTAACTATGGCCAATTTTTAAACATTTAAAACAACCACGTTTATTCTTTACAATTTTTACCCGCTCATCCAAAGTCATACTTCTTGCTGTTTCGCATTGAAAGCTATCATGGTGCTGCTCGCAAAACAGGCACTGATGTGTATTCGTTTCCTTCATTGCTAGTAATCCTGCTGCTGTAGCTGCATTTTCATATTGACCTGGGGATTCAGTTCTCTTTTTCCTGTTCTTGAATGGTTGCTCGTCCTGCATCTCAAAACAAGTTTTAGCCATTTGAATACGCTCTTCTCCTTCCACTTCTCGCCCTAAAAACGCCATTAAATTTGTTAATCTGTCTTTAGCTTTTATAGTTTCTGTTGCGGTATCTTGTGAAGCTAATTGTGACGTCATTGTCCTTTGCCATGTGCGTAAAATTTCTTCCGGTAAAGAAGATTCCACTAAAGGAAATAACATTGCAGCACACATGTCAGTTGTTACCTCTAAAGACTCTAACGCTCTCAAGTGTGTTTCTAATTTATCATAAACATTCAGAAGAGTGGCTTGTTTATTTTTATTTAAAACTAATTTAAGAAGTTCTCGCACATAGTATTCAATTAATAAATCGTTCTTCCCAAATCGCGACTCTAAACTCTGAATAGCCTTAGTATAATTTTTAGCGGTCGGGGAATAACTATTAACTACTTCATATGCACGAGAATTTTTAGTCATGGATTGTAATAAATAATGGAACTTATCTTCTTCGGTGAGCGTGCTGTCTTTGTAAATTTTCTTGAAAGTATTCCAAAATGGTAACCAATCCTTTATCTCTCCTCCAAATTTCTTCAGTTCTATTTTCGGAAGCTGAATTCCACGCATTGCTTCCGAAACTGCTTCAGACTGAATTGGAAGATTTTTTTGAATTGGTGTTCTTGTCAACTGATCCAGCTTAAACTTTGCCTCATAAAATTTCCGCTCATACTCATCAGCTGCTTCAATTTCTTTGCCAATTTCTTCATCACTGTTCTTGCTCTCGATCATTAGCGATTGTAAATTATTACTTAGTTCTCGTAGCACAATTATTTTCTCTTCTATCAACGCGAAACTGACTTGTAAATTACATAAATCAGGTTTAGGTTTTTCTCTTTCTTTCTGAAATGCACTAAATGCTTTCGTTAACAAACTGCGGTTTACACGTTGAAGAGTTTTCGTTTTTTCCATTTTTTGACTGTTGTTTAGGATCACTTTCCTCTTTTATACGATCAGCAACGTAAATACTCAAAGTCCTGTCACGGTCGCCAAAATGTTGCTATCGCTGATTGTGAAACTAAATAATGGACAAAATGGAACACAGATTCTGAAAACTCTGGCTTTAATTAAATAATCGTATTACAAAAACTACAAATTTACAAAACATGAAACATACATATAAAACAATAACTTTTTATGACGGTGATATCTATCTGACATATTATCTGGTATCTACGATATTACTTTTTGACATTTTTTAAATAATACTGGTTTTCCATACATATATATATATATATATATATATATATATATATATATATATATATATCGACGACATTATTATATTTAGCACCAGCCTTCAAGAACATATTCAAAATTTAAAATTAGTTTTCGATCGTTTGAAAAATTCAAATTTTAAAGTACAATTAGATAAATGCGAATTCCTCAAAAAAGAAGTAGCATATCTCGGGCATATTCTAACCCCTGATGGCGTGAAACCAAATCCTGACAAAATTACAGCCGTTCTAAATTTTCCCATTCCAAAAACTACAACACAAATTAAAGGTTTCTTAGGACTTTTAGGCTATTATCGAAAATTTATTAAAGATTTCGCTAAAATAACGAAACCGCTGACTAAACGCTTAAAGAAAGGTGCAGTTATTGACATTAACGACCCTGAGTACAGACAATGTTTTGAAAATTGCAAGAATTGCAAGTAGCAATAGGAGCCGTGCTATCTCAAGGTGGCCTAGGCAACGACCTACCAGTAGCTTATGCAAGCAGGACATTGAACGACACTGAGATAAACTATTCCACCATCGAGAAAGAACTTTTAGCTATCATTTGGGCGACTCAGTACTTTAGAACATACATACTAGGACGCAAATTCAAAATCTATACAGACCATCGACCCTTGCAATGGCTATTCTCGTTAAAACAATGTAGCCAAAAATTAATAAGATTGCGCCTTAAATTAGAGGAATACGACTATGAGATAATCTATAAAAAAGGCAAACTTAACACCAATGCCGACGCCTTAAGCCGTATACCTGTAGAAACTAAAAAAATTCAAAACCTACAATCATAAGCACAATTAGACGACACTCACTAGCTTTATACAAAGACTATTTAGATAAGAAACATTACCTTAATCACAATAACGACAATATCGTAGAAGTAATAGGTAATCTATTCGACGCACCGTCCGACTCTAGTCCAGCTCATTGCGTGAGCAAAGACTTAGAAATGTCATCGGGTATTGCCAAAAATTTCAAAAATAAATTTAATAACGTACACACATTAAAATCTCAAAATCCTCAACTTCATAACCTAGTATATTTAAAAACCCCACAAAAATATATACTGTAATTAATAACAAAAGAAAATTATTACAATAAATCCACTAAACAAGACATATTCTATACCTTATTAAATTTGAAAAAAATTTGTTTGCACCATAAAATAAAAAATTTAAGTATACCAAAAATTGCATGTGGACATGACAACCAAGTTTGGACTGAAATTAAATTAATGTTAAAATACATATTCGATAACACTGACATACTAATAACTGTTTACAAACTCCCTGAAAACGAAATTCCCCAGATCGAATTAAACATAAACGAAGCAGAAAACATGAAACACTTTTATAAATTCATAGAAAATTTTAATACAGAGTTAAAAAATAAAACAAATAATAAAGACGACAATACTCAATCCCTTGCCGTCGAGGTAGGTGACTCACATCATAATGAAATAATCGATGACGACACAAGCGATAGCAATATCACAATACATTCAAGTAAAGAAAATCCTATTGTCGGAATCCCAATAGTAGAATGCCCTGTAAACTATGCCAAAAATCAAATCATCATAACAGAAGTCGATTTTAATCCCAAACAAGTCAAAATTACAAAATTATACGATAATAAAAAATTACGATTGGAAGTAGATTTTTCAAAATTTAATTACAAAGATGAAATGATTGCATTCATTAAAGAATACATTGTGCCAAAAGTAAAATACCACATACCACATTTATTTCCAAAATGAACTATACGAGAAATTCAGTCTAATACATCAAAATTATTTCAAAAATTCTCAACTAAATTTAGTAAAATGTACAAAATATTTAAGAGACGTTACCGATAACGAAGAAATCACACAAATCATATCGAATTACCATTGTGGCAAAACTAATCACCGCGGTATCGACGAAACAGAAGCACGCATAAAACAACAATAGGCCAAAATCAAGAAAATCTATTCAAACATTTATTAATAGCTGTGAAATATGTCAAATAACAAAATACGATCGGAGACCCCTAAATGTAAATTTAAACATCACCCCTACCGCTACGAAACCTTTCCAAATTTTACATATAGACAGCATCACCTTAGAACAAGCAAAATTCTTAACTATTGTTGATTCATTTTCAAAATATGCACAAGTATACAAATTAAAATCAGGACAAGGCATAGAAGTTTGTAATAACCTAGTAAAATATTTTACACATCATGGAATTCCAGAACAAATTATTTCAGACAACGGGCTAGAGTTCAAAAACTCAGTCGTAAAAGAATTGCTGACACTACACAAAATCGACATACATTTCATAAGCTCACAACATCCAGAATCTAATGGCATTATAGAACGTTTTCAACATATCAGACTATTTAATAATCAAAAAGAATACAAAACTGAGCCTATAGAATCCAAAGTAAATTATGCGTTATTAGCATATAATAACACAATTCATTCAGTCACAAAATTGAAACCATGCGAAATTATTACCGGCCATTTAGACACTAACTCTCCATTTAATCTCGACCTCGAAAAACAGCTTATCAACAATTATATAAAAAATCACAAGAATAAAACTAAATTACTTTACGAATCAATTAGAGACAAAATCCAAACGAATAAAGAAAAGGTAATAAGCAAATGTAATGCAAATAGAGAAGAATTGCCCGAAATCCCCGAAAAGGTATACGTGAAAAATAGACAAAAACAACAAAAAACGAAAAACAAATATAAACCCGAAAAGCTAACAAAAGTTAATAAAAATCTTAAAACAGGAAAAATAAAAACCACCCACGGTAATACAACAGAGAACATTCACCTCTCTAACATTAAACGCCCTAGACAAAAAAACTTATAATTTTGAATCACTTCCAGATTGTTCGCATTGGGACACGGAATAATAATTAGGAACATAATAGAAAACCTCGGAATCCTTCCCATCAATCTCGGTCCTGCCAAACTCGAAAAGACACATTCATACACTACTACAATCTCAAAGTTCTTCTGAAGCAGTACAGCGATTTAAATACACAGTACTCAACACTAAAATCGACCATATCAAATAACTCACAGTATTTCAACGAACTCCAAAATTATGATAAAATACTAGAATTTATTCGGACAAATATTGACACTAAAATTAATAATATCGGATTTCATTCTGATCATCATAAAACTAAACGTGGCTTAATAGATGGATTGGGGACAATATTCAATTCAATCATCGGAAATTTAGATGCCGAAGACGGCAAAAGGTACTACGAAATGTTTGCACACGTGCAAGAAAACGAGCATAATTTGGAAAATCAACTCAAACTTTCGTATTCGGTGAACCACCAAATTATTCAAAATTTTAATAAAAACTAGCTCAGATATCCAAGCACAACGAAGAAATATTAAAATCCAAAATTTTACAACTTTTCCAAATAATAAAGAGTACGCACATTAATATACTGTATGGAAAAAACATTTACGATCAACTTATTATATTATACAATTCTATATTAAATGTCTTACAAGACGTTGAAAACTCAATCACCTTTTGTAAACTAAGAACGCTGCATCCTAGTATAATACACCCCATGGAGCTACTAGCAGAACTAAAACAAAACAAATATCAAAATTCTACCACTTGCAGTTACCATTTGAACCCCGACAAGAGAACCTATTAGACTTCGAGTCCTTGTTAAAAATAAATTGTAAAATTGAAGCAACTCAAATAATCTATTTTATTTCCACCCCCATTAATTTCGAAAAAACTTTCGAACTCTACTATATGTACCCAATTCCAACCAAATACGAATCAAAATTTATTACAATTATCCCCAATACGAAATATCTTCTTAAATCTGATAAGGAAATCGTGCCTCTGAATGATATGTGCGTTCAAGCAAAAATATATCAGTGTCCTCACAAATATCACGCCCATTTCTCAGCGATGTGCGAAGAAGAAATATTCCAAAATAAAACTTCGAGTCACTGTCATTATACAAAAATAAACTTAATAGGAAATCATGTCGAAGTGATTCCAGAAATCAACAAATACCTAGCTGTCTTCCCAAACGAGGAAAAAATCACTATCAAATGTCAAGAAGAAACCAACATCCAAACCCTAGAGGGAATCTTCCTAATAATCAATAATCAAGACAACTGCGAAATCCACTTCAGACAACAAGTACTAGTATTCCAAAACCCACCCTTACTACTTCCTAAACTGAATCTAAAATCTCAACCGTATAAAATTACAAACTTGTCCATTAACTTAAATCCTCTGAAATTAAATGATATTTCCAACCCTTACTACTTCCTAAACTGAATCTAAAATCTCAACCGTATAAAATTACAAACTTCTCCATTAACTTAAATCCTCTGAAATTAAATGATATTTCCTTCAATCCATTCGTTCCGATACCAGAAAAAACATTCAATATGCACATCCCAAGTATATGGTCCATCTTTCTGTACCTGATCGTTGCAATCATCATTGGGTACTTCGTATACAAACAAATAAAGAAGAGGAAGCTAGCCATGCAGAAGAGGTCGTCTCGCACCCCTGAAGGCATCGAACTTCGACTCCCCCAGGAGGCTTGAATCTGAGGAGGGAGGAGTTATAGTGCTAACCAAGTGAACAAGTGTTGATGTGACAGACCGTGACAATATCATATTACAGTAGTATAAAACCATATGTAACTCTTAAGTTAAGCTAGTCTGTATTTCGCAACCTGTATTATCATAGGAAAATAATGAAATTAACTCCGTCGGCTCCGGTAGCGCAATGGTTAGAGCAACGCTCCTTCGTCATGAGTGCGCTCGGGGTTCTGGGTTCGAATCCCACTAAGGCATGGATGTTTGTGATGTGAACCCACTCTGTAATTGGGATTTAATCCTGTTGAGGGGTTTAAAAAAAAAAAAAAAAAAAAAAAAACTCTGAATAGTTCATTATTTTCCTATTATAAATCAAATTCTGAAAAAATGGAGTCATTCATCCAAAATACTGTATTATCATATTAAAGTATCATAAACTTGTATTCACAAAAATAAATATTTTTTAAAAACCCAATCGATCGATAAAGAAATTTAAGTTATATATATATATATATATATACAGTGTGTTAATTAAAAACCTGGCCATAGGCGTTTAACATGGGAAATCAGTTTTTCCTTGCGCAAAAGTTCCCAAATTATTTTAGACAAAAATACTTCAAATAAATGTTGTAGAGAATTAAATTCTGCATCCAGATTAGTAATAAGATTTTATTTTCGATGTTTCATAACCGAGAAAATCAATTTCAAAGTTTATCGAAAATTGCTGATTTATAGCGATAGCCATGGAAGTCAAACAAAATTACAAACAATTGTATGACATCTTAACTGTCAAAGAAAGTTTGTGTTTTGTGATTTTCGTTCAGTAACATATTTTTTTGGAAGTATGGAACAGTTTTCTCATGAAGAAAAGCTTCAGATTATAAAATGGTGTTACTGTGGACAAAGCTATAGAAAAATACGTGATTTAATAAGTGTAATGTGGTCACATCGACAAATTCCAAGTAAAACCACAATAGAATCTTATTACAAAAACTTAAAGCTGTAATTTCCAATGAATGTAGAAAAATAAATGCCAGACAGCTGCATAATGTTCGACATGGCTTTTATAATAGACTTGGGTATTGCTTAGCGCAAAATGGAGGGTTATTTGAACATTTAATATAAAATTATATTCATTCTAGTTTTCTGTTTTTCTTTTTAAATAAATACATTATTCTTGTTTTCATTTTTATTTTATTTTGTATATGTTGACAGCTATGTATTCTAAAAAAGTTAAATTCTAATTCATTGTGTCAATGTCATACAATTGTTCGTAATTTTGTTTGAGTTTCATGGCTATCGCTATAAATCAGCAATTTTCGAAAAACTTTGAAATTGATTTTCTCGGTTATGAAACGTCGAAAATAAAATCTTATAACTAATCTGGATGCAGAATTTAATTCTCTACAACATTTATTTGAAGTATTTTTGCCTAAAATAATTTGGGAACTTTTGCGCAAGGAAAAACTGATTTCCCATGTTAAACGCCTATGGCCAGGTTTTTAATTAACACACTGTATATATATATATATATATATATATATATATATATATATATATATATATATATATATAATGATAAAGAAGAAAGGCATAATTTAACAGTAGTAACAAATCGAAAATTTAACCAGTAGTCCTCAAACGGTAAAACAAAATTATATTTTTTAAATAGAACCCATCAGAGAAAGAATATTTTTCTGATTTCAAATATTGTATAGGATTGTATACCAATTACGTCGAGTAAAATAGTATTAAAAATTATAAATAATGTAATAAAAAATGGCTTTACTACTAGTGTAACCTAGGCAACTCACGTGTTAACACCATTTTTCTCGAAATAATTGTTATACAACCCTATACAATATTTATATTTATCATTAAAATCAGAAAAAAGAATTATCTATCTAATAGACTAAAAAATTATATAGGGTAACATTTAAAAGAATATAATTTTAGTCTACCGTTTGAGAACCACTGGTTGAATTTTCGGTTTGTTATTATTTATAAATTATGCCCTTATTATATATATTTTGCATTTTGCACAAAAAAATTGAAATCCCTGATAATGGACAAAATCGCAAGAGGTACACCTTAGATTTTTTCGATTGCCCGTAGAAACGAATGGCGAATTCGCCAGGCTTGTATCTTTATCCAGTTTTGGGCTATTGCCCAATAATTAAACTTTTAAGGTCAAAGTTTAAACGCCAATGTCTGACGAATTAAAAGAGATATTAATTTGTAATCGGCGCGTTAAAATGTATCCAAAAGTATAAAAGTAGATTTTTGAAAATTTTACTCAAAAGTGGATATATCAAAAATTGGTAGATGTACAGACTTATCGATATGATCAATTTATTTTATAGAAGGGCAGGTCCACTTTCTCATCGTCTCCGACAAGAAAATAAAATTGGAATCCAAAGGGTTAAAGGAACTGGCAGAAATTTGTGAATGTCCAGATGAGTCCCAAAAAGTAAAACTATCGTCATGAATAATCTATTTCTCATTCTTAATTTTCAAAGAAATCGACATTTTACTTATTTACCAACAGATAAAGAGCTTCTTGAGCTTCATGGTATAAATACAATGAGTGACCAGTAAACCAGCATTGATTATCTAAACTTCTTACTTGCGGATTTTTAAATTGGACTGGATAATAATGGAACAATATACTGTTTACTGATGAATATGCGTTTTGCGTACATAAACCAAATGGAAGAATGAGAGAATAGGAGAACGATTCACGGAGTGCACTTGTAATGTTTCAATCCACGACCCATCCATGAGGGAGTTTCAGTAATGGCGTGAGCAGGAACAACAATGGAAATCGGTACCAAATTGGTCTTTATTCGTGGAGACTCGTTGTCTCGTTGATGGCATAGCGATAATTTGAGGACATTTTATCCAACTATGCTTCATTTATCGCCAATGACTTTGTTTTGTTGTAGAATAATATAAGATTGCAATCAGCAAGGTATTTAGCTGAATATTTGACAGAAGTCTGAATAGAAAAACTAAACAGGCCACCTTTTTCCCGGAATGGGAACTAGGCAGTACATAGATCCGTTCATTTGTCTTACTTAAACATGCAGGAGTACTTTAAAAAAAAAATCACCTATTCCGTAGATCAGATTTGAGTAATTGCTCTGAGCGCATACAAATGAACATATTTTTTGTGCCGCGCAGACAGCCATGCCATAAACATCAGCATGGTTTTGTACATAGTCTCGCGTTACGTACCCAAGCGTCTTTACGTCGCAAATCACCAGTGTTTCAAATATGTATCACTGAAGCAGTGAATTTTCTCCGTCTCATTAGAACTCGCACAGCGTAAACACGGCTTTCAGCAGCTGAATTTTAACGCATTTCTCCATATATTTGCATCATGTCAACTAGTTCAATATTAGACCGACGGTGTTCTAACATTTATCACCTTCTTTTGATTTTGACCTGAGTATGACCTATTAAAATAAAAACATTAGTGCGTAAATACCCTGTAGCTTGTACCTCTAAGGTAAATTCAATACCTATAATGTATGACCTAAGAGAATCAACTAAATTGTCGCTTTTAAATACTAAAGCCCGGTATTTTCATGTCTGCTTGAACTGCCGTTAACTTAAATGTCAGTTAAAATGAAAAGTATTAGCATCGATATTATAATAAAAATTGTAAAAATTACACATGTGCCACATTTTCGATGTGACATTTTTCTTATAACTGGAAGTTAACATACAAAATGGAGAGACATTGTCGACCTAACGCCTTTCGATATGTGTTATTTGCAACTAGAGCTAGGGCTGGCTAACCATCTAATAACTAACAACTTTTCGATGAGACGGTTATTTGCAGCTAGGGCCAGTAGTAGCAGGCGTTGTCGATCTGGCGATCTTTCAATGGTTTTTCGGTGTTATTACTTTTCAATGACATGTTTACACATGTTCATAACTTTTTTTATATGTCGACAAAAAAAATTTAAGTCTTCGAATGTAAAATGTAAATTAATAAAATTGAAATATCACGTAACTGGGATAATTGTGCTCGGGCATCTGCGCAAGCCAACGCTCAACGCAGCCACGTTGCCATTCTCGTATCGATCGTAATATTCGTAATACAGAGTAGTAGTACGAGTACTCACGTTTGTTTGTAACACATCCCACATGCATGCCATCATCCATCAATATCGTGATTATCTATTTGTTTTTATATCAATATAACAGTTTAAAATCAAATAAAAAAGTAGGTGAATTGTTTGTTTGCACCTGACTACCGTATCTTTCTTTACTCCATATTTTTTCTGTAATTTCATATCAGTGAAGGATTTCAGAAGGATCTGCCTACCAATCTCGTATTGGTATAGTATATAAGTCGTTGGGTCACTTGATATTTCCACTTATTTTTCGGTCGTCTGCACCTTCGTTTAGTGTAGAATGTTCCTGTCATTATTATTTTGAGAAGATTATTCTCATTAATGTGTTTGCGTTAGGCGTTCTACATGGCCTAGCCAACTTATTCTTACTATGTTTTCATTCTCAATTAGTTGATTTAATATTTCACGTGCCAACAGGAACTTATAAAATTCTATTTTTGGTTGTTATAGCGAATGATAAAGTAATTACTCGAATATGACAATTACCATGTAACCAAAAGATGTAGCTATGTAGTGCGATATTGTTGAATATATTGGTAAATATATAGTACTTCCAAAACATTTACAATATCATTTTATAAAGTACTAGCGGATAATGTGGCCGACGAGAAGAATAGCGCAACGTGGTTAGCCACTTTTCTTCTTATTTGTCTTGATCTATCATATAATTTACTTCAAGCATGTCCTTTACTTCACACTTGAGATATTATGACGTCAAGCTCAAAATCCTCATTATTCTTAAAGCGAATCGAATATTTTTAATGCTATTTTCACGTTTTTAATTGTGAAACTGGTAATGTGGATGCGTCACACTTAATTGTACTTAATTCATTATTCACTAAAGACTCATTTTTTTTTTTAGTATTTGTAGAGTTATAAAAAAATAACTAATTTTTCACTGACGCTAATGAAACTATACTACGGAATAATTTGCGCTCTCCGTGGAACTCTAGCAACATAGTCAAGTATTCTCTTTTTTAATGCGATCATGTTTAATTGTAGTGTTCGTAAAGTAATATTTATAAAGAATTTAAATTAATACGATCTTCTGGTTTCGAATTACTTGAACCTTATGGTTCCGAATTACTTGAATCTGATGTATTGATGCTTAATGCCATAAAGACATATGGTACTCTGTTCTCTTAAATGCAGAATAAGTTGTTCGAACCGCCAAATTAATCATGTATCGATCGAATTTGTTTTAAAAAAGTTTATTTAATGAATACAGTTACAGCATATACATAAACCAGAAATGTTATGAAGTCACGTAGTTGAACTGCTGTATTCATTACTTTGTCTTTACTGTTCATCAATGGTCACATTATACAGAATATTCCTTGAAAAGATTTTAAGCAAAATCGTTCTAATAAACATATGCCCGATCTCGTCTCCTCCAGCGGGACCAACCTATTGAAGTTGACGCTAGAAGTGTATATTTTGTCACTAATTCGAAAACGGTTAGAGATAAAATTATGGAACTAGTATATTAAAATTATTTATGTAATTTTGTCAGATTTTTCACAGCACAGCACCAGTTACCTAATGAAGAATGATGGAAAAGTGGAGATAAAAACAATGAAAACTTTATATTTTTTGGGATTGACGATTTTTTTCCACTTCAATTGAAAGTCCTCTCATTTTTAAAGAAAAATTGTACTCTTATTGAAATTCGACAAAGTGCACCGTTTTTGATACGATTGGTTAAACAATTTTTTCGGTTATATTAGCAATATTTTCTAATAGAATATTTTTTTAAATCATTCATAATTAAAACTTATTAAATATTATAAAGTAAAAATATGACATTTGTACAAATAAATGTAAAATAACATGTTATTTGTTTTCAGAGTTAAAAACTGGGCGCTCATGTTTGGCGTGGATTTATGGGAATACGGAAGACAATTAACAAGGATGAACGAACTACAGAGGGTAAGTATTGACGATATACAGTACAGTTAACCCATCTATTATACACCGCATGAGAATTTGAGATACTATATAAGAGATATTAAGTTGATGAAATTAGATAAAAATCGCCACATTAGTAGGCCATTTATGTGATATTTACGCAAAAATGTTAATTTAGTATATTTTGTCCGTAAATAACTTTCAAATAAAAAAATACAAATTTTTGGTTTGTACTTATTTAAGATACTTTTTATTTTCTTTCGAATAAGGATGTTCTATTTTTATCACTGTTAAATTTTAAGTTATGATGCCACTATTATAATTTTTAAATGGATGCAACTTGGGTAGTATACTCAAATCGGACATGCAGCCAATGCACGTCATCATTTAGGGGAAAACCTGACTACATTAAAATCACTAATATGGAAAATTGAAATAAAATTTCAGTCATTTTTAATTGTTAAAAAGTGTATGGCCTTATAGAATTATTATTAAGATGTATAGTAGAGTTCATTATTTATCGTATACGATATGAATAATATATAAATAATGTATATCTACCTTATTTTATTCATTTATTTTTTGCTACACTTGGCAACACTGATAATTTGTATGTTTATACGTTCCTCCGCGGTTTATACTTTCAAAGGTTATTATTTGACAATTTGAATTGCATCGTGTTCAAAATATTTTTCTTGGTTGTGTCATTTTATTTCCATTCTTGTTTATTTTAAATCAGTCTTTTTTAAGACTACCACAGTTTTTTTCATTCGGTTTAGTTTTATTTGAACTTGTGTCATTTTCATTTTTGTTCGTTTTTATTATAAATCAGTCTTTTGCAAGACTACCACAGTTTTTATTTATACGGTTCAGTTTTATGTGAACTTGTGTCTTTTTCATTTTTGTCAACAAAATGTCAAACAATTCAGTTGGAAAATATTATATGAATGATACCATATTGAACTAAATCACCCCCCTTTGGATAGACTTTAACTATTATATTCTAAATAAATGCTTGATATTAGTAATGTTATCTTCATTGTACTTTTTTCTTAGTAATATTACGAACATTTACTGACAATTTAGTTAATATGTCTTATTTATTACAGTGTGAAACAAAATTATTTTCCGGAAATATCACGAAAGTTTGTAATACAATTGTATGCAACCTGTATAACTTTTTTCAATACGATTCTCAAATCTATGTAAACGTACCAGTTCATGACGTCACACATCTAGTTACGTTTATTAATGACGTGCATTGGCTGGATGTCAGATTTGAGTATAGCACCATTATTTATTTTCCAATAATGTATAATTTATCTTCTATTTATTTGACTAATAAGACCCTTGTATAAAAATATCAAAATTAACTACCATGGTTATTTTTCAATATTAATTTAATATTTATTCTGTTTGAAAAAAAAATCACATATTATACCTGGTCATCCGTATAAATATTATAACTGTATAAATGTCACTGTGGTGTTTGATATAGGATTAAGAGAGAGAAAGAGAAGCAAAAATGCGATGTTTGTATCCAGTCCACTATTGCTAGTCTCGAGTAAATACGGTAACGGCAGGAATGATTTTATCCTTATTTTGTAACATAATATGTCCATGCTACTAAATCCGAAATAAAGGCACTGGTATGCATAGGCGCCGACTTTGGGGGGGGGGCAAAGGGGGCGCTGGCCCCCCCTGACAAAATATAGAAGGAGCGAAACTGTGTTTTGGCCCCCTTCCCCTATACATTTTTTTTAGCGTTTTTGCTTCGATCTTATTAATTTAAAAATATTTCAATCAAGATATTTGCATCAATTCCCATCACTGGTCAAAGTTTCATTCGGAACTTATTCGATAGATGGCCACTAAATCCACAATTTTTAGAGACACTATAATAAGAGTCTGGAGATCTGGACACGACCTATATCCGCCATGTTTATTCATTTCACCGCAATAAGGGTAGAAAATACAGCTAATTTCATATACTTGTAGAACGACTAATTTCAATTCCATCTATGTTTTGTTGGTGTTGTATTTACTAATACACTCATGGTCGGTTACTGTAAAATGCCACCAGAAAAAAATATTTTGAGAAAATGAAATATGTATATGTGTATTTTGCGACAATATATTGACATATTCCAATGATTTGAAATACTTTCCCGTTCATATGAAAAATCAGAATAATAAGTTTTTGATTTTATTTGCTTTTATATTTGAAAATTATACTTATTATTATTTCTTCCTATTATTTGTAATTTGCAGCTATAATTCTTTCTTTTGTAAACATTTTAAAGGCAAGAAAAACGAATAGTTCATATTATGTCAAACGTCAAATTTCAGGTGTGTCAACATATTTCAAAAGTATAAATGTTCTGTTTAATTAATAAATATGGTATATTTTATTGTATTTTCGCACCAGTGAATTTATTTTTTGTATAGTAAATAAAGTTAATGATTGATTGAAGTACTTTAATAGAGGTTATATTTCATTTTTTATAATTTGTCAGATATTCGAATTCAAATAATGGCGGGACGCTCATAAACATGGCTGAACAATCCCCCAGCCAATCACAACTTGCCGCGTCGTGTCCAGACTCTAATTTTAGTGTCTCTAAATTTTTTATTTTAGTTACACATTCGATAATGACACAAGACAGATTACATCATGTCATTATACTTAATTGTCATGCAATTATTATTAATAAGATATAAATTTCATGAAACAAAAAAATTATATGAAAACAATAATTCATTTTACTTTTATTTAAAAAAAAATTGCCCCCCCCCTGGGTTATAGAAAAGTCGGCGCCTATGCTGGTATAATCAGAAACTGAACGTTATACAGGGTGAGGTAACTTTCATACGCCCAGTTTTTAAACAATGACGAAAATCCCAAAAACATGCCAGGTGGCTATAAAATAAAAAAAAAGAATATTTCGAATTATAATTGGCACAAAATTGACCCTTGTGGTGCACTCTTCATGACGGCAATGAGTGCCCATGAGGTGACACATGGTAAACGCCCGCACGGTAGAAATATGTCGTCATCATTACCGAAATCTGTATATAAAGCAGATTAGCACACCCAGCAATGGGTATTATGCTATGATGATATATTTATTTATATGTGTTCAATATTATAATGTTTTGTACAATAAAAATATGGGTTCGTACAAAAACATTATTAGAACAAAAAAAGTTGATCTTGACAATGCAATGGAAACATACAAAAACTGGGATATATACACAAAATAAGATTTCTATTAGTGATACAACAGACAGCGTTTTTTCAAAAAGCCGGATAATTAATATTCGGCACAATCAGAAAGCCGGATAACAGATTATCCGGCTGAATAATAACTTTGTATAATTAAGTAATTAGTAATAGTAATATTTAATCATAAAGTTTTAACATCAAATTTTATTGACCCGCGTGTAAAAATGTTATATATTATATTTACCTACCATAAAGACACTATTAATGTTGTAGCATTTATATAATACAAATCTAATTTTACTAGAGTTTTTCTCTGAATGTTATACTACTTTGAATTACTTTTAATTATTTCATTTTAGACCTGCAATGAACATTATTGAAATAAAGAAATGCAATGTTTTAGTTTATTAAAAAGTAATTTAAAAAATCCAAATTTTAAATACCCGACCCGATAATTGTCATTATCCCATGCCCGACGGATATTCGGCAAAGTTGGCCGGATCTCTATTGCATCCGTAATTTCTATAACAAAAAAAGTTAAAACATTAGATTAGTTTTTCTGCCCGGTTATCGATTATTTGGGTATCCGGATAGTTTTGAAATTGGGTATCTGCTGGATAAAAAATAACCTGTTTTCATTTTCATTATCTTAAATTATAAATTTGTACCTACTCATAACACAATATATAAAAATCGACATTCGAAATAAAATAAAAAATAACTGCAAGCCAAAATTAATAAATACATATTTTATATGTTTGAAAACATATATTCATTTTAATGGCTTGCAGTTGCGACATATACTTTCTAATGTAATAGTCTTCCTATCTCTATGTTTACACGATTTCTATGTTCACAAGATATCTATGTTCACCAAATTCTAATTATTACAAGGTATTTTTAAAGTATAATTAGATGAAACAAAAATCTACCCAGAATTTTAAATACAAATAGCTAAAAATATGACATGATGAAAGTCAAATTGAACTGTCAAATTAACTGATCAATTGGTTGCTTTAAAAAATTGTCAACTCGATTATAGCGTTTGCTATTTGCACAGGGTTTTCCGTCATGTCATGATGGTATCAAATGAAAGGTTTCGTCACGATATTTCATGCATACGTGTCAAAAACCAGTCAAATTTATTGAATGATTGAATTGTATGTATATAAGTGTGAAGTTTATGAATGTGTGCGGGTGAGCAAGTGTTAGGTGTGTGCGTGAATAGTTTTGTTGGATGCTGGATGTGTGGTAATATTAGATAGATATTTCCCATAGATAAGGATAAACTATGCATATTCTCGGTAAGCAAGATTTAATCACATAGACATCTCAGTAATGTAAACATCGCAGGTGTAATATAACATGTTCTTGCCTTGATGTCATATGCTAATTTATAAGTGGTAATATTCACCCAAAATCATAACATTTCAAAAAGCGACATTTCACCAATATTCAAAATAGTGTAGGAGATATTGTTTAAAAGATCATGAGTGTCTAACCTTTGATCTTCTGGGCCGCGCGCCAAACAAAAATTTGTCAGAAGTTACATATACCAGTGTCTACTTCTTTTCCGAAGGTTAGGAAATCAAATGTTGAAATTTTGAATTAGCGATTTATCTTCATTAATTTTAGAGAAAATGTATAATGAAGAAAAATGTTCAAAATGAAAAAGTGCGATTACTAGTTTAAAGTTCAATTGTTTCTTATATACGAGTTAGAAGTAAAAGAAATTACACGATTGCAGGTAATATTAGAGTACCGTGTAAAATAAAACATTAATTCATATTTGTTGTATCTGACAAATTAAACTTTTTTTTTTTTCATTATAAAAATACTACCACACTGAATTTTCTCCTCAAGATTAACTCTTTCCATAATTCTAATCGCAGATTCCAATAATAATAAAATCAAAAGAAATGTAAAATCTGTCGGGTACGTCAGAAATAACTAATATAAAAATTAATGTTTTATTCCTCAAGGCAGTCTGATAAATGCCTAACTGCCTAACTCGTGTATTTTCTTTTGCTTCTAACTTGTACATAAACAATTAAACAACAGACTTTATACTCAATGGATGCACTTTTCATTCGGAACCTTTTTTCTTTATTACACTTAATTAATATTAATAAGAGATATCGCCAAATCAAAATTTTTACATTGCATTTCTTATGTTCGAAAAAAAAGTTGACACGCGGTAGATTAGTCCAATTTTTTAAATTTGAGATAATGAAAGAATGAACTTTCTAGCTTTCTTAATTTTATAGATTTCTGCAACTTAATTTAATACAGCATCATGTTTAAATTAGAGAATTATTTACTGGCTGTTACGAAATACAAAAATATACATAGATGAGCAATTACATAATAATTAGAATGTTTCTAGGACGTTTTTGTAGAAACGTTCAAACTTTCAATTATAATAACTTGTGACTAAAATATTTTTTGTGAGAAACAATTTGGTGTGTGGCTGGGTTTAAATAGTGTTGTTCTTAATTTGAGATGGCTACATTTCAGTAAAATTTCAAAAGCAGTCTTTTTTTGAAACAACATTTATGTAATAAGGTGATTTTAACCGATCCATATTCGCTAAAAATGCGATATCATTCAGATATTTCTCATTTTCTAATTCAGGTACAGCTTTTCTTTTTGAGTCCATAAAACACTTTATTTCATTTCTCAAATCAAGGAAACGTTTTAGCGAAGTGGGCTGCAAAGATTGCTCTCGTAAGCCACATGCTGCTCGCGGGTTTAACACCACTAGTTTAGATATTAGTTTTGTTTTCATGTTTTTTTTTATATATGATATACTGGGTGTAGAACAACAGACTCACTCCTTAAAGAATATTTGTAAATCAATAACTTTTATATTACATACATAGCTATAAATAGCGCATTATGTTTTTTTATTTTAAATGTAACACCTATATATTATAAACTATTACAAAAAAAATATATTAAACAACAAATATATATTTCACACAATGTCAAAATTAGACATACATACAATACTACATAAAATAAAACAAACTCGTTATAAATGATTAGATATTTATAAAAGTTTACAATTCAGGTATTGTAGTATTTTAGATATTGTTTTCAGAGGTAACTTGACTTATATGAAACCGCAAGTAAATATAGTAATATTACTTTTATATAGCTTAATGTGCTTTTTGATATAATTTATAAATATGTAATAATAAATGCAATTGGATTATAAATAATAATTATTTATGCAACAAGTGTGTAAAGTAGTACTTTTTTGATCGAGTGCAAAGTTATAGCACGAGATAAAAAGCACTACTTTACACACGCATTGCATACATTTTTCTACAACCGAAATGTTAGTGCTGTTTCTCACAATACTGAGTGCACAGGCACCCGCCATCTTCAAATACTGTTAGTGCTTTTTTTCATAATAGTGTACAAAACTTAAACACTAAAAAGAATCTCAGAGACAGGCGAATTATTCTATAATTGTACAAATTGTAAATTCAATATTAAGAATTAAGTTAGGTTAGAACTCATTATGTCAAAAAAATGTTAATGTTTTTTAGTATTAGGTTAGTACCTACTCAATCTGTTAAAAAAATATTACACTTGTTTCATTTACAGTGTACATTAATATTTCTTAATAAATTTTATTACTTTAATTATTATTTACTACCTAATTATGTACTTGACACGTAAATTAACGGAATATGTATATTTCCTATCAACGCCTATTTCCTTTTCATGCACTAGTGCTTGAAAAGTGATTCTATACACACTGTAGAGTGCGTAAAATATGTACTTTACGCACGATTGTAGAAAATAGTTATTTATGCAATAAGTGTGTAAAGTAGTACTTTTTTGGTCGAGTGCGATGTAAATTATAGTACGAGACAAAAACACTATTTTACACACGTGTTGCACACAATATTTTTCCTACAACCGAAATGTTAGTGCTTTTTCTTATAATACTGAGTGTAGAGGCACTTTCAAATACTGTTAGTAATCTTTCTCATAATACTGTACAAAATATAATTTAAACATTCGAAAGAATCTCAGAGACAAGTGGATTAGTCTTCTAGAGTTCTACAAATTGTACATTTAATATTAATATTAAAAATTAGGTTAGGCTAGTACTCATTATGTCAAAAATTATTATTTACTACCTACCTATATAATTATCTACTTGAAAGGAAAATTAACCGATTGTGTATGTTGCCTAGTAACGACTATTTACTTTTCATACACTAGCGCTTAAAAAGTGACTCTTTACACATTGTAAAGAGTACGTAAAGTATGCAGCTGGCAACGTATAACATAAAATGTAGACAAGAGTATAAAATCGAATATCTCTAAAAATGGCATTCCAATGTGATGTCTTAATTTATGTTGATGGGACGTCGAGAACTGTAGGTTTTCAATTTCAAAATATATTGGGCATTAAAGTTCCATTTATGTTGTATTTTATAATAAAATTACAAGGACGTTTCGGCATAACATTTTGCCATCATCAGCAGATAAGTAATTAAAAATTATTACATTAAATTATTTTTTTGTAATTAAATCGGGTTTCCGATGTCTTTGATTAAATTTTTTTTTATAATTATGTAATAATTTTTAACTACTTATCTGCTGATGATGGCAAAATGTTATGCCGAAACGTCCTTGTAATTTTATTATAAAGTACAACATAAATGGAACTTTAATGCCCAATATATGATCTAATTTAGTTAATTTATATGAGCTAGATAGTGAAGTCGATTGATCTAGTCTATGGACCTCACATCTATAGTGTTTTTTATAATTTTAAATTAGAACAGTATATAATGAAAATTATTATTTTTGATTGATTACAACAATTAATACATTAATTGATTAGAACAATTAACATATAGGAAAACCGCTCTGAATGCACAACGTAGAAATATTTTTTTAATTTAATTATAAAATAGACAAAATTGATTTTGAAAAGGACCTTGAAAAAGCAATTTACTTTTATTATACATGTATATAGTAAGTACATCGAATTATAGATTGAGTAGAACTGTCAATGTTTCGCATTGATTTTTGATAGATTACTAATTGTTGTGGCGACGAAATACGAAATAGACTAGATCCTCGTTTAAATTCATTTTTGTATTATTTGCCGTCACATATGACAAATCCAAAACATTACAAACTCTAGAAACAAATGTTATAATATTCAGAAATAAGTACATAAGGAAAAAAAACTGACATATCATAAGATATAATATAATACTTAAGTACATCTTCAACAAACGAGAATGGAATTAGGCGAAGATTTATACATTCCTCTTCCTCAAATTATGCAGAAGCATTCAAAATTATTTCTTTATACCGTTTCTATAAATTTTTACCGCTCAATTTTTGATTGTTACACCTGTAATCATACAAATTATTTATATAGCTCAACGGTATACAGAACCCGCTAAAAAACATATGTGATTTCTCTATTCATACTCTGCAATCACGTGATCACATTGAAATCTAAGAAAAATTTGACTATAGTACGTGCGCATAATCAGAGCTGAGAACTACTTAAAGTAAAAGGACTGAAAGTATTACTTTAAATACATCCAGTATTTACAATACTTTACCTAAAATACTTTTGAAAATTAGTACTTAGTACTGTACTTAAAATACTTTTTTTTCATAAAAAGTACTTCAAATACTTTTTGGCGCTTAAAATATTCGAAAGTATTTAAAATACTTTAAATACTAAATACTTCAGGCATGCTATCTACAGTTTTAATCAAATAGTTGAAGACGTAAATAAAAATAAATCAAGACGTGATGCAATATATTATGATGAACATTTTGAACAGCTTATTTATTAAAGGTTAATTTTACTTGCTCATCAATATTGTAGAACCAAATAAAGAATTTATCTACTCCAATGCGTGAAGTAGTAGCTACACATATTAATCGCAGTATGTGAAGTCTGACTTTTAATAGCGATGCATAAAATGCAACGCATGTCTAATGAAGTTTATTTTAAAACATTTTATATGCGTGAAGCCTTTTTTACACGCATGTGGATAGACTTTTTCACTTGTTCCACAAATATAGGTACAATTTTTTTTTAATAGGTACATAGTACTTTAAAATTAGTGGATTACTTTAACTGTCTTATTAAATTAGAATGATATATCTAAATTCGATAATTTTTTGTAATATTTTAACAGATTTTATAAAAAAAAATCTTAGTACTGGTACTGAAAGTAGGTAAAAAAAGTACTTAAATTATTATTTTACTTAGTATTTAAATACTTTTATCTACGATAGTGCGTAAAATTGATGTTTAGATTTAGATGTTAGTTTTAAGTTTGTAAAGAGGTTGTTTAGAACAAGGTTTCATTAGACACGGGTTGCCGAGCAACGAGTGATTAAAATTTTTAAACACGCTAAATTTGTAAACCAGGGTGAATATTTTGTTATCATGGCAAACTTCTCATATAATATTGTGATCTTGATTCTAAATAATTTTTTTTTTATATTTATTGGGTTTTTTCATTATATCGTACTTATCGTAGATAAAATATTGTACGATACACATACGTAAAGCATCTTTAGTCACTCAGGGGTCTTAAAACACTCGCTCGTGACTAAAGACTAGCTTTACCTACTTGTATCATAAATAACTATTATGGTTAGTATTTAGAATTTAGTTCTTAAACACTTTTTTTGAGTACTGGTCCCAGCTCTGCACATAATACCGTATATATATATATAATACATGGGAGTATAAAACTGTATGTATTATACATTTTATATAGTACATGTATCATACAAGTGCATATGTATAATACTGCATAAAAATATAATATACGTGTATGAAATGATATAATAATGATCAACACTAAATATTTTTATAATGCGCAAAAGGAATAATACGTTTTATACAAAAATGTGTATTGTACGGGTATAATAACATACATTTTATAAGAAGCAAGAACATATACTTTTATACGTTTTAAGTAGAGGAAGAACTGACAAAGATTTTCTGAAAATCCATAACAGTTAATATTGTAGAAAATTTAAATTCACTAAATAGGTATATTATTAATTTTTATTTGATTTTGTTTTGTTCTTTTTTTTAATAAAATGATTATCTTTGGTATTTACTTTAAGCAAACCTTTACCTTTAACCAAAACATTTTACACATCATTTCTTCTTAAACCCCCCTATAGAAATTTCTGCGTACGCCCATACCTACAAGTGACTACTTGTTTTTTTAAAATTAAATAATATTTTCAGAAATACCACGACGTTGAAATTGATGTAGTAAGAAAAGATGGTCTGCTACTAATCCGAGATATGGCAGCAGAGGTCAAAAATATGATGGACTTCAAAATGAGTGCCGTCATGGTGAGTTCATTATATTTTACACATAACATGAATTAAAAATAAAAATTCAAATATTATTATAGAGAATAATGGATTCTGCAGAACAAGCAGCCTTGTCTGCGCAACCCGACAACAATCAAGGATTTCGTTATTACAACGCAAGAAAATTGAACGTGTTTGGACCCGATGGAAGACCTGCAGATGGAACGAGAGAAATGACTCTTACACCTAATCCACATTTTGATCACCTGCCAGTCAACACAACACTCAGCTCAGTATTGATGTCACCTACCATCTCCGATTCAAGTACGTCCTCTGCATCTTTTTACGAGGGTCGTTTGAAAAGTTCGCGGCCTAACAATGAAAACATAGTTTTTGGGTTGAGTTTATAATTATTTTTCAATATAATATCCCTGATCATTTCCATTTTTGGTGTACTCCTCCGGCTTTGCATATTATTGCGATTTCTTTCCGTATTGTTGATGCTGTTACAATCTGACAGTAAACAATGCTATCCTGTCCTATGTTATTTGCTAGAAAGCTTCATCAAAATTTCTTATTTCGGCCAAGTCCATAATAATTCTTTGATATATTTATTATTATACATTTTCACTTAACATCATTACATTTCACTATCATACTATTAATATAATGATATTACACAATCACTGCAGAGATCAATTAAACACGTCCGTCTCCCACCGTGGTTAAAACAAAGCTCCCATATTCCAGTGATTTTATACCATTCAGAAAATCCGTACTCTGGACTCCTTAAAATAACTGTTTACTGTAACTTTAAATGCGTCATTAAACAAAAGAATAAACAAAATGTGTATACAATTCGTACTTCATTTCAGCCAATTTTACTATGGGAGCGTGCGTTATCGTGATGAATAATTATTTCCTTTTTTGGTAATCCTGGTCTTTTTCTTAGTCCAATCGAGTTAAAATATTAAGATAATATTCCCTAGTAATTGTTTGACCTCTTGGAAGATAGGTAATGAACAATATCCGAATATCCCTTTATCATCCCAAAAAATAGATGCATAACTTTTCCAACGGGTTAAACTGATGTTGCTCTTTTTAGTGGTGGAGAATCACTATATATTTCAATTGATTGGACTCTGGGGTATAATAATAAATGCAAGTCTCATCTGTAGTTACAAACCAATGGATAAAATCGGTCGCATTTTTTTAAAAACGCGCCTAACAGTACTATGAATGTGAAACTTGAACTCGAATGCGTTTTTGATAGTCAACAAACGTGGCATTGATCTTGCTAAAACTTTTTTTATACCTAATTCTTCGGGTAGAATATTGTAACGTGTTATTTACATGGATGAAGTGTAAAAAAATAAGAGAATTATTGTTAATTAAAATAATACGTTTATTAAACGATAAATAATTAGAATCAATATTAATAAGATGATAAAAGTAACTAACACTATAATTAAATAATTATAGACACTAATTTAAGATTAAGAATATTATTAAATGTTTAAACACTAATATTATTTATTTAACCAATATTTATATCACTACATTTATTTATATAACTAGATTGTTAACTACTCGTAGACTACTTATTTATATCACCGACTTCATTACTCGTTGCTTCTATATCACAGACTATATCTCCACTGTCATTCAGACGGTATTTATACAGCCTAGTGTCCTTCTAGAACCCTCCGGCGCCACAGTGATACTGAGTACAAAAGAATTAGGTCAACGGTGTAATTAAACGTTTAGCTGGTGCGTCGCCGGGGATTGCATCATCTGGGTCATCGCTGTGGTACATTCTTTCAGTAGCGGCGCTCGTATACTCTTAACTCAGGGGCGCACGTCACAATATGTTATTTTTGCTCATTAGCAATTTAGGACATCTTCAATCGCCGGTGCTGTAAAACAATACTGAGCACTATTGACGGTTTCATTTGTCGTATTATTTGGACGTAAACTACGTGGATCACCTTCCGAGCTGGTACGACCACGCTTAAATTAGGCTGCCCACTTTTTAACAGTAATATATGAAGGTGCTTTATCATCCAAGGCATTTTTCATTTCAATAAAAAAAATTAAGTCAAGCCTTTTTATAAAATTTCGTTCACTTATTGGCGGTTTCTTTTATCGTTGCACTTTTTGGACGTCCACTACGCAGATTATCTTCCAACCTGGTACAGCCCGCTTAAATTCGGCTGCACACTGTTTAACAGTAGTATATGAAGGTGCACTATCACACAAGACATTTTTCATTATTCTTGAGGTCTTCAGTTTTTTTTCCAAATCTTAATTACTGCACGTTGCCCATCGTGATCCATATTGTGAACTTGACTTGACTTGAAACTCTGGCCGAGCCAACTAGCTCATAGTACTGAATCCTGGATACACCACACCTACCAACAAAAGGTTTTTTGGACACACACTAGCAGCCTGCCTTGCTCAGGACACGACGCGGACTAGAAAAGAGCACACTAGTCAAGAAGCACAAACATAAAAAATTGTTTAACGTCTAGTAGACGCCCCAACTTTCTAAATGGAAATCTATGGTGGGTGACTTTTTAACGTCGATGTGTAATATTACCAAATTACGTGATTGTCCTGATCCATTTGAATTATTTATACACGGTCAGTGGGATTCTACCACATGTATGCATTTGAATTCTGTGAAGATTTTATCATTAATCTTTCTACAGCATTCCAATTATTGTTCTTACAAATAGATGCGAATTTAAAAGATATCTCGTTGAATTCTATATCCCGGATGATCTTAATTTTAAAGTTGTCCTTTGACATCTATATGAAACATGGTATCCAGTTTTATTTCGGAATTGTTCTCATTATTCCTTGCATTTTTCATGTACTCCTCCAGCTTTGTATTATTGCTGATTTCTTTCCGTATTGATGATGCTGTCACAATTAGATAATAAACCTGAAAAGAAAATTAATATTTGAAAGCGAAAACGTCCTTAGAAAGACAGTAGATAAAATGTACCTACAATATTAATTTACTGTTGTCTTTAATTATAACGTAGTTGAATTTAATGCCGATCGTTTCAATCATCTCATGTTAAGGTGAAGTCTTCCTTTATTCTATTATCCATTTCCGATTTACCGTCTGGAAAATAATCCTATCCTGTCCTATGTTATTTGCTAGAATCTTCATATAAATTCCTTGATATATTTTTTATTAATTATATATATTTTCACTGCACATCACACTACACTTCATTTCACCTCACTACACTTCACTACCTATTATTAATATAATATAATTTCACAATCACTACGGAGCTCAATTGAACACGTTCCAGGTTTTTATTATGAGCAAATAATTTTTTACATAATGTACATTCAAATTCTTGAAATCTTGTCTACTTAAATGCACCTTCCGTCTGTAAATCTTATTACAAACGGCGCAACAAAAACTATTTAAATCAAAATTTTGACTTGTCAGAATCTCATTTTTTATAATTGATTTATTATCACTTTCACATTCTTCGCTCAGCGTGATCCATATTGAATAATATTCGATACATTACTCGTATCTATTAGTTAGGCCACGAACTTTTCAAATGATCGTCGTATTTACCTTTTCTATCAATAGTCAAATGTTTGTAGATCCTGAAGTTTTAAGTTCAATCCATTGGTCGGAACATTTAGACCCATTATTTGTAAATAATTATGAAAGTGATCCAACTTTATCGTGGCAATACTTTGGTAGTTCAACTGGTTTTCTTCGTAGATATCCAGGTATGAAAATAACGAATTACATTATTAAAAATTATTTTTAATACATCTATTTATTTTCAGCAATTGCATGGCCACCGGAAGAAATGTCATCTGTATGGCAGAGACCGAAATATACACGCCATGTGTATGATTTTCGATCATCTTCGTGGTATATTGGTGCAGCCACTTCGCCAAAAGATATTGTGATCCTAATAGACAGTTCTGGTTCTATGACGGGGCAACGCGGGGATATCGCTAAAGCAACTATTAGTGCTGTATTAGATACATTATCAGATAATGATTTTGTCAATATTTTTAAATTTTCTGACACGACTGAAGAACTTGTTCCTTGTTTCCGTGATATGTTAATTCAAGTAAGTTTATATAAATATTATCCAATATTACTTTTATTATTATATAATGGTTACAGGCAAATTTTGAAAATAAAAGAATATTGAAAGATTCTCTAAACACATTAAAAGCTGAAAATATAGCAAATTTTACTTCAGCTCTGGTGACTGCATTCGAACTTCTTCATAAGGTAATATTTAAAAAATAGTAGAACCTTATTGATAATAACAAAAACCTAATTCCAGTCAATGTTTTTATATTCAAATAAATTCTAAACTATCCGTAACCGAGAATAGTTTTTCAAATAAAAAATTTGGCAGTCTATTTAATATAACGTGTGTTTGAAAAAGTGGATACACCATTTTTCTCGCTTATTTATTAGTGATGCGTCGAATACAATTTTGACCGAATAACCGAATACCGATCTGTACCGAATTTCACAGCGGCCGAAGCGAATATTCGGTTCTAGTTAAAAGGAGCGCGCTGTGTGCATCGAAACGTTACATTCAACTTTCAAATGTACATGCCTAATCACGCTAACAGACACGACGTCGCCCGCCGTGCGATTTTTTTTTCTTTCTAATAAATAATTTACTTATTCTATTTCGGTATCTTTGAGTCTATAAACGCACTGGAAACACGTCGTTAAGAAGATCTATAACGCACTGTTTTTGGCGCTTTTCGTTTTTTAAAGGCTTTCAAAATTGACATATAAATGATATAATCTCAAATTTCTGTTAGTCAACAATGAATCTATGAAATTAAAATTGTTACTGGGAAGCACTACCAACAAAACTGATGAAAAGACCAAGTCACATTTTTAGCAAGTCATACTTTGTAAAACTCGTGCGTTAACAGATTGCCTTATAATATTATTATTTAGAACAGTTTCACCAAGTGTCGCATAATTAGTTTTTATTATGAAACTTATTTTTTAATACAATTATTATATTATAATCATTTTCAAATAAACACATACTACCTACATCACAAAATAGTTTTTTTTTGAATGGATTATTACTTCAGAAATAAATGAGAAAATACCGAATATTTGATACGTATAACCAAATAATTCGGCTATAATCGAACAAACAAAAAGTGGCCGAATATGCCGAATACAGAATAATAACCGAATATTCGGCGCATCTCTATTATTTATTGCAAATATACATATTGCTTATAGGACATAATTTAATCAATGCAATATTTGTGATTAAAGTGAACTTCTGATATAACCGAAAGTGACATCGTGTATATTTAAATACCTGTACTATTTTTTTACAAATTTGGATTGCGTTTTTTATTTTCTTTCCGACCATACTAAATTTATTAGTATTAACGTTATACATTTGTTAAAAATAATAACTTTCTTTCGCTCGATTTTTAGCGTTATCAGGTTTAATATGTGAGAGGGCTATGACAATATTGGAAAACTGAAGAACAGAATACACAGTGTCATGCAAGAAATTGACAGAATTACGCTTAATAAAGACGTACTTTAAAATGTATTAATGTAAATGGGGGACATGAATAAAAGTTTTGTAAATTTCATATTTCGTACAATAAATTAAAAATAAATAAACTTATTAACATAATATCACGAAAACAACTACTCGCTAGTCCTCTCATATTAAATTACATCTCTTTACGATAAAAATCGAGCGAAAGAAAGTAATTATTTTTAACAAATGAATAACGTCAATACTAATAAATTTGATATGGTCGGAAAGAGAACAAAATATACAATCCAAATTTATAAAAAAATGGTTAAGTTGCTGTCACTTGCCGTTATACCGGAACTTCCACAATTACAATTTTCGCACAATTCAATTACAAATATTGCACTGATAAAATCATGTGTATCTGTAATAACAAGAGAGAGAAAAAGGTGTATCCACTTTTTCAAACACTGTATACAGGGTGTAACAGCTAAACGAGCTACCACAAATAATTCCTATATTATCAAAGATAATACAATCTTATAGAAGACCAAGGGGGACATCGGATTAGAGAAGAAAATATTTTTTTAAACCAGTGGTTCTCCACTTACAACACAAAGTTATATTTTTTTAAATGGGATGGTATATATATTTTTATGCCCATTCGATGGATTATTTTTTTCTGAATTCAACCATATAATCATTTTATATCCTTACATAGCAAAAATATTGAGAAAAATTCAATTGAAATTTAATTAATTTTTTTAATTTATTTTTCAGTAAGCTATGTATAGAAAAATTGAGCTTAAATTAAAACGAAACTTAAATATTTGTTAATAAATTTATAAATAGTGTTTTATTTGATTTCAATCCTAAATAATTCAAAATGAAAAATAGCAGTGTTTGTTTTCTGTACATAGCCTACTGAAAATAACTATAAAAATAAAATTTATTTAAATTTCAATTGATTTTTTTCTCAATATTTTTGTTACGTAAGGATATAAAATGATTACATCGCCGAGTTCAGAAAAAAATGCTCAATCGAATGAGCCTAAAAAAAATTGTCCCATTTATAAAAATATAACTGTGTTGTAAGTTGAAAACCACTGGTTTAAAAAAAAATATTTTCTTCTCTAATCGAATGTCCCCTTTGGTGTCTTACAATGTTTTATTGTCTTTAATAATATAGGAATTATTTGAGGTAGTTCCTTTAGATGTTACACGCTGTATATAAAAATAATATAAGAAATATATTATCACGGCATATTACCCATTGCTGGATGTGCCAATCTGCTTTATACACAGATCTCGGCAATGATGATGTACAAAAATATTTTCTATGTACATGGCGGTAAGGGTTAAACATAGAGATTTAACATGGGATTTGTTGCTTAGAAAACTGTTTTTACATTTTTTATTATGTTTCTAGTTTCTTCACAATTTTAAAAGGAAATTTCAAAATTTCTGTTAATACGTAGCAATAGCCATGATACTTGTTTTCTTTTTTTTCTGGTCTTCATAAATTATTTATAAACGTCAACCGTCAATCTAACTTCTCGTTCTTCCAGTTCTTTCTTGAGATCACTAACTTTTAATTCTCTTAATTTTAGTTGTTTAGTCGTCACTTTATTTATTTTTATTTACACTTCACAGTTTATTAACAACCCCACACCTGACACCAATTGTAACGTTTTATTTATATGGGTAAAGTGTAAAACTCAGATAATTATTGTTAATTAAAAGAATACGTTTATTAAACGATAAATAAATATTAAAAAAAGATAATTAAAAGATAATAAATTTAATTAACACTATGATAAACAAATACTAACACTAATTTAAAGACTAAGAAGATTATAAGACACTTAAACACTAAGATTATTTATTTAAACAATTAACACTACTATTTATGTCACTAATTACATTTATTTATGTTCACTTCTTGTCGACTGTTTGTTTATATCACCAACACGACGCTTTACTCGTTACTTCTATATCACAGACTGTCCCGTTGGCCTCTCCGACTTGTTTATATACCCGGCGACTTTGTTCTAGAAACGACTAGAATACTCGCAGATAAACAGCATGCACAATAGATCACGCCATCGCGACCAGTCCGGACAGGTCTGTTACGCGCAGACATTCGGGCGCGACACAGTGGCGCCAGCTATGGCGCGGCGGCGGCGACGTTACACTGCCCCCTACTTAAGACTGTTTCGTCCCGACTTCTTCTTTCTGTCCGTTAGGGTTAAAGCTGCAGACGAGAATTTCAACGCCAGTGAAACGGAAGAGGATCTCCAACATGTTCCTTACAATCCAAACCGTCTAGACCACAACCTAACTTCGGTACCACTAGCTTCAAAATGTCATTCTCCAGTAGATGATCCCTCAAATCGCACAGCGAGTTCCATAGGCTGTGATACGATGGCTTCTGGTACGAGCGTGGTTTTGTAACAAGGTAGTAGATGTACCGCTGATGGTCTGCATTGCTATCTCACAGTCGTAGCGTTTTCCCAACAGATGGACGTTGGTTGGCCAGTTCTTGTAGTCGTCCATATTTCACCTTAAAGACTGAAGCTATGCCGTGGGACATCTCTAAGTTTTCTGATACGCAGTGGCCGAGGGAATAATCTGAAGACACGGTGAACAGATCTCGGTGTTCTTCTTTTATCACGCCGTACCGCGCCTTGCGCCCAAAGGAATACTTCCGACGAACTGTTGCTCCATTATGGTCTTCGTGGTTGTCTCCGGCAAAAGGGGCTAGCCGATTAATGTGTACCACTCTCGGCTTCCCGATAGGTCGTTTCTTAATTCTATATACCACGTCCTTTATTCTTTTGACTACCTCATAGGAGCTTTCCCAATTCTTTTGCAGCTTTAGTGATAATCCGCGGCGCCTTTGTGGGTTGTAAAGCCACACTAAATCCCCAGGTTGATATCCACCTTTTTCGGCTTTGATGTCATACCGGTCCTTCATTCGGTCGCTGGCAGTTTGAATGTTCGTACGGACTTGTTCATGAATGTCATCCATTCTTCTCCGTAAGCCCGTAACATAGTCTTCTCCGGCCAGGTCTTCCCCAGGTTTGCTGCCGAACACCGCATGGTAAACGCAACTCACGTCCGAATAAGATGTTCGCAGGAGTTTGCCCTGTTGTTTCATGCACGGATAAGCCACAGTAACAGATGAAGATGTCAGTCCCAGTCTCTTTGGTGGTTGGAGACAACCTTCGACAAATATCGGTTGATTGTTCTGTTCATTCGTTCAACCATGCCATCGGACTGCGGATGTAATGCAGTTGTTCTGGTTTTATTAATTCCTAATATCTTGCAGATATTTTGGAAAACGGCAGATTCAAAATTTCTTCCCTGGTCGGAGTGAAGTTCACGTGGAACCCCGAATCGGCATATACATTCTTTAACTAAAGTTTCAGCGACCGTGGTGGCTTCTTGGTTGGGTAATGGATAGGCTTCAACCCACTTGGTGAAGTAGTCCATGACAACCACGATATATTTATTTCCGTCGTCACTTTCTGGAAATGGTCCGGCCACATCAATCGTAATGCGCTCAAATGGACTGCCAACGTTGTATTGACGCATTGGAGCTTTTCGTCGTCTATGAGGGCCGTTGCTTCCAGCGCAAACCACACATTTCTTACACCAGTCTTTAGCATCTTCAGTGAAGTTAACCCAGTAAAACCGCTGGCGCAATCTTTCTAGAGTTTTGGTGACTCCAAAATGGCCTCCAGATCCGTCATGGATCTCTTTCAACACGTCTGGTATTCTACTCTTAGGAATGACCAACTGAGTTTTTTTCTCAGTTCCATCAGCATTCTCTACCACACGCTTCAACAGGCCACCCTCAATCACCATGGAGTCCCATTGCGCTCAGTACGCTTTTACACTCTGTGAGTGTGGTGCAACGTCTTCCCATATTGGTTTGCATTCGTCTGCTTTCCATTCCAATAAAAAACCGGGTCATTTTCTTGGTCCTTGCGTAGTTCATCGGGCTGCCAACTATCGTCGACTACTGTTATTCTGGCGACGGTGCACTGTTTCTTTTCAAGTCGACTACAATGTTTGCAGTCATCTTGGCAACGCCTTCTGGACAATGCATCGGCATTACGATGGCTGGTACCTGTCCTGTGTTCGATTTTGAAATCGTATTCCTGTAGTCTTTCAATCCATCTAGCCACTTGACCTTCAGGATTCTTGAATTGTAGCAGCCATTTTAATGCAGCATGGTCAGTTCTGATCAAAAATCTTCTTCCGTACAAATATTTGTAGAAATGTTCCACGGATTTCACGACTGCCAAGAGTTCTTTTCTGGTCACACAGTAATTCCTTTCTGGTTTTGGCAAGGTCTTACTAAAGTAGGCAATAACCTTCTCATGCCCATCTTGTATCTGGGAAAGAACGCCACCAATTCCGACGTTGCTGGCATCTGTGTCTAGTATGAACTCTCCTTCAGGTAAAGGATAACTCAAGACCGGTGCGCTTGTCAAAGCATGTTTTAATTCTTTAAATGCAACTGTACAGCCCATTCCCCAGATAAATCTTCTTCCTTCTTCAGTAAGTCTTGTCAGTGGCTTGGCTATATTGGCAAATCCAGGTACATATCGTCGATAATAGGTACACAAACCAAGGAAACTTCTAAGTTCGTGTTTGTCCCTAGGTGCTGGCCAGTCTCTCACAGCCTTTATTTTCTCCTGGTTAACTGCAATACCCTTACAAGAAACCACGTGTCCAAGGTAATGAACTTCTCTTTGAAACAGGTGACACTTCTTCGGGCTAAGTTTTAGGTCCTCGAATGTCTTACCAACTACAATAATATCGTCGAGGTACACTAAACAGGTTTCCAAGATAGCCCAGCCAATACTGTTTCCATGAGTCGTTCAAACGTTGCAGGAACATTGCAGAGCCCAAATGACATTACGGTAAACTGCCAGAGTCCTGTACCAATGGTGAAGGCTGTCTTCTCCTTGTCTTTTGGATCCAAATCTACTTGCCAGTAGCCACTCTTTAGATCCAAAGTGAAGAAAATCTTTGAGCCAGCCAAAGTGTCTAATATGTCGTCTATTCGAGGTAGCGGGTAGCTATCCTTCTTCGTGACGTGGTTAAGTTGACGATAATCGACGCAAAATCGTGTAGAGCCATCCTTCTTCTTCACTAACACCACTGGTGAAACCCATGGACTGCTTGAAGGTTCAATCACACCTTCCATCTTCATGTCCTCGATTTTTCTTTCCGCTTCCTCACGCTTCGCTAGTAGTAATCTTCTTGCTGGTTGACGGATGGGTCTTGCGTCTCCGGTGTCTATTTTATGATGAACTATATTAGTTCTCCCTTTGGTTTTCTTGTCAAATTGGAACACATCTTGAAAATTTCCAATTAGATTCTTTGGCTTGGTTCTCTGGTCGGCGGTCAATTCTTGAAAGGATGTTGCTATTTGGTTGATTAAAGTGTCCGGAACTTCTTGAGACGTGTTTCCATTAGCCTTTACAGTTCGGATAATTGAGGATACTGCCATGCATTCTCCTACAATTGTTCCTCTCTTCAGAACAACAGGATAAAAATTTACGTTCATTATTCGAACTGGTATTACCTAGCTGGTTTTGATCAGTTATTTTCCTAAAACAACTCCAGTACCAGTTTTGACGTCATCATTCCTGGGCTCAAGCATAACAGTGTTTCCCTCACAGAAAGTACCATCTAATTGTGCTTTCACAATAGTTTCACTTCGTTCTGGAAGAGTAACGTCTTCGGCCATAAGTATGCGCACAGCTTTGTCGTCTCGTGGGTTTAATACGAGTTCTTCTTCATTGACCATCATCACTCCTTTCTTCAGGTCAAGCTTAAAACCGTGCTTTGTCATTGCGTCCATACCAACTATTAATTCATCTTCAACTTCAGCTACCAGCGCACGATGTTTAAAAGAGGTGTTTTCAATAGAGATGGTGACATCTACTTCTCCTAATGCGGTAGCTTGTTCTCCCGTCGCTGTGCGTAATCGCCACTTAGTTGGTTGAAGATGCGTCTTGCCAGTTTTCTTCGCCAAGTCGGGTCTAATTATAGTCTTTGTCGCACCAGTAGCGTTTTCAGTGGCCTTCCGTTAATAGAGCCATCTACGTAGATGCTATTGGCTTTATGATGAAGAGATGGACATAACTGATGGATTGTGAGGCTACTAGATTACAGGTCGACAGTTTCCCCTTCGCATCAACCCGATTTAGTTTTCCGACTCCTTTTCTTCCTTTGTCGATTCCGTCTTCTTTTGCAATTTTCTGCAAATTCTTTGCGGATGACCCAGTTTACCGCAATTCCAACACCGGAGTTTCTTTCTACCAGTAAACACTTCACTTGCAATTCGTCGCATCGTTTCTTCTAGATCTTCAATGTTTTCCTTTCTCTCAGCATCCATATTTCGCACTCGCGATTGATTTCGTAAAGCTTGTTTGGCAGCTTCATGTTCTAGTGCATATGAAAGTGCGTCAATTAAAGTTTTTGGATGAGCTAGTCGTAGTGCTTGCTGAATTTCGCTGTCTCGTACTCCGTAGATGAATGACTGAGTAGCCAAGCACTCCAAAACGCTGTCAGGGGCTGTAGGATGTGCGAGACGAACCAAACGGGCTACATCGGCTTCAAATTTCTTGCAGGCTTTCTTTTGAACTCTGATACCGGTTCCTCATCTACGTCTGGTATACCTGCTCCAGATGAGCATTCCCATATCGCATATCCAACCGTTTGACTAGTTGGTCGTAGTATTCCTGTTCTTCTTCCTTCAGCGTTTGTAGGATGTCGATAGCTTCTCCACGGAACGAGACAGTCAACGCTATAGCCTTCTCCGTGGACGTCCAGTTATTTGTTTTCGCAGCCGCTTCAAATTGTTTTAAATAATTCGGCCACGAAGATTTTCCATCAAATTCCGGTGTTTTAATGTGCATTGTTGTACTAGTATCAGATTTAACTCCTTCCTTCTAGTGGACCTGCCTTTGCTACATCGGAATTTGACACTGACAACGATGTCATTTTAGTGAATTTTTCTCGTAGTTCTTCGATCTTCTTGTCATACTTATCTTCTAAATTCTTCAGGTCTTCTTCAGTATTTTCCATTAATTTTTGTTCTAAATTTCTAGAATGTTCCATTAATTCTTCTTTTAATCTTTTGGAATTTTCCTCTGATTTTCTAGAACTCTCCTCCAATTTTTGTTCTAATGTTTCTGTCAATTCGTCTTTTAATGTTCTGGAATTTTCTTCTAATTTATTTTCTAAACTTCTAGAATTTTCCTCTAATTTTGTTCTAATGTTTTAGAATTTTCTTCTGCCTTTGTAGAACTTTCTATTAATTTTTGTTCTAATGTTCTAGAACTTTCTTCTGATTTTCTAGAACCTTCCTCTAATTTTTGTTCTAATGTTCCTGTCAATTCTTCTTTTAATTATCTTCTGCCTTTCTAGAACTCTCCTCTAATTTTTCTAACATTTCCTGTTTCAATTCTTTTAACTGTTTACCAATGTCGGATACGTCACCCGGAATTTCGAATAGGTAATCTTCAGCATTTTCACCAGCATCGATTAATGCTTGCCGTAGACGACATTGTAGAACGCTTTTCAGTCCTGTCGTATCTAATTCTCGTTCTTCCAGTTCTTTCTTGAGATCACTTACTTTTAATTCACTTAATTTTAGTTGTTTAGTCGTCACTTTATTTATTTTTATATACACTTCACAGTTTATTAACAACCCCACACCTGACACCAATTGTAACGTTTTATTTATATGGGTGAAGTGTAAAACTCAGACAATTATTGTTAATTAAAAGAATACGTTTATTAAACGATAAATATATATTAAAAAAATCTGGTGTGGACACCACACGACTTCCTTGTACGATTATTAAACTATACATATTTTTTTTAATAAATAAATTACAAAATATTAATTTTAACTTCAAAACAGTAAGATATATAGCGACCATAAAGGGAGTTTTTAAAGAGAGTTTTGATTACAACAAAAAAATATTTGATTACAACAATGAATATAACTAATTTCATAATAAAAATATAATATTTGTTATTGTACGAATCATAAAATTGTACGTATTTAACGTAATTTGACATGAACATTTTTTTTATTTTTTTGTCTTAATCCATAGCAAGCTTTATTACAAAAAAATAATTTTTAAATTTACGTATCTCGCTTATTTAAAGGGCTAATTTAATAATACTTGATGTGCTAGACGCAGAAATTAATTCTCTAAAACTTTTATTTGAAGCATTTATTTCTAAAATCAAAATAAAATCATTTTATTCAAGAAAAACTGTTAACAACTTCAAGTAAAGTACCACTTTCGGTTAGCCTATTTTAACCAAAATCTATTATGTTATTTCGATTGACATAAAAGTCTTGTATACCAAATTTGAAAAGTTTTGGATTATATTTTAAAAGAGTTTTTCATTAAAATCTATTATAGGCTTCATGTAAAGTACCACTTCTGGAAATTGTGTAATAACCATAAAGGGAGGTGCACAACTAGATGTTATAGGAGTCCTAAATACAAAATTTCAACATTCTACGGCTTACCGTTTTTGAGTTATGCGAGATACGTACGTACGTACGTACGTACAGACGTCACGACGAAATTAGTCAAAATGGATTCAGGGATGATCAAAATGGATATTTCCGCTGAAATCTGAAAACCGAAATTTTTCGCGATTACAATACTTCCTTTACTTACGTACAAGGAAGTAAAAAGATAATTAAAAGATAATAAATTTAACTAACACTATGATAAACAAATATTAACACTAATTTAAAGACTAAGAATATTATAAGACACTTAAACACTAAGATTATTTATTTAAACAATTAACACTACTATTTATGTCACTAATTACATTTATTTGTGTTCATTTCTTGTCGACTGTTTGTTTATATTACCAGCACGACGCTTATTTATATCAGACTTTTTTACTCGTTACTTCTATATCACATACTGTCCCGTTGGCCTCTCCGACGTGCTTATATATCCGGCGACTTTGTTCTAGAAACGACTAGAATACTCGCGGACATTCGGGCGCGACACAGCGGCGCCAGCTATGGCGCGGCGGCGGCGAGGGCTACTTTACTTTTTTATAGAAAAAAAATTACAGAATATGTATAAAATAATATTGTTTACCATAATGTCATAAGTCATGGCAATTGCTACGAAATAACAGACATTTTAAAATTTCTTTTTAAAATTGTAAAGGAACTAGAAACAGAAATCCCATGTTAAATCCCTATATTCACCCCTAGCGGCCACCAACCGGTATAGTTTTAACAGTGAACAAACATATGAAAAAAAAAAACTATAAATTGATCTACGCCTTGTGTAAAATACGTGTACATATCTTAACCACACATTTCCGGTTCTAAAATAAGACTATTTAACTATTGTTATTATTGAACCACTAGTGTGTGAAACTTTGGTGTCACGACCGTAATTAACAATAATTTCTTAATAGCAACGCCAATAACGAATTTATTTTTCATTCAGAAATATACGGTCATTCATTAGTAAAGTTCTCTGTATCATTGTAATTTATGTTAAATTATTTTATTAGATGAGCTTTGAAGCACAATACTGGCTAAACGGTAAACTTTCGGATGTAGGTAAATTTAGTCAAATTGTCTTATATTAGGCCTAAGAATCTGTGGTTAAGCTTTGTCCACGTATTTTAGAAACACCTAACGTTTTTTTTATTTTATTTTGATACATCTCTATAATTTCCAGCAAGTACCTAATATTACAATATAATCATGTACCTAATATTACAGTATAATCGAAGTGGCCAAGGCTGTCAATGCAACCAAGCAATAATGTTAATTACTGATGGCCCCCCTGCCAGTTATCGCGAAATTTTTAAAACATACAACTGGCCCCATATGCCTGTGAGAATGTTTACGTACCTTATGGGCAAAGATTCTGGCGGGGCTTCTGAAATGAACTGGATGGCGTGTGCAAATAAGGGTATATATATTGAAAAGTTATTTTAAAAATTATTAATAATATTATATCACTTTAGGATATTATGTACGCATCGAAAGTGAGTCAGAAGCGAAAGAAAAAGTGCTTCATTACATAGAGGTTTTGGCTCGCCCCATGGTTATGTACCAGAATGATCATCCTCTTCACTGGACCCCAGTCTACGTCGGTGGTAGAGTAAGTAATTTATCAAGAAATTTTTGTGTAAAAATGTTCATAATAAGTGGGCAAACATTATTATCTTATTATAAGAGATAGAAAACTGGATAAAAATATTTCACATCTTTAAACAAATTTTAAAAAGTGTAAATAGTGAAACATAAATATCAAAGAAACGTGTTGTATAACTATACAAATATAAAAAATAAATAGGTTAGCCAAAAGCCAATTGAAACAATAATATTAAAATAAAACAGAGTGCTTGCAAGTAACCTGGTTTTTAGAAAAAAATTGTATTCCATTGTAAATTTCAAATTCAAATATCTTACTTTTTTTTACTAGTGATAAATATTTTATTCACAGTCGGTTAGAAATATGACTTTTAAAATGTTAAAGTTAATGGAAGTTTGTTATTGTTATCCTCGTTTTCCAAGGCGGAGATATCATTGATCATTGATAGGTATTTACATATACACAAAGCTTCTTTACATTTTATATTTAAAGAAACGAATGAAATTGTAAATAATAAAATAAGTGTAGATAAGTGTGAAATCAAAATTGAAGGTTTATTTATGTTAGGTTATTATTAATATTTAAATATCATTTATTAATGCCCGATTGTGAATAAAATAGTATACAAACCTTGGTGAAAAATTACATTACGTCTCCGGCTATAGCTAATCCCGGCGCTTCGCGTCTTGGGTAATTATCTTCGCCCTCGACAGTATTGAAACACTTTCCACCTCGTTTAGTGATACACTATTGTATTAGTACCTACTTATGTACTGAAAAAGAGTTTTCGAATTAAACTATTTTTCAACATAGCATTTCATTAAAACATTTTCATTTGTAATTATCGTATTCTTATTTGATAATCAATCAATTGCACAATATTAATTTCATTTAAAATTTGCGC
Organism: Harpalus rufipes; assembly: GCA_951394225.1. Taxonomy (NCBI): domain Eukaryota; kingdom Metazoa; phylum Arthropoda; class Insecta; order Coleoptera; family Carabidae; genus Harpalus; species Harpalus rufipes. Next base: position 39,152,502 of record OX596278.1, on the reverse strand, counting down.
ATTTTCCTATATGTTTAATTTAGAAAAATAGTACCCTACTTATTTTGGGTTCCAGTTTTCCATTATGTTTCTAGACATTTTGCAGTATGCTTACCTACCTTGAATGATTCAAAACGCAGGTTTTCTTTATAACTTTTAAAGAAGAAATTACTGATAGATATTAGACACTAGATAATCAACATCAGATAATTTAACACTACACTACACATCTTGACAAATCGACAAAAACCATTTGACACTGAGATATTTCGGCACTTACATCTCAGCTAGGTTTATATTGTTAGGTAAAGTTAAATTAGGTTAAATACTAAGATATATCTGCCTTTACTTAACACAAACCTAACTTAATATCTGATAAATCTAACCGAATCTTACTTAACAATACCTTACCTTTTCTAATATTACCTAGCCGACACTCACTTTTGCCTTTTTGCCCGGGAAGGAGATAATTCGCAACTTATAACTTGGGCAAAACGTTAGTGTAAATATATAAAGCAACAGTGGCGTGATAACCCATGTAGAGTTATCTTCTACCGAATGATGCACTACTGAGTCAGCCATTTTTCCATTTAACCCACTTCTTCTTATAATCGGAAAAGGGATAATCCATTATTTCCAGTAATTTTCAAACGAAAACCAACATTTACAAAATGGCTGATCTGACTCAAGCGTATTACAAAATGGCTGACATATTTATGTTATCCATATCCTAGATAACATGCTCTATATGGAAACTTCTAAAGTCGAATAAATTAGACAAAAATGAATACACATACGAAAACGTTGCAAATATTTTTTTTTTATTAGTAACTGCCAAATATAAACAGAATTTTGGTTTGCACAACTTCGGGACCGGGACTCTATTAATTATTATTGAATTCAAAAGGTACAATAACTTATTTCTTAATATATTTTCTTCAATTTCATTCATAGTTTTAATAGACTCATCGCTGAAACTATTTTCCTTTGGAATACGTTAGTGGGTTAGTGTATATGTCTGCCACGACGTAAAAAAATATAGTATCTTGAATATAAAAAGACAAAAAAAATTGAGAAATAAATTTGCAAAAATTATCAATAAAAATTATAAATGATAATTTGTAATTATTTTCTATTTATTTTTCCGTTCGTTGGTTATTTTTAACATATCAATTTTTATAATATTATTTTTCAAAACAAAAAAGCAAAAAAAAATATATAGGTAGGTACTTATTAATGGTCTCACTTTCTAACAAGAAGAAAAAAGAAAAAATTAAGCATTACCTTTAAAAAAAGATATAATAAAAAAGTGACAAAGAAATGGAAAAGAAAATTCTATACTGTTTTTTGCAAGGTACCTGTCTATTACTACATTTTTTTATAGCCTACTAATATAACTTTGGTATAATTTATTCAATGTCGTATATTTTTCTCCATGGAGAGCACGTTATCCGAGACACATTTTTATAGATATTTTATTTTCTAGAGAAATGATCTGAGCAATGACAAACACAGCCAGTTAATGACTTCAGTAACCACCCCCATTTTGGATAGAAGAAATCACTCAGTAATATTATACTACTTTCATCTATACAGTAATATCAATAATATTATTTTATTTGAAAGGTTCGTGTTGCAAATCTTCTTGGCGTTGTTGGAACTGATGTTTCAATAGAACAAATCAAGAAACTAGTGCCCCCGTATAAAGTATGTAAATGAAACTATATTTTTTATGTTATAAAATTAATTATTATTTTTCAGCTTGGAGTGAATGGATATTCCTTTATCGTCAACAACAATGGGCATGTTTTGTATCATCCAGATTTGCGACCACTGGTAATGTTTTACATGAATTTTAACTTTTTTTTATTGGTGACTGTCATTTTTATAGCCTACTGATCATTATGAAGAAACATTAGAACCAACGTATACCTCAGTTGATTTAACAGAAGTAGAACTAGTTGAAAATGAAACTGGACCGAGAGAAAATAACTCTGTCTTACTAGATGTACGTACAAATTAATGTTTTACAAATCCATTAACTGTTAACATAATTTTTATGACTTTTAGTTAAGAAATGACATGATAGATCAAAAAGAAGGCGACATAGATTTGAGTGTCAAAATTCATTACGATAATATGGTACGTATGTACAATAATTTTTATTAGTTTTCAAATTTATAGTTATTTTAAAATTTTAAGTACGTGTATTAGTAAGGGTGTTATCCTAAAAGAAGTAGTACCGAGGCTCAAAGGCTGCGTCCTGCCATCGAAATAAGTACCAGGGCGGCGCTTTGGTGCACGCTGCCTCGACTACAACCCTGTTTACAATAAAATATTACAAACTTTAACATCAGTGCTCATACTCATAACGATAACATCCCAACGAAAAATGAATATGATACCTATTATGATATTAATTTATATACAGAGTGTTACAGCTAAACGAGGTACCTCAAATAATTTCTATATTATTAAAAATAGAATAAAATACTATAAGACAATCTTATAGAACACGAAGGGGGACGTCCAATTCGATTTTTTTAAACCAGTTATTCTCAAGTTACAATACAAAGTTATACTTTTTTAAACAGAATGATATATATGTATATATATATATATATATATATATATATATATATATATATATATATATATATATATATATATATATATATATATATATAAGTTATGTAAGCTATTATTCGTTTACTCAAAAAAATATTTATTTATTGAAACGGAAATACAGGTTTCAGAAATACAATGAATGTAATATCAGAAATATAAATATATTGTTTTAAGACTTGTCTGTAACTAACTCAAACTTTACATTTTCCTACTATATATAATTTTATGCTACATCTACATAGTCAGAAATTGGAGAATGCTTGGTTTACAGTTTTGTGGAAAGACGGATGTGTAACTCCTCCCTCCTTAGAATTGGGCACCTCCGGGTAGTTAGATGGTCGCTTGGGGTTGAAGTTCTTGGCCGGGATCTGGACTTTTACTTTGGCTGCGTTTCTGTTCAAATTTTCTTTTGCAATAAACTGAAATTATAATTATGCCAGTAATTAATAAAATAATATAGAGTATTATTATGGAATGATTTCTTGCAGAGGTATTGTAGTCTTCATTGGTGTCTTCGAATTTTTGAAATGGGGTCTTCAAATCTTTAATGTTTTCTAGTTTGATGGAAAATTTTGAAATATTGTTATTGTTTATGTTAATTTCATAATTTTCTAGAACAATTGGTTTTCCAAATGTTTTTTCTTCAAATGTTAATTTTTGGTTCTTGAATATGACGTCGCATTCGTTTTGATTTATAATGAATATTCCTTGTAATTTCTTGACTTCGTCCTTTTGTTTACAGGATGTGTGTAATTCTTCGATTTTGGGAAACACAGCTAGGTATTGATTTATTTCTTCTACCTTTTCAACGTGGTTTTTCTTGATGTTTAGTTTAATATAGTCACAGTTTTTGTTGTTGTTATGTAATATGATATTCTTCTCACATGAGTCGTGTGTGACGTCGCTTATCTTGTTGGGACACTGATAGTTCATTCCTTTTGTACAAATGCCATTCAGTGATTTGATTTGGCCATCGTTTGATACTAGGAAATAATCTTTACTTGGTATGACTGTTACAAATTCAGAATTATGTAGGGTTGGAACCGGTAAGAGATGAAAGAGCTGGAAGGTTGTTTCGTAAGATAGGGATTTCTAGGAAATAGATAATTTTGTTGGAATATACTTTACAATTAACAGGTATTAAATTTTCGAAATCGGGAATATTTTCTAATGTGGGTTCTAAAGGGAATTTATTATTATAGTGGTTATAAATTTTGTTTAGTTCTTCGTGGAGGTCATTAATTTTGATTATGCTTGGATGTAAGGTGTGTAGTTTGCAAAAAGTTAGCGAATTCTCAATGTCTTGTAATATGTTTAGTATTATAGTAAACAGGTGTGCCAGTTGATTATAAATATCTGCAATATGTGCCTTATCATAATTTTGAATTTGCTGATAACAATATGCGAGAGCTGTTCAATTTTTGTCTTGAGTATTAGCTCATTATTTTTTATAGTTTCAATATTTTTATTAAATTTTTCAATTAGTTGGTGATTAATGGAGTATTGTTGTTTTAATTGGTTGTTTAGTTTGTGTTGGTTTTCTTGTAAATGGTTTAATATTTTTGAATATCTTATTTCATCTTCGGCGTCTAAGTTGCCGGTAATTGTTTTGATGATTGAGCCTAGGCCATTTACTATACCACGTTTCAATCTAGGTTTTTCGGGGTGGATATTAAAATAGTTGAATTTATTGACTATTAAATTTCGAATAAATTTTATTATTTTATTGTTATTTTCATATTCTTTTAAAAGAGCTGGGTCATTTTTAAGAGTGTCTACTAGATGTTCGTGTTGCGCTTGCAGCGTCTTATACTGTGTGAGTACAGGTTGTAAATCATAATAATGAAGGAAGGTATGTTTGGATTTTTGTAATTTGGCTTGTCCAAGGTTTAGGGTCAGTAGTCCAGAGTTTTTTGTTATGTCTTTAATTTCTAGTCCGTGGGTTGTCGCGAACAAGATGGACCTGCAACATTTAAGTTTTCTTTGCTTAGTTTTCTTGGACGTTTTATATTTGCGAGGTGGATTTGTTTTTTGGGATTAGATTCTGTGTCAATGACGGCAGTTTTTAAATTTTGATTGATATTTTTGATTTTTTCTTTATTAAATTTTGCTTTTCTTGTCTTATTTACCTTTTGTTTATTTATAACAAATATTGTTTCGGGTATATCAGGTAAATTTTCCCGGTTTTCGTTTAGTTTGTTTATTATTTTAGTTTTGTTAGTTTGTAGACGTTCATTAATGTTTTTGTGTGCTAATTTGGTTTTCTCACGATGGTTCTGAACGTAGTTTTGTGTTATTTGTTTCTCTAAGTCTAATTCAATAGGTGAATTTGAGTCAAAATGTCCGTTTACTATTTCCGTGGGTTTAAGTCCAGTTGATGAGTGATTTGTATTATTATAAGCTAACACTGCGTAGTGTACTTTGTTTTCTATTATTTTGTCTTTAAAATTTTCTTGTAAGTTGAAAAGTCTGATATGTTCAATGAGAGTGGAATGATATCGCTCTACGAGCCCGTTTGAGTCTGGGTGTTGTGAACTCGTGAAGTGTATGTCAACTTTATGCAAGCTCAACATTTCTTGCATAACAGTGTTTTTGAACTCTAGGCCGTTATCACAAATTATCTGTTTTGGAATACCATGGTGTGAAAAGAATTTTGTTAATTTATTTGTTACTTCGATAGCGTTTGTAGATTCTACCTTATATGCTTGTGCATATTTAGAAAAAGAATCTATTATGGTTAGAAATTTACAATTCCAAGGTTAAAGTATCAATGTGTAGGGTATCAAAAGGTTTATTTGGGGTCGGTGTAATATTATATTTTAATTTGAGGGGGTTACGTTCGTATTTTGCTTTTAAACAGATTTCGCATTGATTTATATAGTTATTAATAGTTTTTAATTGGTTTTGCCAGTAATATTTTTTCTTAATTTGGTTGTGAGTTTCGAATACGCCTCTATGGTTTGTTTTGCCCTCGTGATAGTTTCTTATCGTGTTTTGTATTTCATCTTTTTCTATGTCAATGAGTTTACTGTTGCATTTTACAAAATTAATTTCAGTGTTTAAAGTTTTTCTGCAAAATTTGACTAAATTTTTCATAAATAGGGTTTTCAAAATACAAATGATATTTAATTTTTGGTACTATATATTCCTTTACAAAATCAATTACGTCATTTTCAAAACTATTTTGGGATAACTGAAGGGTAATTCTCATTTTGTCTTCGTGTAATTTTGTCACTTTTGGTTTTGCGGCGGAGTGCATGACTTCGCTTATTATTATCTGATTTTTTCCTACGTTAACGGGTGATTCGATAATTGAGATACCAACTATGGGGTTTTCAGGGTTAGAGTGTATTGTATCGCCTGCATCTGATTCGTGTGGGTCATCATCGGGTTCTGCTATCATAGATTGTGTTTCATGGTTATTAGTAAAATTTTCATCAAAATTTTGTATGTACCATTCGGAGAGATTTTCTATATCGGGGTTTACGGTATTTACATTTACTTCAATACGTGATAGGGCATCCGCATTTTTATTTGTTATATTAATATTGCATTCTAAGTCGCTCAGGTTCGTTATTGGGTAATATGTTGTGTGGTTTTCGATTTTGGCAATTCCTTCAGATATGATTAAATTATCAATTTTTGTTTCTGGAATAAAAACTTCACCGTTTTCTATTTCATTAATTTCGAGTTTTGTTATATGTTCTGTCTTGGCTGGGATATTCACGTAGTGTTGTCTCGGCGTTATCTTATGATAATGAATTTTGATCTCATGTGACGGTGTTATAATTCTATCTCGTGTAAGGTCAATAACTGCTTCTAAGTTTTTTAGATTATCTCCCGAGTAGAATATCGAAATATTTATGAAAATCGAACATGTAATATTTTAATAACAAATTTTGATTTTTGAATAATTTAGATGAGGGTATAATTACACTGCAATTTTCGGTAGATGTTCCATAAGCTGTTGTAATAGTAAAGTTATCAGCTTGTATTTTATTAGGGTAAAATTTCTTCGCGATGTTTGGCTTTATAAACGAACGAGTGCTGCCTGTGTCAATTAATATCTTTAAGTTGTTTTCTGGAAAAATGATAAAAGGGAGTTCGCTCTGATTGTGGCTTAAATTTAGTGATTCTATTACTGGTCCGAGGCTTCTAACTCTAAAAAATGATTTTCATCGAGTCGGGGTTCGTTATATTCTACCTCGTTTTCCGGTTCGTAGACTACAATGTTATTGTTGTCTGTGGTCTGTTCGTCGTATGTTTCTGTATTGTATAATTCCTCAACTGTGAAGTTGGGTATTTGTTGTAAGAATTGTTGTGTTCTATACTGTGGTGGTATGTATTGTTGGGGTCTTGGTTGGTTGTAAGATGTACTAGCTCTTGGGGTGAAAGATTGTCTAGTGCTGACACTCATAGGAGTTGGTTTTGGTAGTGGTTTTTGTGGATTAGGTTTAAAAACATTTGATCTGGGTTGATTATTATTATTGTACTTTTGTACAGCTATTGCATTGTTGGGTGTTGGTCTGTATGAATACATGAGCGGTGATGGGGAGGTATTTGTAAAATTTCTTTGTGGTGTTTGTTGCAATTGTCTGATATTGTTGTGTGGAATGTGTTTTGGTTTTATGTGATTTTTTAATTGTGTGTGCGAGTGAGTGTCTAGTTGAAAATCGTTCGTCAGCATATTGAGCGCTGAACTCATGTCTTCCGGTTTCTTTGTACGCATTAGTGTTCCTAGTGGCTCTTTGAGTCCGCGTAAAAGAATTCTGACAGCGTATTTTTGGAAATACCCAATTAAAACTTTCTGTTCTTCTGCCTTAATTTGGGTCGTAATGTATGAGACTTGTAAATTTAAAAGTTCCTGAACTTTATTAAAATATTTAAATGCTGATTCATTGGTTTGTTTCAATTCTGTTAGTTCTATATTTAAAGTGAAACAATCACGTTTATCAGCGTATGTGTTGAGTAACGCTTGTTTTAATGCGTCCCAATTTGAGACAGTGCAACTCGCTATATTGATTGCAGCATCACCTTTGATTTTTGATAAAATACTAGACATTAAGTATTCATTTTGGAAATCATTTGTGTCTATACTGTTATAAAATTTGTTTACGAGTTTTTCACAAATTTCTATAAATCTTGATAATAATTTATTATCGCCTGTGAATTCAGGGATCATTTCAAGGTATTCTTTTTTAAGGACGGGGGTAGCCATTTCGTTTATTTTTAAAGAATTTATTTCGTTAATAAGGTTTTCTATAGAAATGTTATTAGTTTGGCTGGGGATTGGTGAGTTACAGGGGGTGATTGCTGAACTTGTATCAGTGTAGTCTGAGTCTGATTCTTGATTGAAATCCCTGCGTGACATAAGTACTTACAGAATAACAACCAGATTGTCCATTTATCGCCTCGACGTATTCGCTGAAGAGGGATGGAACGTCTTCAAGTTCTGTGTGCAGCAGTACTTGGGGGTCTTCTCCGAGTTGCGATGTCCACTCGCTGTGTCGGAGTCGATCTTGACGTTGCCTGGGACGTTTCCGTTTCTTGAACGTGGGTCACTTAATAAATCGTTGACACGAACCGATATTAGCGATTAATATCGTTTAAGTATCCTACAGCGACTGCGCCAGTTATGTAAGCGATTATTCGTTTACTCAAAAAAATATTTATTTATTGAAACGGAAATACAGGTTTCAGAAATACAATGAATGTAATATCAGAAATATAAGTTTATTGTTTTAAGACTTGTACTAACTCAAAGTTTACATTTTCCTACTATAAATAATTTTATGCTACATCTACATAGTCAGAAATTGGAGAATGCTTGGTTTACAGTTTTGTGGAAAGACGGATGTGTAACATATATATATATATATATATATATATATATATATATATATATATATATATATATATATATATATATATATATATATATATATCATATTATAACTCTGATGATGGTTTAATAAACCGAAATCGATAAGTTTAATTTGTGTGTTTATTCATTTATTATATTATTATTGTGGTATATCATCAAGTGAATTATTAAATAAAAAAAAATATTTGAGAATTTAACAACATATAAAATAATACAAGAATATATATATATTATTATTTTTCAGTAGGCTATATATGAAAAACAATTGAGCTTAAATTAAAATGAAACAAATATTTGTTAATAACGTTATAAATAATGTTCTATTTGATTTCTATTGATAAATATCAGTTTTTGTTTTTCATATATGGCCCACTGAAAAATGAATATAAAAATCAAATTTATTTAAATTTCAGTTAAATATTTTTCAATATTTTTATCGAATGAGCCCAAAAAATGTATAATGTTCCATTTTAAAAAAATTAACATTGTATTGTAAATTGAGAACCACTAGTTTAATAATTTTTTTTCTTCTCCTATTCGGATGTCCCCCTTGGTCTTCTATAAGATTGTCTTATAGTATTTTATTGCATCTTTTATAATATAGAAATCATTTGAGGTAGCTCATTTAGCTCTTATACCCGTATACATATAATCATGATAGTCCGGAATGTTGAATACTTTAAAAATATAAGATTTTTAAAAACTATTTTTTCTGTACTCGACTACAGCCTTGGTATTACTAACAGAAAGTCACAATGGTAGTTTCCTAAATTATTTTCACGTAGGACCTATTATTACAAAAATATATTATGTAAACACAACATTATGTAGAATCAGTTACACAATAGGTTTGTTCCAACAGACAGTTCACAGTAGTTGGGAACGAAATTCAGAAGTGCTTAAAATCCATGCGCGAACTTATAGTTTTAGAATCGACATGACTAGTGTTGGGTTGAGAATTTTGTTTGTTTATCCTATACCTATCATCCGTAGGTAATTTTGACTGTTTTGTTTTATTTCAACAACATCATTCATGAATTCGTCATCATCATCACTTTCGCTTTAAAATCCCGACAAATCAGAAAAATCTTTGTCTTCTTTCATTACTAATTTAATTTAATAATTACAAAAACAAAATAAGTCAAGTTAGATAGCACGTTAAACTGATTCAGAATTAAAAATTCTTGCAAAGAACGATACAGAATCAATTCGGAACGCAATTCACTCGTTCTTGGAACACTGCTCTATAATGCTAAATTCATACAGTGTATGCCGTATCGTATCGTAACGTATCTTAATCTAACGTAAATGATGGAACTATTGTTTTTAATAGTAGCATTTATATAACAAATAGCGTCGTAACCTTGAGTATCGTAACGTATCGTATTCTTGGTGAGTTTGCGACAGCCTATTTTCCGTTATAAAAATTCACTTTATGATTTATAACGTCAAGGTCGTATAAAATATATACCGTGTACTAAATCTTTATACGCTAGTTCTAAAAATAAGGCGAGCCAATCAGAAAATTATCCTTTATGAAAGTGTGTAACTGGTCATGCCTGTGACTGTCATACACATTCTGAATGTGATTGCCATTACAATCTTGTCAAATAATTCATTTTATAACTTAACTCTACTTATGCTAACCGCAAATCGGGTTTCTGCAATATATTGCTTATTATTACGTTTAGCGATTTTAACTATATTTATTTACCATTTTGTGGGAAACCATCAGTATAAAACCAAAAATAGGTTTCCGCTTTTACATAATAGAATTATAAATGAAACAATAAATTTAATATTAAAATATAAAAGTTAAATATTATACAATATTTTGGTTTAGTCCACTAATCAGAAGAGATCGTATCTGTGTAGCAGTTAAAATAAAAATATCAACATCTTGAAAGAAGGTGTTATAGTGATACGTCACTCTATTGATTGGTGTTTTTTTGTAACAATTTGTATTACAACGTGGTAAAATAAACAGTTGTTGAAGCCTTGTAACTTTTGCAGGAGTGTATAAATTGATACAATGTAAAAATTGTTGACTATCTATAGTGTTACGCAAAGTTTTGTACAAAATTATTATATCATTAACTATTCTACGTTTTTCTAAAGTGATCATATTTAGCTTTACAAGAGTAGAACTGTAACTTTCATATTCTTTTCCAAACATATATTACAGTATGTAAACTTCTCTATATAATAGTGGAAGTAGTTTAACGTTATTACTTCCGGTTCTCGAGTAATTGGTACCAACTTTTCATTTTCAAATGAAACACTTTATATATTTATTCAAATTTAAAAAGTACATGAAATTTTCTATTCAACAGTATAAAAACAATTATATGTCATATTAATAAAAAATGCAATCGTGAATGCTCATAAAATAACATTTTTTATTAAATGCAGTATGCATTGAAATTCACTTTTTTAAACAAAAAGTACTAAGCCAAACAACATTCTTGACATTAATTAACAGGTATAATAATTAATTTCAAATAAATTTTCTTTAATAAATGTAAAATAAATTAATTTCAATGCCTACTACATTTAACAAAAACGTTATAGTTTAAGCCATTGTATTTCTTTATAATATGACATATAACTGTTTTTATATAGTTGGATAGTAAATTTCATGTACTTTTCAAATTTGAATAAATATATAGGGTGTTTCATTTGAAAATTAAAAATTCCTATCAATTACTCAAGAACCGGAAGTAATAATGTTGAACTACTTCCGCTATTATATAGAGGAGTTTACAAACTGTAATATATGTTATATAGTTAAAAGCGCTAAACGTAATACTAAGCGAGATAATTGCTGGTTTATTTATAGACGGATTATTAAATTATTATGAGATATAACACATTCCCAAATTTAAGGAGATATGTGATGTGCGTTAGGTGTAGTTGGTGATAAAAGTTATTATATCGGCTAGACGCTAGTCTGGCGTGTACAAATATCGTTAGCCTGTAGCTAAAATACGATACGGTACATTACGACACGTTACGGCATACGCTGTATAAATCCATCTTAAATTCTGAATTTTTAATCACCTTGTTGGAACGGTAAAATTGCTTTGCGCAAACTCAGTAAAGTTGCCCGTTTCTGAACTTTTGTCGGAACAAACCTAATATTATGACATGGTCCAATTCGTATCAACCATAAAAGCAATTATTTTCTTTAAATTCTACAGATTTAGCTATTGTGATAATATTTATAATGAAGATGTGTTTGTGAATAAGTTATGTTTGTGTAGTTATACGAAATAGTGCGGTAAATATATTTTCCCAAGTTTATTTGGAATTCTTCTAGAGAGTACAATACATACCTAGGAATAACATGAATTCTTATAGAATAGTAGCAAAAGTCAAAACAGGAAAAAAAAGGGAAGAAGAGGAGCTTGGAAGCAGGAAGCGTGTGAAAAGAAAAAGAAATTTTGTTTAAATGCAGAAAGAGAAATCAAGAAGCATTTTCGTTTATTGTCTCGGAGAACTCTAAAGGATCATAAGAGTTCGTTTATTGACTCAGATCGTACTTATCTGAGCTCGTTTATTTATCTCATACCTCTCGGAGAGGAAGGCTCCGAGAGTCTTCAAGAGCTCTGACAAATCTGTAGGGTTAGTGTACGAAATGCGCAGGCATCTAAGATATCAGAAATGGGATTTAAAATTTGAACAGAAATTTGATATTAACGGGTATAATACATTATCATCCACATTATTTTTTGGAACAATTTCTTTCTATATACATAATTATGTATTTTAATACGTTTTATTCTATTTCTTAGTAGATTCATCTATAATATCTTTCAAAATGATTTCCTCATTGAAATCTTCATAAAATAATTTATTTGCAATTAAAGCTACTATTTCCTTACATTTATTTAAAATAGACATGATAATTTGATAGCTAACCATTGATATCAAACATAAAATTGTAAAATAAATATTAGAATATTGAAATTCCTACTAAAAACGCTCTTGTCCATTCTTATAAAGGGTTTTTCAATAAGAGCGGGTCGATGTTGATGATGAATAAAACAAGCTGTGTGTGAGGTATTAACAAAATTCTTTTTTTTTTTTGAAAGGCCCATGTATGTCATTATGTATGGAATATAACATCGTTCAAATATCCGCCGCGGCTTATCACGGTGGCACAGATCCGAGTGGTCCAATTTTCAATGACTGCCGCATAGATCGATTTGAGCGATGGCATTGGTTATGTTGACTTTAAGGGCGGCTTATTGGCATAGACCTGCGACCCTCAAATCGTTCATGCGGAATGTCCATCGTGGCGTCCGCTGTGTGCCACGTAGCGCCGTCCTGCTGGAAACACATGTCGTCTACCTCCATATCGTTCAATTTGGGCCAAAAGAAATCGGTTATCATCGTTCTGTAACGCTCGCCGTTGACCGTGATGGCCTCACCAACGTCGTTTTCAACAAAGTACGGACCAATGTCGCCGCCGGCCCAAAATCCGTACCAAACAGTATCTTTTTGTGGATGCATTACCACCTGGTGAACCTCGTGTGGGTTGGCGTCGTCCAATATACGGCAATTGTGCTTGTTAACATAGCCATTCATCAAAAAATGCGCCTCGTCGCTAAAGATGATTTTTCGACCAAAATTGGGGTCCTCTTACAAACGCTCCGAAGCCCAGTCAGCGAACTTTGAGTTCCTGGGTCAGTTGGATCTTGTACAGATGTAGACCCAAGTCCCGACGCAAAATTCGCCAAGTTGAAGTCTGCGAAAGGCCGAGTTCTTGTGCACGGCGAGGAATTGACTGCCTCGAGTTCTCCTGCACACTTTCACGGACCGCGGCAGTGTTCTCGACCAATCTGGCGTTCCTTTGACGTACAGGTATTGGCCGATTGTTTACCGAACCGGTCGTCTCGAATTTGACCACCAAACATTGGAGAGTCGCAACGCGCGCAACGTTTGCACTAACTGACACTCATTTTGATAATAAAGTTTTATCATTTGGACGTGCTGCTCAATCGTGTAACTTGCCATGGTGATTTGGTATCTGTGACTAAATAATAAACAGATTAGACAGACGCCACCAAAACAACATGGCCCTCACGGGCTGCCAACATCGACACGCCCCAATTCAAAAACCCTTTATTACACAAATACTCTGAACAATCTACACTATCTGATGACGTCATCAGACAAATACGATTACTCTTTCAGAGATAATAAACGAAAACACCTAAAAATAATTAAGTCTAAAATGGGAGGAGGAAGAGAAAAATATGAAACATGGAAATGGAAAGATAACGGAATTGAAGAGGCAATAAATTGGCATACTTGAGATACACATTTAAAAAAAAACAGAGAAAAGCAATTATATCGTTTAAAGAAAACTGGCCAGTAAATAAGAGAAAGATTTTTTTTTAAATATGAGAATGAAATAAATGGTGTTTGAATAGAATTTCCAAAGTAGATCACTATTCCTAACTTCTTCATTTAAATTCATAAAAAATGATTAAATGCATAAAAATGAGCCTTTTTTCAACAAAAAAAATGTAAGAACATCAGAAGTAAAGGAATACTTTATCCGTAATGTATCCTGGAAGAAAAAGCCGTTATCTTAATAGCAAGATTCCAGGACAGAAATGAGAAAAACAATAAACAATATTGACTAAAAATAGAATAAACAATGTGTGGAATAGAGGAATAAATACTGGAAACTATTCTACAAGGAACTAGAGTGGATAGAAAGAAAAAATATTACTACTCTGCAATTTTTCTGTGGATTCAAAGTTATAGTGGCGCAAATTAATAAATTTAATTAATATTTAACTACATTTTTTGAAAATTATCAATGCTTGTCGATATTACAAATTATTTCTCCATGGTAACAGTGTCATAATAAATATAAATACTTATAACTAAAATGGTGAAACATAGATACTGTAACGTCGCCGCCACCGCCGCTCCGTAGCCCTCGCCGCGGCCGATGTCGCGCCAGAATGTCCGCGCGTAACAGACCTGTTCGGACTTGTCGCGATGACGTGATCTATTGCGCATGCTGTTTATCTCGCGAGTATTCTAGTCATTTCTAGAACAAAAGTTGTCGGATATATAAGCACGTCGGAGAGGCCAACGGGATGGTCTGATATAAATAAGCGTCGTGAATAGTTGGTGAGAAAAACAAACAGTCGACAAGAAGTGAACATAAATAAATGTAATTAGTGACATAAATAGTAGTGGTAATTGTTTAAATAAATAATCTTAGTGTTAAGTGTCTTATAATATTCTTAGTCTTTAAATTAGTGTTAGTTACTTTTATCATCTGTTTAATATTTTATCCTAATTATTTATCGTTTAACAAACGTATTATTTTAATTAATAATAATTCTCTGATTGTTTTACACTTCACCCAAATAAATAAAACGTTAAAATACATTCAAAAATAGATATTTTTTTTTTGTCAATATATAAATGTATCATTGTAGTCTTCGTTACCATTAAGTTCTTGTTGTTCTTTCATGAAATTATAGTCGAGTGGAAAAAAAATGGAAAATGGCTTCATGAATGAGGAAATATTTTGGTATATCATTATATCAAGTTTTATTTTTGTTACAGAGGCGTGTAACTACTAGAAGAAATAAATATTTCTATAATCCTATAGAAGGTACACCATTCTCCCTTGGACTTGCTATACCTGATGGTTATGGCATGTATGAAATTCTTGGAGAACAAGAAATTAAACACAGCCACATTAACGGTAACAATATTTTATTTTGAGTAATTATAAATACATACATTTTTTTTCATTTTAGTAACGGAATATTTTAAAGGTTCCAACTGGCGTGTTCATCCAGAATGGTGAGTTTTCATTTTAATCATATCAGAAATAATTCAAATAATCTAATTTATTAAGTTAAAAGATTAGAATACTATTCCCCATTAATTGTTAAATTTTAACCTCTTGGAAGATAGTAACACCAAAAAAATAATGCAATCAATTTTCTAACGGATAAACTGATTTTGTTTTTTGGCGGAGAATCATTGTGTTTCCATTGTTTGGACTGTTGTTTTGACTATGGAGTATAATAATTAATTCAGGTCCCATCTATGGTTACAGACGGATAAAATCGGTATTATTTTTTTAACGCGCAAAACATTCCTTTGAACTTTATATTCGAATATGATCCATAGTCACCAAACGCCGCACCCATCTCAACGAAAGCTTCTTAATATCTAATTATTACGTTGGGATATGATATGTTCATTCATTTTAGCATTTCAGACACCTTTAATCGTCGGTCCTGTAAAACAATGTCGTGGCACTTGACGGTTGCTTTTCTTATTGCATTTTTTCAACGTCACTATACAGGGACCAAGATAGACATCTCATTAGAGAACTTTTTTTTTTAAATGAAATATTTTTTAGGGCCATTGGATAGGATATTTTTTCTAATTTCAATCATTTGTAATCATTCTATATCCTTACATAATAAAAATATTGAGAAAAAAATCAATTAAAATTTAAATGAATTTAAGCAGTGTATAAAAAACAACTGAGCTTAAATTAAAACGAAATAAATATTTGTTAATAACTTTATAAATAGTGTTCCATCTGCAACAGTAATGTAAGGTTTATTTATTTGGGTGAAGTATAAAAAATCAGAAAAATATTAGTAATTAAAATAATACGTTTATTAAACGATGAATAATTAAGATAAAGATAATAAAAGTAATTAACACTATAATTAAACAATTATAAACACTAATTTAAGACTAAAAATATTATTGAATTAAATACTTAAACACTAAGATTATTTATTTGAACAATATTTCTATCACTACATTTATTTATGTTCACAACTCCTAGACTATTTATATCACCAACTGTCCATTGCCCATTACTTCTATACAGGGTGTCCCTTAACTTGGTGCACAAACTTTAAGGGCATATAATACTGATCAAAATGAGTGAAAAAAGCTCAGTCAAAATGTGTCCGATCTTTAATAGTTTCCCAGATATAACGCAGTGAAAAATGAGTTTTTACGAGATTTACCTTTGCTATCTCGAAAACTATAAGAATTACGATTTTGATTAACTGAGACTTTTTGTTTACCTTTGAGAGGTAATCTTAGATGGCCTTTTGTTATTTTATAAAAATCAAAAGTGAAATGTTGTGGCGACCTTGGTCAATATTTAATTTTCATATAACTACGTAACTATAAGAAATTGAGAAAAATGTTTCATATAAAATTTTTATTGTTTTTTATAGTCTTTTAACTGACATAGACAAAATTTTATTCGATCGCTATCTTTGTCAGTTTTTCTTAGATTTTTCGCTTTTCTCGGAAACAGTTGAAGATCATTCCTATGTTGATGAAGCTTTTTTATTCATTTTGGTCAGTACTATATGCCCTTAAAGTTTTTGCTCGAAGTTAAGGGACACCCTGTATAACAGAATGTCTTGGCTGGTTTCGACGATGGGTTTATATAGCGCGGTGTCCTTCTGGAAATTTCCGACGCGACAATAACACCGAATACAAATAATCAGCCCACCGGATGTAATTATGCAGATCTAGACGGGTGTTTACCCCGCCGAGGATTACGTCATCGCTCGTGAACATTCTACCAGTGGCGGCGGTCGCATTCGGCCGCGTCGGATGGGCCGCGGTACAGTAAGAACTACGCATGAAATAATTCAGATTGACAGATATCAGTTTTATTTTTCATACATAGCCTACTGAAAAATAACTATAAAAATAAAATTTATTTAAATTTTTCCCATTATTTTTATTATGAATATAAAATGATCATATGGAAAAATACGCTAACGAATAGGCATAAAAAATATGTATATGTAATCCTATATTAAAAATATAACTTTGTACTCTAACTTGGGAACCACTGGCTTAAAAAAATATTTTCTTTTATAAAAAAATGCCCTCCTTGGTCTCTTAGAATTTTGTTCTATAGTATTTTGTTTTAGCAAATAATAAAAGAAAATAATGGCTGTTGTATGTATCGCTGTTACACCCTGTATAGATCATCTTCCAAGTTGGCGATCAAGCTTCAATTCGGCTCCCCACTTTTTAACAGTAGTATATGAAGGTGCATTATTTCCCAAGATATTTTTCATTTCATAAAGATTTCTTAAGATTTTAGGCTATTTTTTTTTCAAAAAACTTAATTACTCCACGGTGCTCAACGTTGTCAATATTGAGAACAAACACAAATACAGAGGGACTGCTTTGGCCAAAATTCAAAGACAGACCTACAATGAAAAATGTAATAAAAAGTTCCTCAGTTATTTTTACGATCTTCTCAATTTCCTTTTTTCATCGTTATTGGTTACTTTGCTAAGTAACACAGTTTAAATTTTTTAGTAGGCCATTGTATGTATACATTATTTCAGCATTTCTCGAAATCTGGGATATGTACAAAACATGTTTTTATAAAGAAAATGTTAACCGAGAGAAAAATTGTACAGGACTTTCCAACTGCACTTTTCATTATAACGCTGTCCTTAAATTTTGACCAATATATTACCCTAACACCTTGTAATGTAGAGTTTCATATAAACAGAATTTTATATAAAAAGAAAAACCTATTTGGCGGAGATATTCCAAATTTTTAAATCACTTAATGCAGATGTCGCTTCATGATACACTAATAATATTTGATACATTACTGCGAACTTTTCAAATGACCCTCGTATTTCTATTTTTTGCATTAAAATTTGTTTACACACTCTAGTAATGCTAATGCATAACGAATAATAACAGGGTTTACTGCGAGTATAATGGTGGTTCAGCAAGTGAACATTGGTTTCGTACACCTGAAGAAAGAATTGTACACTTTTTATCTCGGACAAGACGTCCGGGTTGGAAGTGGATGTCTTTACGTCCACGATCACCTTTACAAAGAGAAAATCACCTACATCAACAACATACAAACAAACAAGATAAAGATTCTTATTTCTGTACGTATAAAAAACTTACTTGAAGAATATTTATTTAACTCTAGTTTGTGAACATAGGTGACAAAACTTTAATGCAATCACTAGTTTTGGACGCTATGGTTACGGAAGAATTGGAGAGGCACACTGCTCATCCAACTCATATGGAAGACAAGCAGTAAGTTCAAATGAAAATTTAATTTAAATACACATGAAACAAACTAAACTGAACACAGAATTGAAAAAATAAAATGATCATTAATTTTGATATTCGAAATTACCAGTTTAGTTTGTAAGTGTATTAGTGACAAAACTATGAAATCCATTTACCTAAATCAGAGTCATTTATTAATAATTACAATTTGTGTATATCTATTTGAAATAGATTGAAATTTTTTGCATGTATTTGTCAGAGCACTTATTCCTTAATAATTTTAATCACAAATGTTAATTTATTGCATTTTACTAATTTTACTCTGCACATTAGTCCGATAGCCACGCTTTTGGTATTATTACAAAGGTAATGTAACAAATATCGCAATAGGGAATTCTGTTATAATGATCAGCTTTATAAATACAGTTCGCAGTACATATATCATATACTTATAATTTAATTTAGTAAATAATAAAATATCACAATCACGATATGATATATGTGCTAGATATATTCGTTTTTACTTGTATTTTAGCTATATTCAAATATATTTCAAGTATATGTTTAATACTTGTGTATGTAGCAAACAGGATTTTGTAAGTATTTAAAATATTTTTATTAGTGTTTACAGGAGAAAACTGAATGATGATGCCCAAGAAAATAATTCTAATGTTAATAATATATTAAATTATTTTCTAGCTTAGCATCTTAAAATATGTTTAACAGTGCAATATATGACAACTAATAAGTACTTTATCTTTACAGTCAAGGCTTTCACATGTTTGGATTAACATTGTCGTTCGTCGCTACAAGAAGTGGTTTACTTCGATGGACGGATCATATGCCACTTTCTCCTGATTCTAACGAACCGTATGTCACTACATTAAAAGAATACAGGGAAAAACAGATGACACTTTATTTTAAAAATTTAGTGTTTTTTATCATTCTATTGGGTTGAACAAAATGAACTAAGAATTTTAATGAAAACGCGACTTGAAAATTGTACATAATAAGCGATATGAACTTTGACTTAGGACATGAAACGTAGCGTAAACTTTCAATCGCTTGTAGTTCTCAATGTACAGCAAGAAAACATGGTTTTTGCTGTTAAAGAACACGTTGCCAATTTTTTTGGGCACAAATACCTTTTCATACTGTTATTTTATACTGGATGGTGGCTGTTTGGGGTGAACATAGGAATTTAACATGAGATGTTAGTTTTATGCAATTTTCTGCTCTCCTGTACATTTTACGACAAAAACAGTAGATTGCAAAGAGTACATAATTAAAAATTTCATACAAAGTTGTTTTTACATTTTTATTACATTTTTGGTTTCTTCACAATATTTAAAAGAAATTTTAAAAAATGTATTCATTAGTAACTATAGTTTTCTTTTTTTTCTGGTTTTCATAAATTTATAAACCTCATATGTCTATCTAACTTATGGAAAATAAATCCCGAATTCTTTTATAACTATTTCCACTACAATAATTCATTATAATAAAGTCACGTTACATTCGAATAAACATTCATTATTTAATTTACTTTTTATAAAAAAAAAATTGTCAGAATATTAATAAAATAATATCATTTTCGGTTTGCTGTAATGTATGTCATGGCTATTGCTACTAATGAATCGAAATTTTGAAATTTCTTTTTAAAACTGTGAGAAAACCAAAAAATGTAAAAACAACTTTGTATGTAACTTTTAATTCTGTACATCTTTGCAATCTACTGTTTTTGCCATAAAATGAACAGGACAGCAGAAAATTGCATGAAAGTAATATCAATATCCCAATTTAAATTCCTATATTCACCTTCAACCACCATCATCTCATATATTAATGCTAAAGTTCATGCAAAAAAAAAAACCTTTTTTATATCTTGTTGAAGAATGTAATTACATTTAAAATTAAAAAATAACCATTTCTTGTTTGGAAAAAACATCTAATTTTTCCCTGTACTTTTCATTTGAATTTACAATTATTTACTAATACCTTTGCTTTTTAGACATTTCAGTGAAAACAATGTTCGAGCAATGGACGAATCATGGTATAAACGAGCTGTTGATCAGCATGCTGTGGAACCAGAAAGTTTTGTGTTTTCTGTTCCATTTGATGTTGGAAACTCTGGAAAACCTTTAGTAACTGCCACTCATGCCGTTTTTATTGAACATAAAGGTCATAGAGCACCAGTGGCCGTTGTTGGTCTCCAGTTCCAGCATGCAGTTCTTGCATCTCACTTCTTAAATAACATCACTTCTGCTGTATGTTATGTTAATACGAAGCTCACGCTAGAATTATTAAGATTAAGATTCATGGTTCATATTTTTTTGAATTTTATTTTAAATATGATCAAAGTAGTTCCCTTTACAAAAGTACACTTCACCATGCTTTCCTTCCACTTCTTAAAAACTCCCAACCAATCTTCTTTTGGAACTTGGAATTTCTCGGAAACATAAAAACTCAAAGCTGTGAAATTAGCTTTTAGTGACTTAAAAGCTGTCAAGCTAATTATTGGGGGGTTTAAAAACAGTCAAATTAGTTACAGTGTTTCAGGCTAACTTAAAAACTGTTAAAGTTATCAAACTATATATCTTGCTTCGAAAATGCTCTCTGTTTAATTCCATATTTTTCTCACAACGATACTTTAAAATATTGATTAACTAAGATGTAACTAACTTAACTTTCACAATTTAATTTCAAATGACAGATAAATAACTATGTCACATGATAGTGATAATTTTGTTTTCCACAGTCTGATTTTCTTATTCTCAATAATTCTAGCGTGACCGTTGTACATTCATGTATTACTATTCAGTTTTATTCTAGTGCACGGGTACTTCGGCATGCCATAAAACTTGTGCTTCAGAAGAACTTGATTGTTACGTTTTGGATAACAATGGATTTATAATTATTTCCGAAAATTCTGAACATACGGGTAAATTTTTTGGACAGATAGACGGAACAATAATGGATTCATTAGTTCAAGATAGAATATACAAAAAAATCGCTGTTTATGATTATCAAGGTGCTTGTAATAATAATAGAAATCATTACAGCGCTACTGCAACAAAAATAGCGGTAGGTTTACAATTTAGTATAGGGAACAATTATTATATTTATTTATACTTTTTTGTAGCCAACTGACCCAACGAACTACATCTTGAACTGGGTAACAACAACAATAGGCGTTTTCTTATCAATCTTAAACGAAGTTTACACTACTGCTATTTCTTATGCAAATGACGATAGTAAGTACTTTTTTAAAATAGTAACAAGAATCCTAAATTTAAAGCATGCTCATAATCGTAATTAAAATTCATTTACTAATATACTTATTCCTTATTTTATTTTGGAAATCCGGAAATTTAATTCAGAAATAGTCACATAAATCATTTTTATGCAATTTTATATCGGGTAATGGGAGCATATAGGCAAAACTATTGTAGGTGGCAGCACCCTCGTACTAACCATTTAATATGTAAAGTTCGTCGATTACGACAATTTTCCACGCATCACTGCGGCATTTCAAAAAACTTCTGAACACACCAAACATATTTATGCAAAACGTTAAATTTGATCAAAATCAAAATTACTTAATTCTTAATAGCACGCTATGTTCATTCTGCGCAGTATCTAATTTACTTAAATAATGCCGGAGTGGTTACAGCGAGGCTAGCGCCAATGTTTTATTAAAACGCTCCCATTGAAATATAAATTATTGTAGTAGTTTCAAAAACATGAATTCTGTAATTAAAATTATGTTAAATTGTAAATTCTGATTCTGTACCTTTATGCTAAAAAGGCCAATGTCCAAAATTGAAGAATTTCAGTTGTATACAGAAATGAATTCTAGGAAAGAATTCAAAAACATCAGAATAAATTTTAACTGTTAATTCATTAGTAAACATAATTAAAATACTAGTAATCAGAAAATCAATTTACGGTTTTCCAGATATTGACAAAACAAACATTGGCCCCATTAGCACCAAGGTACAGAATTAAAATTTGCATCGTTTTGAAACGATCTATGTAATAGCGCCGTAGAGAATGACGTCAGCATTTAACAGTACTATGATGAAACAAGCATAAGTTTTAACTCATTACATTCTTGATGCTTGAAAATTTTCAAAATGAAAGTTTTGAAACAATCATGTAATTGAATTTTAATGATACCTCTTTAAAAGTTCATTTTATTACAGTACCAACTTACAACGATGATTACGAAAGTAATTCCTTCGAGTATCCTACTGGAGATGACGTTATTGGCGAAGATAATCTTCCTCAACTTGTACCACCTCTTATATCTCCTCATAATCCATCGTATATATCTCCATCACTAGAAGTTGATGTTGTTCCGGGAAACATCCATAATCAAACTGGTTCCAGACCATGTGATCGCAAAGTTGATCTTTATATTCTTCAACCAGACAGGTTGAATACTAGTGGACAAAGTAATCCACTGAAGGGAAAATTGACGAACTGCCACGTTACTGGTTGCGAAAGGTGGGCCATTCTTCATATTTAGTTATTTCGTACTAAGTAACATTTTGTTTATAGACCATTCAGTGTACAAAAAATACCGCACAGTAATTTAATTCTATTAGTAGTGGATACACTATGTCCATGCGGTAGTAAACAATTAAGCATTATTCCGCAAGAAATAAATTACGATTCAAATAAAGGTCATAATAATGGAGGCAGTTGTCATCACAAAACACATGATTCACTATATCGGCGAAGGCCTCCAAAATGTATCAACTATCATCCGGAGGTAAAATAAAAATGTAGCATCATTGATTAAATTATATATGTAGGATGATTAGCTACGCTATAGTAAAGTTGCATACCACAATATAGTTTGTGACAAAAAAAATCATCTAATTATAGAATTAAAAAAAATATATCTTCATTTTTCAAAATTTGTTAAATATTAATAGAATTCGAGAAAAACGGCATTAAAACTTCTGTGACGTCATCTCTGCCAAAAGCAATGAGAGCGAAAGAAACGGGTACAAACCTTTTTCTTTTGCTCTCATTGCTTGTATTACTTTATTATTTTATGCAACATAACTATCGTCAATATATGAGTAAACGGCAATTGTCCATAGACATATATATTTTTTGCGTTTGGTCTGTCATTTTTACGAATATACAGGTATTTCCTTTAAAACAACCAGTGCTTTTTTAGGCGAACGGCGAACTAATGACTTTACAGAAAAATGTATACAAAAAATGATCAAGAATAGGGGACTAATATAACAATGATAACAAACCAAAATTCAACTAGTGGTTCCCAAACGGTAGAACAAAATTATTATTTTTTAAATGGTACCCTATGTAAATAAATATATAGGGTACCATTTAAAAAAAAAATTCTGCCGCTTGAGAACCACTGGTAAAATTCTTGGTTTATTACTAATAAATTAGTCCTTATTCTTGATCATTTTTTGCATATAACATTTTTCTCTGGTGATTAGTTTGCCGAAAAAAAGCACTGGTTGTTTTAAAGGAAACACCCTGATACCCGTAGTAAAAGAGTTAATCGTGAGACGATTTAAAATAAACCTTCGTATGGCTAAATTAAATATTAAAATAATACCTAGCCTGGTGCTCAAATTAAGATATACATAAGCTAGTGAGCTTGCCAATCTATACATATTATTTAATCAATGGTAGCAATAACATAATAGTACATTAAGATTGGTTTACTTTTGGTTACAGGAAATTGAAATCCGCGTATGTGGTTCAGGTTCCGTGTTACTGGTAGGTACGCTGTTCATATGGCTACCTACGATGCTAGAACTGTTTATCTTTGTATAAGTCACGAAACGTTTGTTATATTTTCTCTGTAGGCCTAATATTAAACTTTATATATAGTTATTACAATTTAACAGACAGAATGTCACTGTCACTACAATTTTGATGCAACTGTTCCGTTCTTTTTTAACGATTATAGTTCACGTGCAGTACATCGAGAAATTAAAGTATGCTGTGAATATAATTCTCGATTTGATAATGGATCAAATAATTCCTAAGCAAATTAATCTGGGTCCATGTGTCTATGGGCAGTGATGCTTATAATTAAAAGCAAAATAAAATATTATTGATATAGAAAATATCAATACGGAATATTTCATAAATATATTACTGAATTGATTGAAATTTTTCAGTTGTTTGAAAAACTATCAAGTTTACTAAATATTGTTTTGTATACGGAGTTAAATGTATATTAAAAAGATAGTTGAATTTTTATATAATTTATTGTAACGTAAATGTGACTTAACATGATATATGAGTGTCTTTATATTTGTACATATCTAAAACGTCGTTTCTTTTATAATACAGATCATGTGTACTACGAAGTAGAAGGGATAAATCAATGTTCTTCTATAAATGTTATTTATACAGTACACAGTTAATATTGTTATGTATTGAATATAGATGGCGTATATAATACGAGCATCATAGTAACTTCAGAGAAATAAGGAAAATGTTTCCTAAAAGAAGTACATGGTCAAAACGAGTAGTTTTGGTAAATACAATGAGAATAATTCTGATAATTCATATAAATAATTATAGAATACAAGGAATGTATAAGAATTTGTATTTGGGAATGCAAACTTTTTCCAATAACAGGGTTACTGTTTTACATTGGTGTCGCTTTCACCGTGTACAAGCTTGTGCTAGTTGTTTCAGAATATATTATATGTCGCAGGCAGACGAAAAAGGGCGTATCTAGGTACATCCGTAAGCTCGCAGGCACGGAACTTGTTTTGGAATATGAAGAATTTAAATTGCAATTTTTTGCAAACGTAATTACTTAACAATAGTTTTATAATTTAGTTAGAAAAAAATCTTGTTTGTACACTGATTGCATACGTATGAGTTATGATGACAAGAAAGTTACAGGTTAATTGAAAATACAATAAAGGCTATCGGGACATACCATAAAAAAATATTTCTCAATATGAAAGTTGAATTGCATTTTCTATTTTCAAGGTAAAACGATAAACGATTTTTGTTATTTATTATTTTGGTAAAATTTGGCGGTAACCACAATAAAAAAAAATATTCACCGATCAAATACTTGGATAATTATTTGATACATTACACTTACAACAAAATTAAAACGGTAATCGATAATGCATTACTAAACATAAAACATATTTTGAATTACTTTTATTGAATAAAAGAATTTCTTATTTTCATGAACTTCTGATACGTATTCATAACATATATTTTCAATATCAAAACTGCGGAGCCTGGTAAAGTCCTGGATACGCCTATGCAAGCATATCGTAAAATCACGGATATTTCGATTTCTTTAAAATTGTCAGAATTAAAGTTTTACCTGCTTCTTGTCTGCGTACAAGACAAATCGGCACTAGATTACGTTAGGTTAAGGGTAGTTAAACTCTAAGCTTAGCTCATGTTAGGTTAGATAGATCTGACACATATCGAGATTTCCCTAATCTTATCTAACATAACCTAACCTGGACTTCGGAGAAATTTTACCTAACTACATAACATGACCGAGATAGTATCGAGTTTTGTGCCGGTTCATCCGTTTTTCTATTTACACAGTTTTTATAATGGGGTCGAGAAGAAGGTAAATCATTAATTATAATAATTTAAACATTAAAAGATATCTATAGTTCAATGGTTTACACAGTTTACAGTATGACTGATCCGTCTTAAGCATATTGCTTAAATATTTGCTAATTTTCAGTCATATTGTAAAAGACAAATCCGTTTCATAATTTGATGACTTTTTACAAAGTCTATGCGTTTTGCATACCTATAGCAGATTTTACAATATGCCTGAAATAACATTTTCCCCATTCACTATTGTAATATAGGTAGATAATTAATATTTTTCTTGAAAATTTAGTGTTTATTTCCAAACATTTATATGTAAGTTACATATTTAATTTATAGACAAATTCATCTTTCCATTTTAAAAAAACTGATAAAAAATACAAAAAATACATAATTAAATATTTCTACTTTCTACAACCAAGTTAATAGATTGATATTCATAATTTTTGCATTCTATATAAACATTAATGTAATATAATTGACTGATTTACTTTATTATATATGAAGCAACCAGCTCAATCTTTTACACTAAGATAAAAGTCGATGTCCTGTAATAATGATATTCTACGATAACAGCAGTGATAAGATAATGATAATAATGTTTTATGAAAAATATGTAGTGCTCATTTTACAACTCCTGACTATGCATATATGTTGTGTTGTGCGCACTACTGCTCAAATGATAACTTTTAACTTGGTTGTATAATATCGACAATAGTGCGAATCTGTGAGAATACTTGATATTATAAATACATGTATACATACATACATATGTATGTATACATATAAAATACACAAGTCGTAGCATAGTGTAAACTAAACATGTATTTCTACTGTTGTATATAACTACTTAAAAAAATTGTGTGTTTGTGGAAATATTTGATTTGAAAGTAATATCTAAAATAATTTTAGAACAGGCTACTATTTGCAGTCTACAATTAAAAATATCGTTAATTCTGCTACATTTTGCTTTTTATGCAATTACTCTATTTTAAACAAAATAAAATAACGACGTCGTACGGCAGTCAATTTATAATTCCCGTTGCCAAATTATATTCTACATCCAACAAATTATTCTTCATACTGATATATGTTTAATGTTAACTGCAAGACAATTTATTTCCGTAGTCTATTATAACTTTATTTCGTCTTGCTTTCATACTGACAGTAATTATAATTAAAAGCATAGAACCAGCATATTTTCAATACGTAACTTATTTTCTAACCTATAAATGTATTTAATTCATAAATTTTGTACAAAATATATTATGAATTAATGTAATATGTAAGAATAGATTTTAGTAAGGAAATTGAAATAATAATGGAAAATAATAATTTAACATTTATAAAAGAAATATTCTCAAAGTGAAACTCGCACAATGAAAGTTTAACATTTATTCGTACAAAGTATAATTGTAGAATATTATAAAACACTGAAAGTGTTATTACAGTTGTACATGAATATAACATATAATGATGGTTGTCTCTGGAATTCCATTACAAAACTATTTTAATTTTACACACAATACAAAAATTTAGAATTGAAAAATAATGCCTTAGATATTTTTATTTGCTTTGCAATAAGTATTTTCATATTATGTATGTTAATAGTTACATCGAAGTTGTTTAACCCCTCAGTGGTAACGTGTTTCACCTTAATATGTTGATTTAAATCTGCTAAAAGGATAGCATTTTTTTCTATTGGAAAAGATTGATATCGTATGTCGTATACGTATTAGGAAAAATAAATTATAAGATATTTGCAAATTAAAAACATGTATTAGAAGAATGATATAAAGGTAACATTCAGAGAAAAAATAAATGTCTCTGCGTTATAACTGAAGGGTTAAACAGATATTTTTTCACGTAGAAAGAATGTATGGTAACATGGTGACGCCAAAAAGTTATTTCCCAAAGCGGCTTTAGTTTATAAAAATGGAAAAATGAAAATTAAGCATATCTAAACTTTGATTGTGTATGGCTGATGGTGGTAAAACACAAATTAGTAATCAAACGTAATTTCTCTTTTTAAGACAATATTGGGAAACAAAATTTCATTGTTTTCATTCTAATCATTTGGGCTTATTATAAGTTACAAAATAATAAATGCCATGAGTTGTAATATTGGATCGGTAATTAAAGTCTTGATAGCTTGCACATAGTAAGTCAAGCATGAATACATACATATATAATGTACATACAACATATACGCATATCACGTTTACTTATTTACGTTGTAAAGGAATAAGGATCGAAAACACAACAAAGCTATCGAGACAAACAAGACTTACCGATCCTTAACAATGTCTTCCATTTAAAACAAATAATTACTTATAAGTAAGTTACTATTATAAAATATTCATATAATAATGTAGTTAAATATTGTATTCAATTAAATTCAATTGAACAAAAACACGTGTATGCAGTCACAAGATTTTTATAACAAACTAATATTTATTTGAACAAATTTTAGTTTTCATTAGACAATATAAACTTATTATTTAAAAGCAGTTTTTTTCTCAAGATCGGACAAAATATCTTTTACACGAGCCATTGTTTCCAACTTAAATTTCTCATAATTATCCATCATTTTAATATTATCAATTGATGATCTATGTTTTTCGTTATCTTCTTTCATTCTAATCAATTTATCTTCAAGTTTGTTTAATTCTTTATAAGCATCATTAAACTTGAGTTCAGTCTGCAAATAATTTTATATTAATATCATACATTTCAGGGCATACGCACAGGTAAGTTAAGAATAATTGTAAACATAAACAATGATTTCAATACGAGAATACTATTTTTAAATCCCCCTTCATTCAGAACAACATTTATTTGACCTATTCTATTTTTCCTTACAAAAATCATCCCAATAATATGCAACTAATTTTATATTTGTGTATTTATCGGGTGTAACACGAAAAGCAGGCTATAAACGTTTAACGTGGGGAAACAGTTTTTTCTGCCTGTAAGAAACGCTCTGTTTGATTTGAATTATTATTGAAAATAAATATTCCCAAATTATAAAATATAATTTGCATCAAAATAATACTACATAATATTTTGCAACTTTTTTTCATGCGAATAATTCTACATTTTCAATAATGACAGATAAAACGTTATTAAATTTTATTTCAATTCCATGGCCAACACTATAAAGAAGTAATTTTTATTAAATTTTAAATTCGATTGCTTCAGTTACAAAACGTACAAAATAATATGTGATTATTGAATTGTATGCAGAATATAATTGTCTACAACATTTATTTGAAGCATTATTGTTTAAAATTAATAAGCCACTTTGGAGCAAAGAAAAACTGTTTTCCATTGGTAAACACCTATGGCCCGGTTTCATGTTACACCCAGTATATGTTCCAATTATGGGTAATTTCGTTGAAGTCGCTGTGAACGCATACCGGTATGCGGTATTTCGATAGAAATAAGTTTGGATCGTATCAAAAAAATTATAATGGTAGACATACCACCGTAACCAGCCCAAATTGACCACTATTTAGCGATCCTTTTACTTTTGGTAAAATTAACTACACAAACTATGTTCTAAATTAGAAATAATTTAATGTTAATTTTTTTAACCCCAATATTTTTTTATTATTATTTTATTAATGTCTACGATATTCATAATAAAACTTCATAACTCAAAACTAAACAATAATAAAAATAGCGGGTTTTCCCGGACATATCTTCTTTTACATTTTATAGGATGGCAACCCTACACATAAAGTCAAATATGCAAACATAATAACCATAATAACAGAACATGCGCACAGGCACTTAAAATATGAAGTTAGCAGAAATGGAGCCGGACGTCACGTTAGTATTAAATCGTTCTTAATTTAAGTTTTTTAATAAAATACTTTTTAATTAAACATTATCTTAGGCTAAAATGGATATGCAATACATTTTTTTAAAAAGAGTTTGCCTTGAAATCTCCTATTCCACATCACCAGTTAATTACAGAGATACGATAAGTCGAACATAACAAACTCACTGGTAACTGGTAAGTATTTAAAACCTAAGCGTTCAACAATCAAAACTACTTTCAAACTAATGCTCAAAAATACTACTCCGTCAGAAAGCGCAACAATATGCAACACACGCACCTTGCATGGGTATCTCGAGAACTATAAGAGATACGAAGTTGGTTAAGTTAGACAAAATAGCCCCATTAGAAAACCATCTCAGTGGTGTAGGGGAGGGTGGGCCACAGTGAGACATGAGCCACAGTGAAACAACAATTTTTCTAATTTAAATAAAATCGGATGTGCTGCGCCATCTATATAATGGAAGAATAGTTACAGTTTGACATTTTCATACCGACAGCAGATCTTTTCAGTTACTCATTTTGATGATTCATTCGTTTATCATTTCTTGACAGTTCAAAGTAACCGTCATTACTTGACATATATGAGTAGATCATTACATTAGATATAGACGAAAATGTAAATTTTGCTGTTTTTATTTTTAAGAATAACGTCCATGAAGTGTGTTAATTGTAAATTTTGTTTGCACTTTCCACCTCTTTTAAGCACATTTTTTTATTCCCCTAGCAGGACTCATTTTTGATACCTGTATATATTTTTTTCAATTAATCAGACCAAAGATAAATTTGTTATATAAAAATAAATATCTATTTATTCCTGCTTGCAATGTTATATTGAGGGTAATATCCATTTTTTAACTTACATCTAGTTCCGATTGTCGTTTTTCTACTTCAGCAACAGCAGATTTAGTTGCCTGTAAAACTTTTTTTAGTGAATCCCGCTGAGCTTGTAAGTTTTGTTGGCGATCAATTAAATCATCGCGAGCCATATCAATATTACTGAATACTTTCAATTCGTCACTATATGTTTCCTGCTGTTCTTTTAATGTAGCAATATCATTTTGAAATCGGTCCGCAATAGAATTTATCTATAAAAATATTTTTTATTGTATAAAATTCTTTGTTTGTATTATATGTATTTTCTTCAATTTGCTATTACCATATTTAGTTGTGACATAAGTTTTTTATAATCCTGTTTTAATTCTTCCATAGTAGCGTTTTGTTTTACTTCATAACTCTTATTCTTTTCCATATCGTCTAGATCCATATCCGCTGAATTTCCAGATATATATTCAAGAGAAAATATTATATTAGACCTAAGTATATGTAACTTATTAACTTGTTCTTCATATAATCCATCATAAGAACTTAAAAAAGTTTCCATCGTTTCTTGTCTTTTCAATAATTCGCGATATTTATTTAACCTGGCACTATTTTTTTCACTTAGTTCCTGTAATAAATTAAATCAAATTTATATAAAGTATTTTTTAAATATTTACGAAATTTTATTACATCCTCTAATTCAACTAAACGTTCACGTAATTTTTCAATTTCACCTTTATATTCTTCTTCTTGAACGTGAAACGACTCCATGTCCAAACGATCTTGTTTTACCTGTTAAAAATGAAGCATTCATATTATGTTATATGCTACGATATAGTAAATAACTCACCTTTTCAAGTAAATATTCTCTTTCTTGACTTGGTGTTCGTTTAATTTTATTTTCTTCAATAATTTTTTCATGACGTCTAGTTAATTCTTGTATTTTTATCATTAAATTGTATCGCACACGTTTAGCCTAAATTATATTCATTTTTATAACAATACTGATTCAATTTTTAAATACACATTATACAGGGTGTTAATAAAAAAACTTTACACACTTTAGCAGGTGATAGTAGAGATGAAAACAAGAAAAAAAATCTAATACACTTAGGTCCAATACTCATTGGTTTTTAGAAAATTTATGTACGGAATTTGTACATAATACACAGGATTGACGGAAGGTATTGTGCTGGCCACATCAGATTTAACAACTAAGGACTCTAGGTGTTTACGATCAATTGTAAACAAAGTTGCAGCCGTCGTCGAAGAGACTCACGCACTTGATCGTAAACACCTAGAGTCCTTAGTTGTTAAATCTGATGTGGCCAGCACAATACCTTCCGTCAATCCTGTGTATTATATACAAATTCCATACATAAATTTTCTAAAAACCAATGAGTATTGGACCTAAGTGTATTAGAATTTTTTTCTTGTTTTCATCTCTACTATCACCTGCTAAAGTGTGTAAAGTTTTTTTATTAACACCCTGTATAGTGGGGTTACACGATTTAATTTTTTTTTGTTAATTTTGTTTAAGAAAATTGAGAACCCTATTTTTAATTTTTCAAATAAATTAATAATAGCCGAGATAAAAATTAATAAACTTGAAAATTGTATCTAACGTAATGACCCCAAGAGAGATACTATACTTGTCCGCTATGAAACAAATAGAATGACAAAGAAAGTAGAGTATAAGTGTATTACTGTCACAATATACAACTCAAACAATCATACAACATACACATAACCTATTACGAGTTACGACCAATAACCACTTGTTTTTGTATATTTCGGAAAATAACAAATCATAAAATTCAAACAAGTAAATTCGTGACAAATTAAATCAACAACAGAGCATATGAAGTTTCACAGTATTGGAGCAGTCACGTCACAACATATCAAATAATTTTTAATTTCATTTTTTTAATAAAATACTTATAATTAAACATTATCTTAGTTTAATTACAGCATACTTTAAACTAAAAATAATAGGCAATGTATGTTCTCAAAAACGCGTTGCCTTGAAAATTAGGACGAAGTCAAAGAGTAGGATCAATATTAAAAAAAGTTAACAGAATGGGGAATTCCCATATACGTGTTGTACTCGCTACAGTTTTACATTTTCATTTAAATTTTAAAAGTACGTATGTTTTCATATGAAACCATTCTCATCCGAGAACACACAAATCGTCCTAATGTTCATACATCGCCCCGTTCCCCGTTAATTTCTTGTTTCGTTCAATTTCCTAACGTTCAAATCTTGACCATGAATTTCGCGCAGATGAACTTTAAATTGTGAGGGCGCGAAATTTATCTGCGTTAACTTCATGGTCAAGATTTGAACGTTAGGAAACTGAACGAAACAAGAATGAACCAGGGCGATGTATAAACATTATGACATTTCATACCTAGCCCACGCATCCACTTAATTTAATTTCCATTTCTTATTTAATTTATAATGGCTATCTTTTAAAATTAAATGATAATATTTCGTAATTTATATTGACGTGTGAGGTATGAACATCAGCAATAATCATCGATCAACCAATAAATAATATATTTTCACATATGATTATCTATTTAATCGACTGACCCCAAATATAAAAAAATGACATTTGCATACCTATATTTAATTTATGTTGGGTTGCATGAATGCTTCTTTTAAAAAAGAAAAATTTAAAATAGTTTAAATTAAAATAAATTATAAATATAAATTGCTGCATGAATCCAGCATTTATTTTCAACAAAGGCGCATTAAATTATTATTTCATAACTTGTTTAACATTTCTCATAAGCGAGAGACGATGAATTTTAGTACGCAGTGGCGTATTATCCTACAAGCCCAAGAAGCCCGGGCTTGTGGCGCCAAATATTTAGGGGTGCGACGGCGGATCGTATAATAAATAGCTCACTAAGTTTTAAAAAACAGTTTCTCTAAATGGAATAATTCTTAGTTTTCTTAAACGTTTTCATTTTAGTTGTTATACTATGAATCTCAACTATATTGTAAAATTAGCATATTTTCTTATGATACAAAAAAGTTTGTCTACTACATACATACATTTAAGTACAGTAAAAAAAATTAAAGATGTCCGATCAAGGTCATCTGTATCATGAACGAATTAACAAATTAGCATACATTTATCTCTCTCATTTGCAAAGACTACAAGCGTATGCGATAAAACAGGCTTGTGTTTCAAAAATTCATATTGTTTTGACTAAGTTAGGATATTTCATTTTGAAACGATGCTCGTTGTTAACAATACTTTCGCTGTAACGTAAGTTTATTTATTAATTCAAAAATTAGCCGTACGAATAACGTAATTTTCTGTCAATGTCTTATTTTTTTACAAATTTGGTTTTACATTTGCTAATAAACTTGCCAATTAGGTTAGTTTTGAATTTTGAATGCTTTTACTGTAACATACATTTTTATAATAATAAAATAACAGTACTACCTTATGTACCCTCATAAAAACTAAGTGAACGACACTACTAAATTTGATAGAATGGGCGGAGTTAAAATCTTAATTCATACTATTCGTAGATGACCTTGATTGAACATCTTTAAAAAAAATACTGTATAGTTTGGTTCACGAAAGATGACTATTAAAGGTCATTTATAAGCCGTCTGGTATAATATTACTTGGAGATAACTTCACTGTATTTCGTATACATAGGCGTGCAACATGAAATATTTATGGATACATTTTAACTGAAAAATATATTGAAATTTATTTGGAAATTATGTTTCTTTTTAAATAATGTCTTTCTCAGAGATTTATGTTCTTCACCTATATTTTTGCAAAACACAAAAACATAGACTTGATATTAAACCATAGAATAATAATTTGATTTAAACGTTAACGGCACTGGGTAAATATTAGTACAGAAGGCAGTGTAGTAGATAATTAGATATCTGTAACTCTACGAGATACGTCACTATTATTTGTAGTATATTAGAAAGTAATGTCACCATTTACGTATATCTGCCACACAACATAAATTTCATAGATATACGTTAAATAATCTTCCTCTTCTTTACATGAAATGTTGCTAAGCTACTGCTGTATAAAGTGCTGTGTATTCGTTCTTCGAACAAGTGACCTTGAATAGTCATCTTTCGTGAACCAAACTATACCTATTTATTTCTAAAAACAAAAAAAAAACTCATAATCTAAAAGGGCGCAAAATTTTACGGGCTTTGGGCGCTTATGTTGCTTAATACGCCACTGTTAGTACGGCTAAATACTGAAATAATGAAAGATGGTAGAATAATGCATAGCGTACAGCACGACAAATACCTATTAATAATACAAGCCGCACACTGTGTGCTACGCAAATGTTTATAAGGTAGCTATACATATTATTTAATTATTAGTTCAGCGTTTAGGCCATTACATTATTTTCGTACGCATTTCTTATGTTAAAATTTAAAATATTTATACAGCCGACTTTTATAAGTATTATTTGATATTACCAACGTTCATATTTTCACGAAAAGCTGTTCTAAATAATGCTTTTAAGCGAATCAACTTGAATTTTTTCAAGGTTTTTTTATTACCTCATTTTGAACAACATGTTGTTCATGTGTATTGATAACATTATAAAGTTGATTAATTTCATTTCGGTAATATTCTTCATCCTTTTTATATTGTTCACTTTTGGCCCAGAGCTGATGATATTCTTGTTGCTGTTCTTCAGGTAATTTTACAATTATGTCATCAAATAATTGATCTTCGGCCACAATTTGTTGGTGTAATTTAGAAAGTTGTTCTTCTCGAGTAAGCTTATCGGAATACAATAATTCCAACATAGATATTTTTTGTTGATTTGCTTTCCTAAGTTTTTCAGTATCCGTGTCTACGTCACTTTTAGATCCTTTAAACATGCTGATCTCAATGGCAGTATTATACATTATTAAAGTTTCTTCAAGATCTAAAATTTAATTTTAAAATTGCATGTTCTTATCGTTATTTATATCATACCGGCTAACTGTTTTTTATAAACTTCTACTTGTCTCTTGCATTCTTCATAATTAGTAGCATCTAATTTATTCTCTGTGAGTTGCTTTTTTAAGTTATTAATTTCGTCCAATATAAATAACATATGACTCTGAATAGCTGACAAATAATATCTCTTATCATGATAATGACGATTTAATCCAGAAGATGTTTGCGTCGGACGTAATCCAGTCATCCCTTGTTGTGTTATAGGTCTTGAAGCAGCAGCTATCTATAAATCCGTGGTTATATAAGTTATAAATACTGTTACGAATATGACATTACCATTCCAGAAGTAAATGCTTTATTAGATAATCCAGATACAGAATCTTTATCACTAAATGATACAGTATTTGAATCTTGTCTTCTAGTAGAAGATGCTCTACTGGACAAATATTTATTTCTTTCGTTGTCGTTTGAATCCATTATTATTAAGTAAAATATTTTCTAGTTACGTTTGACAATTCACAATTTTCACCAACTTTGTTTGTTATGATTGTTGCTATGACAACAGTTAGGTTTGTTGATTATAAGAGGTGAAAACAAAACAAATGCAATTATAAATGAAATATTTTATTCAATCTGCATTATCATATGAATTATTTATGAAATAAAAAATAGAATGTTTAGAAAATATTTCCTGTCGTGAGAACTGTATAGAGAGCGCGAACAGTCACGTGATTCCGCCATCTTTTGGAAACAGAGCGAAACAACGCTTGTCACTTTGGGCTCTTTTATTATTTTTCTACAATATACATAATTTTAAAAAAATCTTTTATAAAATGTAGTACCAAAAATTTATATAAGTTTAATTTATCAGTATATATAACTATTGTTTGAAAAACTTCCGGTACATGACTGATTTCATGCGGAAATTCGCATCCTTTGTAACGTAACGTAAAGTTACGACTTGGAACCGACACTTGTCGATGCCGCACGAATACTTACGAATACTTAGACAACAACTTAGGCAAATGGTGAAGTACGAATCAGTCCTGTGAATCAGTCCATTTCGTCCATTTTCTGTTTGACTTTCGTTCAACGTTTACGTTTGTTCCGTTTGTTCTCCAGATAATAAAAACTGTATTTTTCAATACAAACAGCATGCCTTTAGTGAAGTGTTGTATTATGGGTTGTCAGGCTACCGGTAAGTAATTTTAATTATTTGTTGTAAATACAGTGAATATTTATTGTTCTTATTATAAATTAATATGTTATTGTCAACCATTTCTTTTCTTTGTACAGGTGTACACCAGCATCGCTTTCCTAACCCGGAGAAGGAGTTGGAGCGTTTCACCAGGTGGGTAGATATCTTGGACATGGAGGAGTTACGTTCGATGGATATGTACAAAGTGTACACCAACAGACGTGTATGTTCCGCCCATTTCGATTCCAAGTACAAGAGTCCTGGAAATCCAAGACTGCACTGCAATGCTTTGCCTACTCTCCAATCATCAGGTATATTAAAGTTTTTATATATTAGAAATTTCAAGTAAATTTATT
Organism: Harpalus rufipes; assembly: GCA_951394225.1. Classification (NCBI taxonomy): domain Eukaryota; kingdom Metazoa; phylum Arthropoda; class Insecta; order Coleoptera; family Carabidae; genus Harpalus; species Harpalus rufipes. The sequence continues at coordinate 39,115,142 of OX596278.1, read as the reverse complement.
TTCAGTACTATAAACAAAGAATTTTGATTTATTTATTTCATACAACAAACACAAAAATAAATCATGTCCTTTACATATAGGTAATTGATAATTGTATTTTCTTTTTGTTGCAGAAAGCCCGAGTTCCTCCCAGGCTAGTCCAGTAAATGCTTCATTTTCGCAGCAGATGGAAGGAGGTAATACATTATTTTTTAATACAAATTGTTGTATTTTTTACTCATATTGTTTTATTGCAGTACCGCAGCCAGTATCATCTTCTGTTGCTGATACACCATTATCATCTTCTGTTGCTGATACACCATTATCATCTTTTGATGCTAATAGACGAGTTTCCTCGCCGATCACAAGCAATGGTAAATATATGCATTTGAAATACGCAATTAATTCCACACATTCGTAACTGTATTTGGAAACTTTTTCTCCTGGATCACATAAATTCTGCACCGGGCGACCATGCAAAATACACTAAATTAACTTACATTCATGTTTTGCCAACGATTCTAATTCCTATGTTTTATTTTACAGAATGTCGCGCAGGTTTCCTGAGAAGCGTTTCTGTCAGGAGACAAGAAGAGTTAACGCCGAAGGCAAAAACATTGTACAGGGCTGCTGTACATTGGAAAAAACTTGCCGTTCGCTCCAAAATGACAACCAAGTCCTTCAAAAGCCGTTTAGAGGCAGCCGAGCACTTTTCTGAGACGAGAGAATTTCAGAAAATGTCAACGTTAACTCCGACAGCTCAAATGTTTTTTGAACTACAAATGAGGGAAACCGAGAGGAAGAAGAATGCGCGTAGGTACACGCGACAAGAAAAAATTCTGTGTTTGTCCCTCTTGAAGCAGAGCGCAAAGGGGTATGGCATGTTGCAGAAAATGTTTACTCTGCCAACAAGGAAGACATTGCAAAAATTTTTGGCGCAAGTACAACTGGATACTGGCGTCAATAAGCAATTGTTCGCCGCCCTCAAGCATCAAGTTCGGAGACTGGCTCCACTACATCGATTATGTTGCTTGATGTTCGATGAAATGAGCATTTCAGCGAATCTGCAATATAATCAGGGGTTGGATAAAATCGAAGGTTTCGTAGATGATGGAGTTGTGAGAACCGGGGATTTTGCGAACCACGCCTTGGTTTTTATGGTGCGAGGCATCATGAAACAGTGGAAGCAGCCAGTTGCTTTCACCTTTAATAAAAGTGGTGCCAGCACAGATGCTCTAAAGACGCAAGTTAAGAATATAATCGCTGCTCTACAAGACGCTGGTCTAACAGTTGTGTGTACTGTGTGTGATCAGGCATCATGCAATATGAGTGCGATTAATGGCCTCGTACAAGAAACGAGAGACGTGTACAGGCGTAAAGGCGAGGAGCCGAAACATCGGCACTTTGAGGTGAACGGGCAAATTGTGGTGCCTATATTTGATGTGCCCCACATGATGAAGGGCCTGAGAAATAATTTCCAAAAAAAAAATATCACGTGTAATATAAACGGCGAGAAAATTACCGGACAGTGGCAGCATATTCTCGAATTATACAAATATGATCAAGAAGAAGACGTTGGTAATTTAAGGCTATGCCCTAAATTGACGGAGCGTCATGTTCATTTACCCAATTCAGGGCATAAAATGAAAGTGAAATATTGCACCCAGGTCCTCAGCCAGCGAGTAGCAGCTTCAATGAACCAAGTGGCGAAAACCAAAGGTATGTTATGTATTTATTTGTTTATTTATTTATTGCATGCGCCTTCATACTTCATACAACATTTTTTATTTGTCAAATTTTATTTTGGGTCAATCGATGTTAATAGTATGTTTCTCTTTTGCAGGAATCAGCGAAAATGCCACCGAAACAGCTCGATTGATTGCCTTTTTAGACAACTTGTTCGATTCTTTGAACAACTTCAAGAGAACAGGAACTGACGGAAAACCGATGACAGCTGCTTTAGCAGCTGACTCAGAGCACTGGGAATTTTGGATTCGGGCTGTACAAATACTTGAATCCATGGAATTTAGCACCGGCGATGGCAAAAAATTCAGTCCTCCTCCCTCTGTGAAGAATTTTATTCGGACAATAAAGGGGGTTGAAGATTTATTCCATTTATTGGAGAAAAAAATTAAATTTCTTTTCCTGCGAAACTTGAATCAAGATCCACTAGAAAATTATTTTGGGATGATAAGGAGCCACGGTGTTCGCAATACGAATCCAAATTGCAGCACATTTATTGCTGCATATAAAACCTTAACAGTTAATAATTTAACGGCGAAACATTCTTTGGGTGCAAATTGCGAAGAAGACGTCAATGCAACATTGTTGCAATCTTTTCAAAATTTATTAAGTGAACGACCAGAGGAAAGCAATGTAGAAACATATACTTACCCTCGTCAAATAGATATGACCGAATCCAACGTTGGAATATTAAAATCCAATTATTGCACAGGGTTTATATTAAAAAGCCTTAAAAAGGTGACAAAAACATGCGCGGAATGCAAGTCCGATTTGCTTGCAGTGAAAGTGGGACTGCAGCATGAGTTTATCGAAAGAGTAGAATACGATGAAATAAGAAGGCTGCAGTATCCATCATTCTCCTCCGTAACCGCATTTTGCAAAATAAAGAATATGACAATTTATTTCTTAAAAGCAAATTGCCACAAGAAGAAAATATTATATAATTTAAGGAAATATATAAAAGAAGAAGTAAATTTTGACTTCATAAGTTGTGAAACTCATAAAGAAATTGTAGTAAATACGATAATACAGAAATGTACTTTGTTAATAACACATCACTACGTGAAAGAAATTAATAATATATTAGTTGGAAAGAAAAAGATTGGGGAAAGTGAGGATGTATTAGCAAATAAGGCTAAAATTCAACATGATAAATTGTGTAAATATAAAAATATATTAAATAAATAAATAGTAATAGTTTTAATTTTTTTAGTGTTATATTATAAACGTTGATAAGAATTATTTGTGATCCCATATATATATATATATTTATTTTAATCGTAGAAATAGATTATTTAGGCCTTAAGGATCAAGGATTAATTTTATAATTTATCCTTGATCCTTAAGGCCTAAATAGTCTATTTCTACGATTAAAATTTTATTTTTAAATTTCCTTTTATTTTTAATTATGTACTCTATATTACCAGCACCAAATTAAAATTGCTTTTGGTACTTCTTTCTATCAAGAGAGGGCGTACTAATACTATTCAAGCCCTTAACATTGCAGTTCACCATCTATTTTGTAACATAATTACTTGAATTTGGTTCGGTTTCAATCGAACAATTGTTCATCTCTCACTAAATCCATTACTCGACGTCATATAGCTATATAGGTATACAGGGTGTATCAAGATAATGGAACAGTGCCATTTATTCGTGAATATGAAAAGTTACACAAAAAATTGATTAATATTTTGTAAAGCATAGAGGGGGACACATTTTGACATAACCTTTATTATTTTAAAGCCAGTGGTACTCAACTTATGGATCAATGTTACATTTTTTTAAATGGCATTATATATTTTTTATTCACTAATTAAATAGAGAATTTTCTTCTGAATTCAACAATATAATTATATTATACCCTTACATTGTGAAAAATTTGATAAAAATTAATTCAGTTAGTATCTCATTTCTATTTAATTTTTTTAAGTAGGTTGCGTAAACATTTAATCATTAAAACAAAAGAAAATTATCTATCATTTTCGTATTTCATTGTTATCCATTATTACAATTAAGGTAATTTTCGTTACCTTTGTAATAATTAATTTAATAATGGCAGCAGATTTAACAAAAACTGATTTTATTTATTGATGTAAGACCCAGCAAAATGCATTCCTAGCAAGCAATTTATTTGCAACAAAATATCCTAATTTCGTAAGACTAACTAGTCTTTACGCGAAATAAAAAAAAAGAATAACGAAATTTGGAACATTTCGAAAAAATAATATAATACGTAATAATGACATACAAAAATGACAGAAATTTTTTTTTTGTTTTAATAGTTAAATGTTTGCTTGGCCTACTTAAAAAAAAAATACTAACTTTTATCAAATTTTTCGCAATGTAAGGGTATAATATAATTATATTGTTGAATTCAGAAGAAAATTCGCTATTTAATGAGTTAATAAAAAATATATGATACCATTTAAAAAAGTATAACATTGATCGATAAGTTGAGTACCACTGGCTCTAAAATAATAATAGTTATATCAAAATGTGTCCCCCTCTATGCTTTATAAAATATCTTAATCACTTTTTTGTGTAACTTTTCATATTCGCGAATAAATGGCACTGTTCCATTATCTTGATACACCCTGTATGCTCCATGTAGAATTAGAATACAGAAAGCAAAGAAAAAGCAAACATTATATGTATTTTTTTCATTTGTGTTGTTTGGATCAACAATGGGGTCTCGTGGCCGTGTGCCTGAGTGTCTGGTCGCGAATCTGGGGACCCGGGTTCGATCCCGACCGACGCCAAAAATTACATCGCATTTTAATGGCACAAAATTGACCCCTGTGGCGCACTCTCCACGCCAGCAATGAGTGCCCGTGAGGTGACGCCTGGTAAGCGCCCACACGGTACAAATATTCCATCATTACCGATATCTGTGTACGAAGCAGATTGGCACACCCAGCAATGGGTAATATGCCGTGATGAAATATTTATTTATTTATTTTATTTGGATCAACCAATCTCAATCATGTGGTTTATGTTCATAAACATTAAAATGCAAAATATTTATAGCACGAAAAACTGATTAATGAATAATATATTTTTACATTAATTTTTTATACAATTCTTAGGTTATATTTAAATGATCTGATAATGAATAATTTTAAATTTTTGTGAAAAATTTCATCTGTATTATTACTGTCCGACGACATAACTGCATATCACCATCATTTATTTCGTTTGCTATCAAAAGATCTAGTTTACCAAACATTTGTTTCTTTATGATAGCTCTTAACGACTACGTATGAAGCGTCAAAATGTTTATAATGTTCATTTATTATTTTCTTCAGTTTCCTAATGTTCAAATCTTGACCATGAAATTAGTGCAAATGAACTTCGTGCGATCACAATTTAAAAAGTACACTCTACAGTACAAATTTTAAATAAAAAATACTAACAACTTTTACCTATTCTGATTCAATAAATAATTTTCATGTACATTTTGTACTCCTGAGTGTACTTTTTAAATTGTGAACGCGCGAAGTTCATCTGCGCCAACTTCATGGCCATGATTTGAACGTTAGGAAACTGAGGGCGCATTCAGCAGACTTCTGTGGTCGCTGAACACCTGACCGAACGGTCACCGACCATCGACCAAGGAGATTTCTACTAAATGCAGTTTTAGTTTCAATCTGATTCACTTGGTTAAATTATCAAAAAGTTCTAACCTTAATTTTATTATTTTTGTTATCAATTGTACGAACAGCTATTAATAGGTAAGTAAATTGATTGAAAAGTTAAATAAGTACAACTTATCAAATTCTTCTTGTATTGTAAATTATTCATTTGTGCGCAGAGACAGTATATATAAAATTATCGACAATATAATCTTTTTTGTAAGCCATATTAAGAAAATAAGATTCGCATTAGCACGCGTAAACAACTGACCAGGAACATCTGACCGTACTATTTTTACGGTCAGCTGCTAGGTGACCGTTCCGTGACCGGTCTCTAGTGACCAGCGCATTTAACAGAAAAATAATGAACATGTTCAGCGACCACATGCCTGCTGAATGCGCCCGAAATAAGAAATGAACGGGGCGATGTAAGAACATGACGATGAGTGTGATTTCCGCTCTTAAGATTTGAAAAATTCTTTGCACAACACATTGAGGTCATGCAATTCATTGTTCCTTTTTTTGTTTAAATCGAACAAACTTAGTCAAATTTATCGTTCTGTATGATTCAATTATTTTTTATTTATATTTTTTGTTGTATAAAAAATTTTAAAATATATTTTTAAAAAACCAGCCATATTGTGACGTCAGCGGTTCAGAATTGCAGGCTCATAGAGACGTATCATATGAAAAAAAAATTCTAAAAGAAAAACATATATAGATCATAAATTGAGAATTACAAATCTATATATTTGAAAGTAATGCTATAATATATTAATATAACATCAATGTATTCGTTTTTATAAATATAATTTTCATTTGGCCTGAAGTTATCCACGCGTTACATCAGCACGTGCTTCCCTCACTTTGTGAAGATTTGAGATTAGACGCTAGAAATTTGTTTAGCTATAAAAACGCACGTGAGATATTGAATATATTGCAGAATATTTTTTTATTCTTTATTTGACACAAAACAACGTTTCACCAACATATTTACTTTCGTAAATTTCAGGTTATCTTTAAATGTCACTTTGATGTTTATCTGTCCTTGTGTGAAAATCAAAATGGCTATTGATTCAGCGTTGCCAGATGTACGATAATTATATTTTTTGTACGATATTTTTGACATGTGTACGATAGTAAGTTGTACGATGTACGATAATTTCATAAATTTATATAAAATGTGAATGTAAATTAATATTATTTTTCTTACATTATCATTACTTAACCTTTTACACATTTGGCATTCAAATTTATATTTATAATTGTATAAAATGGCCACGAGATGGCAAGATATTTTGCCATTTTGTATTTTGACTGGAGACCTATTCTGTAACTTTAGCAACAGGTATTGTTGCTATACGTCATCGTTTGAGTGTTGTTTGATTTCGAATATTCTCGGAACAGGTAGTGATTCTCGTCTAGTAACTTTATTGTGGCTATGTTGTTGGGGAAATTACAGTGTGTTGGTCATGCATTTAAAATCTGACATTTCCTCAAAACGTGTTATATAAAAACTTTTATTTTTAAAGGAACAATAATTCTGTACAATACAGCGACACTTGTGATAATAAATACTCTATACCTCTCCTTCGCATCATTATTCTCTTCGTCGGTTTTCGGAAACTTATGGGTCGATTCTGTTCACATCTGTAAATCTTACAGATCTGTAAATCTGTAAATAATGAATAAAATCGCAACGAAAACTGTCACTCTAACGTACAATTCTATATTAATCAACAAAAATAGATGCGTTTTTGACAGGTTTTACAGATATATAAGACTTAAAGATGTGAACAGAATCGATCAATTAATCTGTATCTTCCCGAGTTGAAGAACTATCAATGTTGAAACTTCCTTCAAAGACTTACTTACAACCGGCTGGCTCATAACGTGCCAGCATGTTGTTTCCGACATTTCGCTGGTAACTTCCAACAGCGAAAATATTTAATGCTGTTTTAGATGACTATTTTAAATAAATAAATAAATATGTTTTCTTACTCTGAGATGCGGCGGAATTCTTGTGTTCCTTTGGCTTATTTCCATATGTGGAGACAATACTTCAATTATATATCGGCAAGCTTCTTTATTTAATCTAAAATTAGCCACAAATTCTGTCTCTGACACACCGAAAGGATCTTGAGCGTCTCTTAAATTTCTTCTCAGTAGAGCAGCTTCTTCCAACTCTACATCCAGTTCTTCCTCTGCTACAATTTGCAGTTTAGCATATAATAATGCCATCTAAAGAAAGATTACAATAAATATGTTATATCGGAAAAAGTTTTTTTTTTTTTTGTTAGCGAACCATTGCTTAATGTTATTGTATCAATATTTACACAAAAAAATATTTTTAATATCCTTATTCATTTTTGAATAGTATATATAAAATTCACTTTGCAATAATAATAAGAAAATAATTATATTTTCAACTTACCTCAGAAAAATAAAAGATGATATAAATACAATTTGACAAACTTTCACTCACGAATACCACCAAAAAACTGTCAAATCAGTATTGTTATGTCCATAACACTACCTACATAGGTGGTGTTATCCCTCCTACTTTTTTTCAAGATTCTTCACCGAGAGTGACGTCATATAGTTTGTACTCTGTCTGACATTATCGTGCGCGCTCTTTCCAAAATGGCCGTATCAACACGATATCGGTGTTGCTAAAAGTTACAGAATAGGGGTCCTGGAGACCTATTCTGTAACTTTAGCAACAGGTAGTGTTGCTATACGTCATCGTTTGAGTGTTGTTTGATTCCGGATATTCTCGGAACAGGTCGTGATTTTCGTCTAGTAACTTTATTGTGGCTATGTTGTTAGGGAAATAAGAGTAGGTTGGTCATGCATTTAATATCTGACATTTCCTCAAAACGTGTAACAACCGCATAAATTAGTCAATAAATATACATATTTTAGACTGAAATATTGTAGTGAAAAATGAATATATTCACATTACTCGATTACCCGTAGTAGACATATCCTCTGTGGATGTAAAGACACAAATAAATGTTATATAAAAACAAAACATTAGATATAAAAACTCTTTTATTTTTAAAGGGACAATAATTCTGTACAATACAGCGATACTTGTGATAATAAATACTGTATACCTCTCCTTCGCATCATTACTCTCTTCGTCGGTTTTCGGAAATTTATGGGTCGATTCTGTTCACATCTGTAAATTTTACAGATCTGTAAATCTGTAAGTAATGAACAAAATCGCAACGAAAACTGTCACTCTAATATACAATTTTATATTAATCAATAAAAATAGATGCATTTTTGACAGGTTTTACAGATTTACAGATATGTAAGACTTACATATGTGAACAGAATCCATCAATTAATCTATATCTTCCCGAGTTGAAGAACTATCAATGTTGAAACTTCCTTCAAAGACCTACTTACAACCGGCTGGCTCATAACGTGCTAGCAAGTTGTTTCCGACATTTCGCCGGTAACTTCCAACAGCGAAAAAAATTAATGCTGTTAAAACCTAGAAACGTAAAATAATTTTAGGTGACTATTTTAAATAAGTAAACAAATATATATTTTCTTACTCTGAGATGCGGCGGAATTCTTGTGTTCCTTTGGCCGATTTCAATATGTGAAGGCAAAACTTCGATTATATATCGGCAAGCTTCTTTATTTAATCTAAAATTTGCCACAAATTCTGTCTCTGACACACCGAAATGATATTGAGCATCTCTTAGATTTCGTCTCAGTAGAGCAGCTTCTTCCAACTCTACATCCAGTTCTTCCTCTTCTACAACTTGGAGATAAGCAATATAATAATTCCATCTAAAGAAAGATTACAATATGTTATATCGGAAAAAAGTTTGTTTTTTCATGTTAGCGAACCATTGCTTATGTTATTGTATCAATATTTACACAAAAAAATATTTTTAATATCCTTATTTACTTTTGAATAGTATATATAAAATTTACTTCGCAATAATAATAAGAAAATAATTATATTTTCAACTTACCTCAGAAAAATAAAAGATGATATAAATACAATTTGAAACTTATTGACAAATTTTCACTCACGACTCACTCACTACCGCCAACAAACTGTCAAATCAGTATTGCTATGTCCATAACACTACCTACATAGGTGGTGTTATCCCTCCTACTTTTTTTCAAGATTCTTCACCGAGGGTGACGTCATATAGTTTGTACTCTGTCTGACATTATCGTGCGCGCTCTTTCCAAAATGGCCGTATCAACACGATATCGGTGTTGCTAAAAGTTACAGAATAGGGGTCCTGACTATTGTGTTTGTCTTCAGTCAGTCACATGCTCAACATATTCTAGTCATCTAGTCTGTGCTTAACATGTATAAAAATTATGACAGAATTAAAATAATCCAAAAAAATGTAGTTTGAGGAACAATCTGCTGGTTCAAATTCTGTTTTAGTGTAAATAAAACATTTAAAATCATATAATCTACTATAAATGTATAGAGATGATTTGAAACTAATACATGATTGAAAAAATAAAATATACGATATATTTTTTAAAAGTACGATAATTTTGTACGATACTTTTTTTCAAAATACGATAATTTTCATTGGTTGGTACGATACTTTTATTTTACAATCTGGCAACACTGCTGTTGATGAACTGTATACATCATTGGGGAGGTTCGTAGCAGAGAAAATCAGCTACATTTTTAACAATGTCATTTTTAATTGCATTTTTTTTTCATTATTAATGATTGATTTGGGAAAAAATAAAAAACACGGGTCTATTATTTTACATTACTCTATCGATTAAAGTTAAAAATGAAAAGTCGTGCATGACTTCATTATCTAAGCAAGCGAATAAGAGGAAAATATCAGAGTACTCCTACATCCAATATGGGAGCAGGTGGGCAAATTTCAACGTAGATGCTGCCATCTACGTTGAAATTTGCCATGTACTGTTGCCGCGGATAATTTTCAATATCACTGACTGACATTTTTTTATTGTGTTTTTGTCCTAAAAGTATAATTATAAAGTCGAATCCATATAAAACAATGTTAATTATTATAATTTTTACCAGTTGTATAACTAAAAATTCATTTTTTTCTCAAAATGATATGCAGAAACAAATACTTGTTTTGTATTTGGACATATACCTACTACAAGAACACATTTTTTAAAAGAAGAATCCATATAAAAATGTATCTGTCACTTTTATTACTGGATTCTTCAATTATGAGTACTTTAGGCTAGCGCGCGCCTAATAAAGTGCACAAATTGTATTACATAGTTCCAGAAAGTACATAGCTATGATGGCTCAAAAGTTACACTATATCATCACCGCCTGTTATATTAACAAATAAATGTTATTATTCACATAGTACAGATATAATCTAAATTAGATATAAAAAATATTTTTCACAACTTTCATCAAATGCTTTATAAATTAAAATAAATCTTGCCGTTCTTGTTAAACAGCTTCAGTCCATCCCGTCCACCCATCCTTCCTCGTTCCTCCAATGCGTAAATAGAGGCATCTATTGACTTCAAATGATAACAATTAATTGACGAAAGAGACATCTTTTGAAATCAAATAAAAACCTATTTAATGTCCGTTAACTTCTTTAAAAGTCGGAAATTGTAAAAGCTGTACAAATGAAAGAGTACATTTATGAATTAAAGATTTATATAAATGTTAGAAAATGACAAAATTATTTGATTTCTTACTTATAACCAATTCATTTCTATTGGGTATACTGGCCACTCTTTTTTTATGAAATGCTTGCTAAGAAGAAGAAGAGATTTGTGTTGTAGTCATATTCTCAATTTGTGATACCTGAATAATTTTGTTGTATATGAAATATATAAACATTATCATAAAAGTACAGAAACGTAAATTGAAGAAAAATATAAAACACTTTATTAAAAATAGCACAGTATATTTTTATAACTATATACTTAAATAATTTAAAAAGTATGGTTTGTGAATACTGAGCATCAAACTTCTGTTAACCGTTAACTTTTACTACTTTCTACCCGGTAAATATTAAGTGTCAATATTTATGTAATCGTTTATGTTTTTTAATTGTGAATATGTAATCCATATTCACCTACGTATTAGAAAACAACACCTATGTAAAATTGCGTGAGTGTGGCATGTAGGTTGAAATATACATATATGCTTATATCATTTACAAATAAAAATGTTTTAATAAATGCGCGTATAAATTTTATACCAAAACAACGTATATATCGTGGTAACATTTATTATGATGTATTTGACTGTTTTCATCACATAATTCGAATAAACAGAATATATGTTAATAAATTAATCAAAAAGTTAAAATATATTTATCACGATGGAGGATATGGCAGCTGCGGATGTTCTTGTTTGTGCATCAGAATTTATTAAAGGTTAGTAATTTATTGTAAAGTATGTTACAAGATTTTAATCATTTTTTTCACAGGTCGTTTATATTTCATAACACTGCGAACACTAGATAAACCAAAGTCTACTATAAACACTCATTATTTCAATATAGACACAGAGTTAGTATATGAAAATTTCTATGGGGATTTTGGCCCACTCAATATTGCTATGGTATACCATTATTGCATGAAATTAAACAAAAAATTGAAATCAGTGGCCCTTTCAAAGAAAAAGATTGTTCATTATACTACAGTGGATCCTTGTAAACGACTAAATGCAGCATGTTTAATAGCTTGTTATTCGGTAAGTTTTTTTTTATATTTTAAACTTTTAAATGGAAATTATTATGATCACTTATTTTAGATCATATACCTGAATTTTTCCCCCGATCAGGCCTACAGAACTCTTACTGAATCAAACAATCACCCATTTATTATGTTCAGAGATGCATCATATGGTATATCCACGTATCAAATATCTCTTATGGATTGTTTAGACGCCATTCACAAAGCTTCAAATTTGAGATTCTTTGATTTTAATGATTTCGATTTTGTTGAATATGAACATTACGAAAGAGTTGAAAATGGAGATTTAAATTGGATTGTACCAAATAAATTTATAGCATTTTGCGGTCCACATAACAAATCTAAATTGGAAAATGGATACCCTCTCCATGCTCCCGAAGCATACTTTGCATATTTTAGAAGACATACCGTAACAACAATCATACGATTAAATAAAAAGATTTATGATTCCAATCGTTTTGTGAATGCGGGTTTCGATCACAAAGATTTATTTTTTACGGATGGTAGCACACCTAGTGATGCGATTTTGCAACAGTTTATAAGTATTTGTGAAAATACAGATGGCGCTGTAGCTGTTCATTGTAAAGGTATGTTTTATAATTTTGTTTCCATTGTTTTTATAATACAGTTTTGCGCACAATACGGTAATGCCAACGTATATATAGATGTCACACGGCTTTTATTACATTTTTATATTTAACCGGTGATATTATTCATGAGGATGAAAAAGATTTTGGTAGCATTTTTGTAACTTTTTACATTTACTAAGTTGCATTTAATGGAGACGAAATGAAACGACCATACCTTACCCGCGACTCTTGAGTTGTGAGTCGGCTACATTGCCCAGTACACTATCGTGATAGCTTTGTTTGGAAATATAACAAAGTATATACTTGTATATATTTTCTAATAATTTTGTCTAAAAAATTACATAAGCGCTTTTTTGTTACTATTTTTTCACGAATGTGAAAAACTTTGTCAAACAATGTGAAAATAATTAGTTAAACTGTTTTACTGTGTCAGCTGCATAATTAAAACAATGCCATGTTTATCGTGAATGATAACTAATGTCTTCTAGCAAAAAAGTTTCTAAAAACTAATATAGAATGAGGTCTTAAAAAAAATTGTCAATTTTTTTATAAAATCGAGAAATTCATCTCATTCAATAAATATAATATTAAATTATTTGAAATATATGATTTTTGATTTATAAATTTACTAATAAACTTTAACGGTAGTAAACACTGACTAAATTTGTGACGTCACAGCTTCATAACAGACATTTCTCACACACGCATTTCCGTTGTCGTCACTGTCTGTGCGGTGATGATTAAACTTTTAATCTCACGCTTTCGTTTTTATGAAACAAAGTGCGAACCCTTTGTTAAAATTTTTATAGCTCACCACTGAGTATAAAATAAGTAAATAAAACATTTATTTATATAAATGTAAAACCAAACAATCATAGTTCCAAACTAAATCCGTAGAGCTCGATTGTTGTATTCGTGAAGCTGCTTCGTCAGCGCTGAAATATTTAAACACGCCTTGATTGTTTGTTGCGGAGTGGTGGTGGTAAAACAATGGATTTTTTTCTTTAGATTTTACGATGTTAATAATCTGAAAGTCATCATTTTTACAGTAAAAATATATCAATAGATTGGCAACCGTATAAGCATTTGCGTATCGCATTGTAAAGCTACATATTATGCTGCCTCCTTTAATAATTTTATTATTTGGCCGTACTAACATTGGATCAGGCTGGCGGTAATCATGTTCGGATGTATTCGTGTCAAGTCGCTTGGAGGCGGAGTCACGAAATTTTTAATAAAAAAATAATGAATTATATAATCACGTAACTGATTAAATTTATGAATATTGAAAAAAATATTTTTGACTAACAATTAGCTTATCGAAATGTATACAGTGTGTGCAACGAAACGTGGAACATAGGACTTTAACATGGGATTTTAAAAATGTGCGGAAATTGGCTCTCCTGTACATTTTAGAGCAAAAGTACAAGAATTGAAAGTTGTTTAGAATTAATTTTTACTTAAAAAAAGTCCTCATTTAATGCAATAGAATATCTGTAGCACTAGACATTTAGAAAATAAAATATGACATTTTCATCAAAATTCAGATAGCCATGGAAATAAAAAACAAATAAAACAAAATATCAATTAAGATCATAATACTTTAATATTTAATGCTGAATTATAATAATAGACACAATGATTACGACAATTAATTTCAATAACATTGAACTCAACTGATTTTTCGGTGAATATTAAAAATGGGAAATTATCAAATGTGGGAAATTCTCTTTTCCCCGGCTGGGCGTCGTAAATGAAACTCACGTTTTAAATAAGAACAAAAAGAAAAAGCGTTTATTCACTGTCTTTACAAATCTCAAAAACCGACATTGTTACTCAACGCCCCATTCCAGACTGTTCCTCTCCCTCAACAGCTCCTTGACCACTTCTAGTCGCTCCCGCGCGCCCTATGTTTCCTCGCGTGCGAAACCTTTAAACTCGGATTCGTCGGGCTCCCACAATTGGCCATCCTGCGGTTCATCTGCCCCAGATGAACTGTCGTCGTCACTCCATGGCATCATGAACTCGGCGCATGTGGTGGTCCGGTTGGGTCCCTCGTGGATTCCTTCGCGGATGACATCATACGTAACGTTCGGTTTCACCTTGATGATGCGATACGGTCCGACGTACTTCTTCCGAAGCTTGAGCCCCGGACCCATCTGCGTTCGCTTGGTGGCAACAATGTCCCCCATGGCGTTGCGGCGTGCGGGTCGGCGACGTCGATTAAAGCCCCTCTTATTCTCCTCTTGAACTTTGGAAATCTGCCTCTTGGCCGCTTCCCGGATCTTGTCCCTCTTGGCGTCGAACTCGGCGACGGTTTCTTCAGCGATGAGCTCGGCGATCCTAAGGTCCGTCTGGTTGCGCATCCTAACGCCCATCAATAGCTCAACTGGCGTCCGCCCGATACTGCGGTTGAACGTTGAGTTCATGGCACTCTGGACGGCGTCCACGTACTTATACCAGCGTCATGGGTCTTCAAACGACAGTTTGGCTAGTATGGAGGCAATCGTCAGGTTCATGCGCTCCACCTGCCCGTTCGCACGAGGTAGTCCAGTGATAATAAGAGCAATCTTCTCCGCACGACAGTACTCCTCAAACTCGTGCGATGTAAAGGCGGAGCCTCGGTCGGATACGATCTGGGCCGGACTACCAAAGGCCGCCTTCTGCACTTCCAGCTTCATGATGACCTCGCTGGACGTCGTCGATTTCACCGGATAGAGCCAGATGAACTTCGTAAAGCTGTCTACCACGGCGTGGATATGTTTGTATCCTTTGTGCGTTGATTCCAAAGGTCCGAGGTGGTCGACGTGATAGGTATGGAGCGGCGAACTCTCCTTGAACAGCGGGTGCAGAAGTCCCTCCTGCTTCCCCATCTTCCGGTTGATCAGCATGCACTTGACGCAGTTGCGGATGACCTTCTCGACGATCTTCTTCACCTCTGGGATGTAGTAGTCGTGTTTCAGCTTCTCCTCCGTACGCTGAGCAGCGTAGTGTCCTTCCTCGTGAGCGCTTCGGACGAGTTCGTGCTGCATCGATCGAGGAACGACGAGCGTCTCGCGACCATCGCTGAACTTGAACAGGATTCCATCCTTCAACGCGAAATCCTTGTACGGCTCGTGCTGCAGGTGATCCTGGATCGCCGTCAAACCCTCGTCCACTTGCTGCGCACGCTTGATTCGAGCGACGACGCCGTCTTCGTCAGCGTACAACTCCTGCGGGTGACGGCTGAAGGCGTCAGCGTGGGGAATTCTCAACCCACTACGATGCTCGATCTCGTTGTACTCCTCCATCAGCATCGCCCATCTCGCGACTTTGGGTGTCAAGTCCTTTTTGTCTATAGTCTTCTGCAGTGCGGAGCAATCTGTAACTAACTTGAACTTAGTACCAAGCAGGTAAACGCGGAACTTTTTCAACGCGGTGACTACAGCTAGGACTTCGAGCTCATAGCTGCAGTACTTCTCTTTCTGGGGAGTCGTCGTCTTGCTCATATAGTGAACTGGGTGGAGTTGGCCGTCCGACGCACTGCACCGTAGCCCAGCGCACTAGCATCCGTGGGCAACTCCGTTTCACACTGTGAATTGAAGATGGCTAATACTGGTTCGTTCGACAGCAAACTCTTCAGTTGGATGAATGCAGCTCTCTGATCCGATCTGAACTGGAACTCGCGTTTTCCTTTTAGCAGGTCACTGAGCGGCTTGGCGACTTTCGCGTAACTCGGGATGTACTTTCTGTTGGGTTCGGCAACACGGACATGGAAGAATCCATTCTTGAAGTCCAGGGTACTAAATACACGAGCGTGACACAGCTTATCCAGCACGTCCTCCATCAATGGAAGAAGATAGCGGTCCCTCACGACGTCCTTGTTGACTCGACGATAGTCAATGCATAGTCGTCACGACCCATCCTTCTTCGACGTGACGATCACCGGGCTGGCGTAGTCGAAGCTGCTTGGTTCGACGATACCGTCCTCGAGCCACTCTCGAACCTGCTTCTCGGCGACTTCCTTCTCAGCCGGCGCCAGTCGTCTCGGTCTGCAGTATACGGGTTCTTCCTACTTCATGATGAGATTCATCTCCACCTGAGTCGTCTTGTCTGCAATCGGCTGGTAGCTGGCGATCATCCCCCTGATCTTCGACAGCGACTCGTCCGACGGCGTGCCGATGTCCAAGTCGTCTTCCCGTATAACGTCGATCTTCATCAGAGCGGCTGCTTCATGCACCTTCTTCACCCTTATTCCGCTCTTGCTCATCATGACTTCGGCCTGGTCCAGTAAGTCGTTCCCGATGATGGCTTGCAGCTTCAGCGTGTCCTCGGACATAACGTAGACGTCCACTTGGAAGCTGTCCTCGTCCACGTCGACCGTAGTCGTGAAATATCCTCTTGGTGAAACTTTGCTCTTGCCAAAACCGGTCAAAACGATGTCGGTGCTCTTCAGTGTCGGCCTTCCCACGTTCACGTAGATGTCGTCGCGAATCAGATTTAAGTGGCATCCGGTATCTATAAGAGCCTCCACCTTGTAGCTGTTGATCGATACCTCCTTCATCTCCGAGTTGCTCGTCGTCTTCGCCGCAACGTTTACTACGGCCTCGTTCTTTATGTCGTCCTGGGCGGGTTTTGCTGTGCACTTCGCAGAGATGTGACCGAAGTTATTGCACTTGAAGCATTTGGGACCCTTTTCTTTGAATTTGCATTCGCTGGATTTGTGCCCATCCTTAGCTCCACAGTTGTAGCACCTGGTTACTGATGAAGTCTTCACCGATGCGCCATCCTCCGATGACTTGGCCTCTCTGGGATGCTGGTGGCCTTCGGTCTTCAAGGTATTGAAGTGCTTCTCGTGTTGATCGACTTGTGGCTGCCCCTCTCGTTGGCCTGCTCATAATAACGAAGTTTCTGCTTAAACTCCTTGAGGTTTTTCGCCCCGTACAACATGATTCTGGTGCCAGCGTTGTCGTCGATGCCGTCAATGACGTACTGCATTAACGCCTTGTCATCGAGGTCCGTGCTGCTGGCGATCTCCCGCATGGCTAGGAGGTATTCCTGTTAGTTTTCGTCCCTCTTCTTGTACCGCTTCGCCAGGAGTCGGTGGATCACAGCTGCGGTCGTCTCGGCGTGGAATTCCTCCTTCAGAGCTTTCTTCAACTTGGTCCACGTCGTGATCCCTTGTTCGCCTTTGATAAACATCTTGGCCAGACCTGTCAACGACTTCTTCGCGTGGAACTTCTCTCGTCGTGCGGGTCGGCGTTGACTGGATCTTCGAGGTTGCTCATAGTCCTCCTCCTCACTGGAACTATCATCATCGGAGATGTCCTCATCCGAAGTGGCCTTGCTGGATGAAGTTAAGTCGTCGTCCTAGCGGCGACGCCTGGATGAAGTCTGCGATGCGTCGTCTCCACGGTGCTTGCCTCCAGCTTTCTTGATGGCCGATTTCTTGTGCTCCCTCGTCTTGGCCTTCGTCTTCTCCTTTTTCCTGTAGGATTTTACCTCCTTGTTGATGCCGAATTTATCTCCGTTTTGACGTTGCGTTTGATTTCCTCGTCATCGGGGTTTACCTTCTTCTTGGGCTTTGCCTTTTCGTCGTCGTCGTCATCGTCGGATATGCTACATAGTTTTTCCAGCTGCTTTAGATTGCATAAGTATTGGTAAATACGTTCTGCAAGAGCCTTCTTCGGACACGTATATTCAATCGACAAATGTTTGCAACAGTAATGAGATCGGCTTCATCGAATTCCTCGATTATAAACTTTTGCTTTGCGACGCTGTCGTCGGAGTCGGGTTGGATCGTAAAACCGACAAATGCGCGCAATCTCCCACGATTCTTCCATATCGTACTCAAAAATCAACTTGTGTAGCGTCTGTATGGCTTTTACCGACGCAGCCCCAATGTTCTGATTGATTTTCTCGATGTCGCCTAATCTCGTCATTTTCGTCGTTAGCTTCTCGTCACTTACTTTGAGGTTATGTCACTTCCACGCGGCGCGTATTGAGGTTACCAAGATGGCCGTCCGAGCGTCGAGTTCCGTTGGAGTTCCCTCACGGTGCTACGTCGTGTCGCGAGGTGCAGCATTCGTCGTGGTTCGTCTTGGTGCTCCTCTTCAACAGGTTACGACGGCATACGGCGGCTCCTCGACGTCCTCGGCAACAATAGCGTCTTTCGTCTTGATGGCGTCTTTCGTTTTGTTGGCGTCGTTCGTCTTGTTGGCGTTTATCGCGGCCGAGCCCCCATTTTGTGGGAAATTCTCTTTTCCCCGGCTGGGCGTCGTAAATGAAACTCACGTTTTAAATAAGAGCAAAAAGAAAAAGCGTTTATTAATCGATTAAACGAACTTACCTTAAGTGAAGTTCAATCGTAATTATACCAGAAGTCTCGTCCGAATAGATCACTTGTAGTAACGCCAGTGACACACTTGATTCACACTATTCCCAAGCAAAAAAATTCTAGATCCGCCCACTCTACCTTACCGACAGTATATGCCGCCAACTTCATTCATTTTAAAGGTTGATAAATCGCATCCAGGGTTGGGGGGGGGGAAGGGAGTGATCTATTCGGACGAGACTTCTGGTATAATTACGATTGAACTTCACTTAAGGTAAGTTCGTTTAATCGATTAATTATACTACGAAGTCTCGTCCTCTAGATCACTTGTAGATTTTTAAAGTTACGCGATTTATTTCTAAAGATATAACAACTTTGTTTTTATATCCAGAATGACACGTTATTTTATAAGTTTAAGATCTATTTTGAAAACTAAAACATATTTGCCGTTATTATATAGTTTTTTGAGATTTAACAACAATCTATATATCCTCTTAGATTTTGATATCACATTTAGATTGTATAACTCGTGTTAAACTATAACCAAAAACAAAAGAAAAATATTTTCGCAATTACATGGCATTTTTGATCCGACAACAATCTGCGATTCCTCTTAACTCTAGGTATTAAAAATAGATTGCATAAACTCGCGTTGGTCAATAACTGGTCGATTGTAAAATCGAGCGAAGACTGTGGATGATCCTGACCAACCTGCCGCGCGTTTAATCGCTTCTAAAGATACACCGTTTTTCGCAGCCGAGTAGGTGCTCTCGTGTCTAACACTATGCGCGGAGAAGAAGGAGGTGTCCTCACCGCTTTTTTCCAGAGTGGACTTTATCTAACGGCTTATTGTTTGCGTTGACGCTTTGTGCGGTTTTTTAATTGTAATTAATAACGATGTAACTTTTTCCGGACGAATGTCTTTCGTATACATTAAATAGAAATTTAAGATCGATGCTACACAGACACTAGGCTGATCCGAAAAATGAGGCAAGGAAAGGAGTGGCTGTGCTTTGTTTACCTTGGTGGTTATAAGCCGTTTAGGAATCTTTATTACGGTTAACTGGTCCGATGTTGTTATGTTTTGGACCTCAATTGCGGCTAGAGTTTGCGCTCTCTGCGCTGTTGCTAACGCAAGCAAAGTTACTAATTTGAACGTCAATTTTTCTAAATTGAGAGATTCGTGCGGAAACCAGTTAGACAAAAATTCTAAAACTGTTGCAGGGTTCCACACACACTCATACTTCGGGGTTTGAGGTTTCAGCACAGAGACCCCTTTACAAAACCTCTTGACTACCGAGTTGTTCCCCAGATCACATTGTGTTATCAATGATATAGCCGATCGATAAGAGTTTATCGTGCCATAACTTTGATTGTTCTTAATACTAATGGTTAAGAATTTTACAATATCCGAGATCTTCGGTAAAAATGGCGAAATCCTGGACTCCTGGCAGAACTCCCACCACTTCCTTAATGCGCCGTTGTATTAAAGAATTGTGCGTTGGCCAAGGAAGCTAACATTATTTCCAATGACTCCTCAGGGACTTCTTTTAACCGGAATGCTTGCCGGATAAGCTCCCGGCCACCAGGGAAAGGGTTCTGTATAGTGGATGGACTTCGCTGAAAGGAGATGATAACAATTTTCTGTTAGGTTTTAGTTCGATTGGTTCAGACTTCAGAAGTTTAATAAATAATGGCCACCAGGGCTTGGTAGGCCATAGTGGTACTACTACAATTCCTTCCGCTTTGTCTATTTGAATTTTCTGTAAAACTTTCAATATTAACGAAAACGGAGGAATGCATAAAAATAGAACTTATTCCAATTTAATGTAAATGCGTCTGCAGCTTCTGCAACAGGGTCTGGGAACCACGAAATAAATTTTCTACACTTGGAATTTATATTAGTGGCAAAAATATCAATTTCTGGAGATCCTAAAGCCTCCCTTATACACTCAAAGGCCTGTAAGGAAAGAGACCATTCTGCGTTTACAGTGGTAACGCGAGATTCTTTATCAGCTATAACATTATCACTTGATTTAATGTATGATGCTTTTAGCCAGATGTCTCTTTCCTTACACCACAACCAAATTTGTCTTGCTAAATTTGATAATTTTGGGTACTGGATGCTTCCCATTTTATTAATGTAAGCGATAGCGGTCGAATTATCGACTCTGAGTAATAACTCACAAGACCTGCAATCTTTAGCAAAACATTTAAGCGCATAAAAAACTGCCTTAAGCTCTAAGAAGTTAATATGTTCGCGTCTTTCCTCAACACTCCACCAGCCATGAGTCTTGCTATCCCCCACTGCTGCTCCCCAGCCTGTTAGGGAGGCATCTGTGAAAATTTCCATTGCGTACTCGTTATTACGAATAGGGTTACTTAAGGACGAAGAATGTATGTGATTTTTCCACCACAATATATCTACTTTTATGACTTCAGATAACTGAATCTTTGCATCAAAATTATTCTTTGACATCTGTAACGATTTAAATTTATAACGTTCTAAGTTTTTTTACAAATAATGGTCCGTATTTAATGGCTGGACACGCTGACACAACTAATCCTATAAATTTAGCAAGATCTCTAATTTTACAAGAACTTTTCACAATTAGCTTTCCAGCTTCATGACAAATTCGGTTTCTTTTCTCTTTTGGTAATCTGATGTTGAACTGCTTGGTGTTTATAAGAAAACCTAAGAACTTCTGTTCGGTGGAGGGGTTTACGTTACATTTTTTATTGTTTAAAATAAAACCTAACGATTGAAGCAGTTTTACTGTGGTTCTAGTATTTCTAAACATTCCTGATAGGTTGATCCTATTAAAAGAAAGTCGTGAAGATAATTTACAGAAGTATGACCGTTTGATCTTAACTGCATTAGGACCGGTTTCATTATTTTGGTGAATATGTAGGGGGCTGAACTTAAGCCAAATGGAACAACATTGAATTCATATGTGATTCCTAAGAATTGAAATCTGAGAAACTTTCTGTAGGATTTGTGGACAAGAATGAGAAAATATGCATCTTTAAGGTCAATTGTTGTTAAGTAGCATTTTGGTGAGATTAATCGAAGCACAATTTTCCAATCCTCCATCTTAAAATGGGGGGCGTCTACATGTTCGTTCAATTTCTTTAAATTAAGAATGAATCTTTTCCCCCATCTGGCTTGTCTACTAAGAAAAATGGAGATAAAACCTGGTCTTTTGTCGGTTTTACTATCGATATTGCTCCTTTTTCGAGCAGTTTATCAATTTCTGTTCGATAGAATTGTTTGTCCGACTGTGAAATAATAGGATCAGGTTTCATTCCACTAGGTACTGGTATGGATATTAAGGGAAGTTTATAACCTCTAATTATTTGGAGGATAAAATCATCTTCAGTGATTTTCGTCCAAACATCATAATTATGTTGTAATTTACCAGCAATTCTTGCCTCTAACGACGATTCGACCAATTGGATGTCGTCTTGTAAGGTCTCGGCTTCTGTGCCCCTGTCCGCCGTGGTGCCTTCGTTCCTTTCTTGACAGGGGCTTTCCAGTTTAAAGCCTTATTTGGGTTGGATCGTGGGTTAAACGATGGGCGAGTAGTCTGGCTGGGCGCCTTGAAGGATTGGGATGTTGTTGATCTCGTGAGTCCTTTCGCTGATTTTTCCACCGTTGTCGCCGTTTTCACTTTCTCAGCAAAATCCTCGCCAAAAAGGAAGATGTCGGTTTCGCAAGCCTCAGCCGCACTTTTTGCTGTGAAATTGAGACTAGGTAGAATTAACACCTTTCTGGTTTTTGAAATTCCGTATAGTGCTTCCGATGCAATACGAGCTGCATCTGCCAGTGTAGCGATTATACTCTGATTTTCCGATTTCTGCCTGTCCTCGCTTTTGAACATAGCAGAAAGAGCGATCCCAATTGCTGAAACCGATGAAGCAATTTGGTCCTGTATTGTCTTATGACAAGCATCCTTCTTTAAGGCAATTTCCGTCATAACCGCTTTTATTTCTGGGTTTAGTACTGGCCCTTTCAAGGTGGGAAAATTTGACTGTGTTGGAAATTTGTCAAGCAGTGTCTTTTTGTCCTCTGCTTTCAGTCCGAACTTTATTATTTCGCCCCATCTTGAAACCAAATCCGTACATGTTGGAGGTTGTTTAAATTTGTAGATCGCATATAGTTTTAATTGTTGCTCAACTAGCTCTTTGTTTAGGCTTATTTAGGTTGATTTAAGTAGTTATAGGTGCAATACTGTAATTTCGTTTTTAGGTATTTTAATATTTTAATTTGTTGCTATATTTTAAATTTGTGACAATATTGTTTTTAAGTGTCTCGCATTTAGTATTACTTTTATTTTATTGAAGTTCATTTGAGCTCCCATCTTCAATTTGTTTTATTTATTTATTACTTTAATTGGCGCTGTTATTTAATATAATTTAATATGAATTATACTTGAGTTCTTTCTTAAGGACAAATTTTATTATATCAGTTTTTATCTTGTTTCATATTAAACATATTCTTTAGTTGATAGGCTTTTTATCGGTCATCCGTTTCTGCGTTATCAGTAACTCAAGTTCTCTATTGTTCCCCTTTCCGTGGTCCAACACCTATATGTTGTTTACCTTTAGCCGTGACGGACCGCACTGGCGCTTGCCTATCCTACCCTGTGTCCTGGGTGTGTCATTCATAGTCATTTGTTATACGTTAGGGTTGTTTTATTATATTATTTATTTAGATTGTTTATTTATTTTTCAATTTATAATGCGAAAAAATGTCTAATTGCGGTAAATGTCGTTATAAAAGACCTGATCAATCAACAATTAATTGTGAGGGATCTTGTGGTAAGTCATTCCACATTTCATGTGTCAATATTGTGGAAAAAGACTTCGAATCAATTTCCAAAAATAATAACCTGTTCTTTTTGTGTGATGCCTGTAAAAAAACATGCAAAATAGTAAATATAGATGAATCTCTAGATCTCGCTGCTAATATTAAAAAAATCACTGTCATCTATGCCCTGATAATTTACATACCACCCTCCTGCCCTGTTACAGATTACAATATCTTATTTGAATCACTGGCGAGTATACAATTAATACATAACTCTAACACTATAATCTTTGGTGATTTCAATATCCCTACTTATGTTAATTGCTATAACGATACTGCATCTTGTCCTTACTTCAATTCTTTAAGCAACTTTCTTAATTTCATAAACCTACAACAGTATAATTTCATAAAGAATGAGTACGGTAAACTGTTAGACTTAATTATTAGTAATATTTTCTGCGAAGTTTCTAGATCAATCGATTCTTTCTGTCGTGAATACTCACATCATCCACCTTTAACATTACAAATTTCAGGCATAACTAAACATAATAATTTTCACTCTGTTTCCAACTCTGGTTTTAATTTTAAAAAAGCAAATTACCCTTCATTATATTTAGATCTATCTGCTATTAATTGGAACAACCTCGAAAATTCCAATGATGTAAACAGTGCTGTTGAAGTATTCTATTCCGCAATAAATAACGTTTTACGTGAAAACGTACCGTTGAAACAAAAATGTTCCAAATCTTACCCACAGTGGTTTACAGGCTCTATTATACACAAACTTAAATTAAAGCACAAAGCTTGGAAAAAATATAAAAAATCTCAATCCTCAGTACATCGCAATGAGTTTCTAAAACTAAGAACTGAAATTAAGTCTGACGTTAATGAGGCATTTAAAAGATATTGTTCCAAAGTCCAAGATGAAATTAATCAGGAACCTAAAAAATTCTGGTCGTTTATGAATAACAAAAGAAATACATCTCACATACCTCCTGTTATGAACTATAACAATATCACAATTGAGACTCCTCAAGAAATAGTTAATTGTTTTGCTAATTACTTCTCAAATTCGTTTAATGAAAATTCAACAAATAACCGCTCAGAGTTTGCCATACCAGACTTCTATAATACATTAGTCATCAACTCAGTTTCTGAAGACGAGGTTATGTCAGCTATACGTAAACTAAAAGCTAACATGACAACTGGACCTGACTTAATACCTTCTTTTATTATTAAAGATTGCTCATCTATTTTTGTTAAACCTTTGACTACTTTATTCAATCTAATTTTAAGTAGATCAGAATTCCCCGAACAATGGAAACTATCTAGAATAAGACCAATTTATAAAAAAGGTAATAAGAATGATATCACTAATTACAGACCCGTTGCTATTTTATGTAACTTTAGTAAAATTTTTGAAACAGTTTTACACAATAAAATTTATAATCATGCACATAACTTGATTTCTGTAAATCAGCACGGTTTCATGAAGGGCAGATCAACAGTCACTAATCTGATGTGCAAGACACAACTAATTTGCGAGACAATGGATAACCAAGGTCAGGTAGATGCTATTTATTTAGATTTTTCAAAGGCATTTGACAAGTTGGACCATGGAATTCTCTTACAAAAACTTAAACTTTATGGCTTCTCTGATTGTCTATTACAACTGATTTCGTCATATCTAACCAATAGACTTCAGTTTGTCTGTATTAATGGACATCAATCAGAGTATTTCGCTCAGAAATCGGGTGTGCCCCAGGGATCTGTTTTAGGGCCCCTTTTATTCAATATTTTCATTAACGACATTACTGCTTGTCTGACTGCTAACTACTTACTTTATGCAGACGATTTAAAACTATTATGCAATGTATCTTTCGTAAATGACTGTTTATTATTACAGAATAACTTGGATATTATATTCCAGTGGTGCAATGACAATAAGCTTTTTCTTAATATTGAAAAATGTCAGTGTATGTCTTTTACCAAAAAGCATAATCTAGTTAATTTTGATTACACTATAAACAATAACATCTTACGTAGACCAGAGATCATTTGCGATCTAGGGGTATATTTCGATCCAAAACTGTCTTTCACCGCACATATTGCAAATAAAACATCGTCCGCATTCACGTGTTTAGGATTCGTAATCCGTAATTCCGACATGTTTTCTAGTTTGAGTACTTTACGTCTCTTATTTGTTGCTCTAGTTCGTCCTCACCTAGAATATTGTTCGGTGATCTGGAATCCGATACAAACTAACCAATTAGAAACCTTAGAGCAAATTCAAAGGAAGTTTTTAAAATTTGCAACTTACATTCTGGAAGGAATTTATCCCCAAAGAGGTACACCACAATCGCAACTTCTAGAAAAATTTGATTTAGCCTCACTCGTACAGAGACGACAAATATCTGCAGTAATTATTTTACATAAAATTATTAATAATGACATTGACTGCATTTATATCAATAATCGACTATCCGTCCAAGTCAACAGATTGTCGTCAAGATTTAAAAACATCTTTCACTTAAAAAGAGCTAAATCAAATATTCTGGCCAAATCACCCATACATCATATGGTTAAATCGTACAATGTCATTGAAGGTGAGATTGATATTTTCCAAACTTCAGTCCGTGAAATACAAAAATGTGTTAATTTGTTTTAATTTTTTTCTTCTCCATACCCTAGAATTGGGCATCTGTGCCTGTTGGGTATTGTATTTTCAATAATAATAATAATAATAACATCACCTAGGAGCCCCAAAATGTCCTCGTCGATTGGGTAATCTTCTTCTGCTTTATCAGCTGGTCCATTATCCCCATTTGTATTCGAGTTGCAAACGATAATATCGTCCGTCTTCGTTTGTGTCATACTCGGATTGGTCGTATTATCTGTTACTTCGTTGTTATGATCCTGATCCGGCGTGTGCACATTGACACTTGCTGTTGCACTGCGAGAGTATCGCCTGCGAGAATCACGATACTCTCTGTAATAATGTTGAACGCTTGGTGATCTGCTACGAGAACACTCAGTGCGTCTTCCCGAAAGACAACCATAATGTCGCACGCTTGGTGTTCTGCTTCGAGAATACTCATTGCGCCTGTGGGAGTGTCGGGAGTATTCGGAATTAGGCGTGCTGCGCCGAGCACGCTCGAACCGATCTTTGTAATACTCACGGGATCTGGACCTTGGGCAACGAGACGCTCGCGATCTCGTGTCGCTGCAAACCTTACGAGAGCCGTGTTTATATTTGCGTCGCGATGACGACCTACGATTTTTTCGCGCACGACTCTCGTGGCCTCGGTTTCTATCGCTAGACTCGCGACTATCGCGAGACTTGCGTCTATCGCGAGACTTGCGACTCCGTTTTTTGGAACGGCGTTTGTCGCGTGATGTCGAAGTTCCTGAAGTTGACGAGGAGGAGCTCGATGACGACGATGATGTCGAAGATGATGTCGATATCTTCCGAGCTCGTTTTCGCGCCTTTTTCTTTTTTGAGGTTAGGTCGCGCGACCTACTGCGCGATTTTTTGAGGTTACCTTCATTTTTCGGCGAAACCGATTTAACTTCATCTTGCTTCTCGTCATTCGACATTCCTTCTTCCTTTTCTGCAAAAAACTCGAGAATAACTGTGCGTTTTTACTAAAATAACGTGCCGCTTGAGAAAACACACATGTGACTCAAGCGCACACAAAAGCGTAATGAAGTTGGCGGCATATACTGTCGGTAAGGTAGAGTGGGCGGATCTAGAATTTTTTTGCTTGGGAATAGTGTGAATCAAGTGTGTCACTGGCGTTACTACAAGTGATCTAGAGGACGAGACTTCGTAGTATAATTCACTGTCTTTACAAATCTCAAAAACCGACATTGTTACTCAACGGCCCATTCCAGACTGTTCCTCCCTCTCCCTCACTAGCTCCTTGACCACTTCTAGTCGCTCCCGCGCGCCCTCTGTTTCCTCGCGCGCAAAACCGTTAAACTCGGATTTGTCGGGCTCCCACACAAATATTTAATAATAAAATAAATCATACAAATCGGAAGAAAAGAATAGCAGCAAAATAGAGAAGTTTTATTTAAATTAAATGCTCAAATATGTCTCCATTTTGCGCCAAACAATAACCTAATCTATCATAAAAAGAACGCCTAACATTCGCTAGTTGGTAGCACGATATTTTAGTACATTCCAGGGATATTCTGTTTTTAGTGATTCTAAATCTGGATATTTGTAATCACTGTAAATTTTTGATTTTAGATGTCCCCATAGAAAAAAATCATTTGGCGCTAGATCCGGAGACCGTGCGGGCCAGTGAATTGGTCCGTTTCTACCAATGCATGTATCGGGAAATACATCATTAAGATATTCTTTTACAATTTTTGTATTATGAGCTGGACTTGTTGCAACCATACTTCACGATCATTGGCCAGTTCTTCAATTGCCGGTCCAATATCATTTATCAGCAGATCATAATAGGACTGACCAGTTAAAGTGCCGTTAATGAAATATGGTTTTTTAAAATTCCAGTCCAAACGTTGACTTTTCGGGGATATTGTGTATGAGTCGTAACATACAGATCTTCATTATTTTTACGCCAATATATAAAATTTTGAATATTTGGCTCATTATTGAGTGTAAATGTGCTTTCGTCGGAAAAACAAATATTTTCAATAAAATGTGAATCTGCATTTGCTTTTTCCAGCATTAATTCACAAAATGTTGCTCTCAGAAACTTATCTTCTTCAATCAATTCCTGGTGTTTACCATATTTAAAAGATTTATATTTTTCTTCTTTTAAATAATTTCTTACAGTACTAAATGGAATTGAAGTGCCTTTTTCTATTTGCCGCAAATTTTTATTATTTTCAATGGCTGCAATTACATTAAATTTATTTGCTTGTCTTTCTTCATCTGCAATTGGCCTTTGGCAATTGGAATTGGCATGGTTTTAAAACACTTCCTGTTTTATTAAATCTCTCAATTACACGAAATATTGTCGTTTTACTTGGACTTGGACGATCAGAATAAGAGCCACCAAAAAGTGCACGAATTTCTTCATAACTATTTCCTCTACAATGTAATTTGACAATCAAAATTTTTTCTTCGGTACTGAACAAATCCATTTTATTATGCACAAACGAACAGTGATGCAATTTATTGATTACAACAGTGTAGACACAATGATTACAACAATTAACATCAATAACACTGAACTGAACTGTCAGAATGAGATTTTGTTTTATTTGTTTTTTATTTCCATGGGTATGTGATTTTTGACGAAAATGTCATATCTTCTTTTCTAAATATCTAGTGCTAGAGATATTCTATTGCATTAAATGAGGACTTTTTATAAGTAAAAATTAATTCTAAACAACTTTCCATTCTTGTACTTTTGTTCTAAAATGTACAGGAGAGCCAATTTCCACACCTTTTTAAAATCCTATGTTAAACTCCTATGTTCCACGTTTCGTTGCACATACTGTATATTCTCAATTTTTTTTACTCTTCTTTTAACACCCTGTATAATGAACTATATATAAAAAAAAATAAAGCTATTTTGTCAAATAAATGGTTCATAGGATATTAATATATTATATACAGTGTGACATTGGAAAAGGGCCACTTAAAATAACTTTTTTTATTTATAATTATTTTTTAATTCCCATACAAATTTGTAAACTAGGCTTAGGGGCTCACAAATCATGGTATTTGGCATGATGGTAGCGCTTCCTGTTTAGCCGGAGGTGACATTAACTTTCTTCAAATGGGACATCCTATTTATTTTTACATATTTGGAATCTACGTAAAATTACGAATTCAACGATATGCTTGAAGATGTAAGATTCCATATTTTGATAAAGATGACAAAAAAAGAAGAAATATATATTGTATTCATGGTTTAATTCAAACTATTAATGGCATTTTAAAATTATTTGCGAACAGAAAAGAAGAAAATTATTTATTTTTATTAACAAATAGATTGCAGCAAGATTGTATGCAAAACCACTTTTCAATAATTAGAAATAGAGGGGGGTACAATCCAAATCCAACTACAAAACAATTTAGGCAAACGTTGCAAAGAACTACTCATATAAGAATTTTAAAACCAGTTGGAAGAGGAAACTGAAATAGACGAAGATGAAATTATTGCAACAGAAATATCAAAATCCATTGTACCGCCTCAAGAAATTGTATCCAAAATGATCGACAATGTTGAAATTGTACGACCAGAAAATGTGAAAGATAGTGATGACAATGGCAATGAATCTCAAATTCTATCGCCAAATACTTTATATGAGGAATGTGCTATGGTATACTTCACTAGATATTTAGTCTTTCGTTGTATTAAACAGTATAATTGCGAAAATTGTAATACAATTTTAAAGAAAAATGACCTCTTTCTTGATGAAAATGAAATTTATTTACTTCTTAAAGATTACGGCAAAGTTAATGGAATGTAATATTTCTGCAGACCGAATGAACAAACAGTAAACATTGTGTAAGAATTATTAAACATTTTTAGTTAATTTACAAAAGAACATTTACATTTAAACAATATAACCAAAAATTTATTTAAAAATAGTATACGGTGCATAAATTTGTATTACAGTGACTGGTTCAATAAAAGTGATGGATGCTATGACCATAATTTGAAAACTGTATACTGATATAATAGTGTTTAAATTTGTTGTACAACATAATTGAAAAATTTTGAAAATATTTGTAAGGATGTTGTATAGTTATTTTGCATATTTCACACCAGGTCGCCGTTAAAACATTAATTTGTGCAAATTGCATATTAATTTTTTTTTATTTTTACTATTACTAGATGAAATAATAAAACATACATAAAGGAAAGTTCACATATTTACTTCCATTGCAGGAATATAGAAATCATTATTGACTAGATGGTGCTTGGAATCGGTAGTCACTATACAAATTTGTATTTTATATTATTAGATTTGTGTTTTATTATACTCTGAACAATGTAATGCTAATTGTACTAATCTAATTGGAAAAAGAAAAGAAACAAAATCTGCAAAATCAATGTTGGACAAGTTAACAGATACATAAATATCTGTTGGGAGACGTTAAGTAACCTAACCTTTCTGAAAATCTTTACCCTGTGGTATATTTTCCTCATTTTCATTTCTTTTTCAGGGAAGAAAGTATATGACTAAATGGTTTATTATTATAACTTTTGTCAAAGCGACCTCGTATCTTTTATGGTTCCCGAGGTTCCCATGCTGAATTGAATAACTTTTGCGTAATGAAAAACTAATATCCTATGTTAAACGTTATGTCTCTTCACATACGGTCCAAAAGTAACAAATAAATCCCATAAAAATCGTAGCTTACCATGGATCCTTATTTTTACAATAACTAAAGTTCTATTTGATTCTTATCGTTCTTATCAGAATATTGCATATCTAAATCGTAGAAATGGGCTATAATAGGTCGAGAAGTTAAATAAACGAAGAAAGAAATTGTGGGAAAAGATAATTTGCTAACCAAAAAAAAAAGTGTTCTTACATGGTGTGCTACCATCTTTATATTGAAGATATAGCCTATATAAATATGTGAGTTTATGCTACCGCCCATAAACCATCCCTACAACCCCTAGCAGATAGACTTTACTTGTGTGACTATTACAATTTTGCTTTAAATTCAGTATTTTAATTAATGCTACCAAGTTCATATTGCACACACTTACATAGGTAATTGATGTAATTATGCTACCACCCATAATTCATCCCTACAACCCCTAGCAGATAGACTTTACTTGTGTGACTATTACAATTTTGCTTTAAATTCAGTGTTTTACTTAATGCTACCAAGTTCATATTACACACGCTTACATAGGTAATTGATGTAATTATGCTACCATCCATAAATCATCCCTACAACCCCTAGCAGATAGACTTTACTTGTGTGACTTTTACAATCTTGCTTTAAATTCAGTGTTTTACTTAATGCTACCAAGTTCATATTGCACAAGCTTACATAGGTAATTGATGTGATTATGCTACCATCCATAAATCATCCCTACAATCCCTAACAGATAGACTTTACTTGTGTGACTTTTACAATTTTGCTTTAAATTCAATGTTTTACTTAATGCTACCAAGTTCATATTGCACACGCTTACATAGGTAATTGATGTGATTATGCTACCATCCATAAATCATCCCTACAACCCCTAGCAAATAGACTTTACTTGTGTAACTTTTACAATTTTGCTTTAAATTCAGTGTTTTACTTAATGCTACCAAGTTCATATTGCACACGCTTACTTCAGTAATTGATGTTATTATGCTACCACCCATAAATGATCCCTACAACCCCTAGCAGATAGACTTTATTTGTGTGACTATTACAATTTTGCTTTAAATTCAGTGTTTTACTTAATGCTACCGAGTTCATATTGCACACGCTTACATAGGTAATTGATGTGATTATGCTACCATTCATAAATCATCCGTACAACCCCTAGCAGATAGACTTTACTTGTGTGAATATTACAATTTTGCTTTAAATTCAGTATTTTAATTAATGCTACCAAGTTCATATTGCACATGCTTACTTCGGTAATTGATGTGATTATGCTACCACCCATAAATCATCCCTACAACCCCTAGCAGATAGACTTTACTTGTGTGACTTTTACAATTTTGCTTTAAATTCAGTGTTTTACTTAATGCTACCAAGTTCATATTGCACACGCTTACATAGGTAATTGATGTGATTATGCTACCATCCATAAATCATCCCTACAACCCCTAGCAGATAGACTTTACTTGGGTGACTTTTACAATTTTGCTTTAAATTCAGTGTTTTACTTAATGCTACCAAGTTCATATTACACACGCTTACATAGGTAATTGATGTGATTATGCTAACATCCATAAATCATCCCTACAACCCCTAGCAGATAGACTTTACTTGTGTGACTTTTACAATTTTGCTTTAAATTCAGTGTTTTACTTAATGCTACCAAGTTCATATTGCACAAGCTTACATAGGTAATTGATGTGATTATGCTACCATCCATAAATCATCCCTACAACCCCTAGCAGATAGACTTTACTTGTGTAACTTTTACAATTTTGCTTTAAATTCAGTGTTTTACTTAATGCTACCAAGTTCATATTGCACACGCTTACTTCAGTAATTGATGTTATTATACTACCACCCATAAATCATTCCTACAACCCCTAGCAGATAGACTTTATTTGTGTGACTATTACAATTTTGCTTTAAATTCAGTGTTTTACTTAATGCTACCAAGTTCATATTGCACACGTTTACTTCGGTAATTGATGTGATTATGCTACCATTCATAAATCATCTGTACAACCCCTAGCAGATACTTTACTTGTGTGAATATTACAATTTTGTTTTAAATTCAGTATTTTAATTAATGCTACCAAGTTCATATTGCACACGCTTACTTCGGTAATTGATGTGATTATGCTACCACCCATAAATCATCCCTACAACCCCTAGCAGATAGACTATACTTGTGTGACTTTTACAATTTTGCTTTAAATTCAGTGTTTTACTTAATGCTACCAAGTTCATATTGCACACGCTTACATAGGTAATTGATGTGATTATGCTACCATCCATAAATCATCCGTACAACCCCTAGCAGATAGACTTTACTTGTGTGACTTTTACAATTTTGCTTTAAATTCAGTGTTTTACTTAATGCTACCAAGTTCATATTGCACACGCTTACATAAGTAATTGATGTGATTATGCTACCATCCATAAATCATCCCTACAACCCCTAGCAGATAGACTTTACTTGTGTGACTTTTACAATTTTGCTTTAAATGCAGTGTTTTAATTAATGCTACCAAGTTCATATTGCACACGATTACATAGGTAATTGATATGATTATGCTACCATCCATAAATCATCCCTACAACCCCTAGCAGATAGACTTTACTTGTGTGACTTTTACAATTTTGCTTTAAATTCAGTGTTTTACTTAATGCTACCAAGTTCATATTGCACACGTTTACTTCGGTAATTGATGTGATTATGCTACCATTCATAAATCATCCGTACAACCCCTAGCAGATAGACTTTACTTGTGTGAATATTACAATTTTGCTTTAAATTCAGTATTTTAATTAATGCTACCAAGTTCATATTGCACACGCTTACTTCGGTAATTGATGTGATTATGCTACCACCCATAAATCATCCCTACAACCCCTAGCAGATAGACTTTACTTGTGTGACTTTTACAATTTTGCTTTAAATTCAGTGTTTTACTTAATGCTACCAAGTTCATATTGCACACGCTTACTTCAGTAATTGATGTTATTAGGCTACCACCCATAAACCTTCCCTACAACCCCTAGCAGATATACTTTACTTGTGTGACTTTTACAATTTTGCTTTAAATTCAGTGTTTTTCTTAATGCTACCAAGTTCATATTGCACACGCTTACATAAGTAATTGATGTGATTATGCTACCATCCATAAATCATCCCTACAACCCCTAGAAGATAGACTTTACTTGTGTGACTTTTACAATTTTGTTTTAAATGCAGTGTTTTAATTAATGCTACCAACTTCATATTGCACACGCTTACATAGGTAATTGATATGATTATGCTACCATCCATAAATCATCCCTACAACCCCTAGCAGATAGACTTTACTTGTGTGACTTTTACAATTTTGCTTTAAATTCAGTGTTTTACTTAATGCTACCAAGTTCATATTGCACACGCTTACTTCAGTAATTGATGTTATTATGCTACCACCCATAAATCATCCCTACAACCCCTAGCAGATAGACTTTATTTGTGTGACTATTATAATTTTGCTTTAAATTCAGTGTTTTACTTAATGCTACCAAGTTCATATTGCACACGTTTACTTCGGTAATTGATGTGATTATGCTACCATTCATAAATCATCCGTACAACCCCTAGCAGATACTTTACTTGTGTGAATATTACAATTTTGCTTTAAATTCAGTATTTTAATTAATGCTACCAAGTTCATATTGCACACGCTTACTTCGGTAATTGATGTGATTATGCTACCACCCATAAATCATCCCTACAACCCCTAGCAGATAGACTATACTTGTGTGACTTTTACAATTTTGCTTTAAATTCAGTGTTTTACTTAATGCTACCAAGTTCATATTGCACACGCTTACATAGGTAATTGATGTGATTATGCTACCATCCATAAATCATCCGTACAACCCCTAGCAGATAGACTTTACTTGTGTGACTTTTACAATTTTGCTTTGAATTCAGTGTTTTACTTAATGCTACCAAGTTCATATTGCACACGCTTACATAAGTAATTGATGTGATTATGCTACCATCCATAAATCATCCCTACAACCCCTAGCAGATAGACTTTACTTGTGTGACTTTTACAATTTTGCTTTAAATGCAGTGTTTTAATTAATGCTACCAAGTTCATATTGCACACGCTTACATAGGTAATTGATATGATTATGCTACCATCCATAAATCATCCCTACAACCCCTAGCAGATAGACTTTACTTGTGTGACTTTTACAATTTTGCTTTAAATTCAGTGTTTTACTTAATGCTACCAAGTTCATATTGCACACGCTTACTTCAGTAATTGATGTTATTATGCTACCACCCATAAATCATCCCTACAACCCCTAGCAGATAGACTTTATTTGTGTGACTATTATAATTTTGCTTTAAATTCAGTGTTTTACTTAATGCTACCAAGTTCATATTGCACACGTTTACTTCGGTAATTGATGTGATTATGCTACCATTCATAAATCATCCGTACAACCCCTAGCAGATACTTTACTTGTGTGAATATTACAATTTTGCTTTAAATTCAGTATTTTAATTAATGCTACCAAGTTCATATTGCACACGCTTACTTCGGTAATTGATGTGATTATGCTACCACCCATAAATCATCCCTACAACCCCTAGCAGATAGACTATACTTGTGTGACTTTTACAATTTTGCTTTAAATTCAGTGTTTTACTTAATGCTACCAAGTTCATATTGCACACGCTTACATAGGTAATTGATGTGATTATGCTACCATCCATAAATCATCCGTACAACCCCTAGCAGATAGACTTTACTTGTGTGACTTTTACAATTTTGCTTTAAATTCAGTGTTTTACTTAATGCTACCAAGTTCATATTGCACACGCTTACATAAGTAATTGATGTGATTATGCTACCATCCATAAATCATCCCTACAACCCCTAGCAGATAGACTTTACTTGTGTGACTTTTACAATTTTGCTTTAAATGCAGTGTTTTAATTAATGCTACCAAGTTCATATTGCACACGCTTACATAGGTAATTGATATGATTATGCTACCATCCATAAATCATCCCTACAACCCCTAGCAGATAGACTTTACTTGTGTGACTTTTACAATTTTGCTTTAAATTCAGTGTTTTACTTAATGCTACCAAGTTCATATTGCACACGCTTACTTCAGTAATTGATGTTATTATGCTACCACCCATAAATCATCCCTACAACCCCTAGCAGATAGACTTTATTTGTGTGACTATTACAATTTTGCTTTAAATTCAGTGTTTTACTTAATGCTACCAAGTTCATATTGCACACGTTTACTTCGGTAATTGATGTGATTATGCTACCATTCATAAATCATCCGTACAACCCCTAGCAGATAGACTTTACTTGTGTGAATATTACAATTTTGCTTTAAATTCAGTATTTTAATTAATGCTACCAAGTTCATATTGCACACGCTTACTTCGGTAATTGATGTGATTATGCTACCACCCATAAATCATCCCTACAACCCCTAGCAGATAGACTTTACTTGTGTGACTTTTACAATTTTGCTTTAAATTCAGTGTTTTACTTAATGCTACCAAGTTCATATTGCACACGCTTACTTCAGTAATTGATGTTATTAGGCTACCACCCATAAACCTTCCCTACAACCCCTAGCAGATATACTTTACTTGTGTGACTTTTACAATTTTGCTTTAAATTCAGTGTTTTTCTTAATGCTACCAAATTCATATTGCACACGCTTACATAAGTAATTGATGTGATTATGCTACCATCCATAAATCATCCCTACAACCCCTAGAAGATAGACTTTACTTGTGTGACTTTTACAATTTTGTTTTAAATGCAGTGTTTTAATTAATGCTACCAACTTCATATTGCACACGCTTACATAGGTAATTGATATGATTATGCTACCATCCATAAATCATCCCTACAACCCCTAGCAGATAGACTTTACTTGTGTGACTTTTACAATTTTGCTTTAAATTCAGTGTTTTACTTAATGCTACCAAGTTCATATTGCACACGCTTACTTCAGTAATTGATGTTATTATGCTACCACCCATAAATCATCCCTACAACCCCTAGCAGATAGACTTTATTTGTGTGACTATTATAATTTTGCTTTAAATTCAGTGTTTTACTTAATGCTACCAAGTTCATATTGCACACGTTTACTTCGGTAATTGATGTGATTATGCTACCATTCATAAATCATCCGTACAACCCCTAGCAGATAGACTTTACTTGTGTGAATATTACAATTTTGCTTTAAATTCAGTATTTTAATTAATGCTACCAAGTTCATATTGCACACGATTACATAGGTAATTGATATGATTATGCTACCATCCATAAATCATCCCTACAACCCCTAGCAGATAGACTTTACTTGTGTGACTTTTACAATTTTGCTTTAAATTCAGTGTTTTACTTAATGCTACCAAGTTCATATTGCACACGCTTACTTCTGTAATTGATGTGATTATGCTACCACCCATAAATCATCCCTACAACCCCTAGCAGATAGACTTTACTTGTGTGACTTTTACAATTTACTTTAAATTCAGTGTTTTACTTAATGCTACCAAGTTCATATTGCACACGCTTACATAGGTAATTGATGTGATTATGCTACCATCCATAAATCATCCCTACAACCCCTAGCAGATAGACTTTACTTGTGTGACTTTTACAATTTTGCTTTAAATTCAGTGTTTTACTTAATGCTACCAGGTTCATATTGCACACGCTTACTGCGGTAATTGATGTAATTATGCTACCACCCATAAATCATCCCTACAACCCCTAGCAGATAGACTCTACTTGTGTAAATATTACAATTTTGCTTTAAATTCGGTATTTTAATTAATGCTACCAAGTTCATATTGCACACGCTTACTTCAGTAATTGATGTAATAGTCACACATGTAAAGTCTATCTGCTACGGGTTGTAGGGCTGGTGTATGGGTGGTAGCATAATCACATCAATTACTGAAGTAAGCATGTGCAATATGAACTTGGTAGCATTAATTAAAACACTGAATTTAAAGCAAAATTGTAAAAGTCACACGAGTGAAGTCTATCTGCTAAGGGTTGTAGGGATGGTTTATTTGTGGTAGCATAATCACATTAATTACTGAAGTAATCGTGTACAATATGAACTTGGTAGCATTAATTAAAACACTGAATTTAAAGCAAATTGTAAAAGTCACACAAGTGAAGTCTATCTGCTAAGGGTTGTAGGGATGGTTTATGGGTGGTAGAATAATCACATCAATTACTGAAGTAAACGTGTGCAATATGAACTTGGTAGCATTAATTAAAACACTGAATTTAAAGCAAAATTGTAAAAGTCACACAAGTGAAGTCTATCTGCTAAGGGTTGTAGGGATGGTTTATGTGTGGTAGCATAATCACATCAATTACTGAAGTAATTGTGTGCAATATGAACGTGGTAGCATTAATTAAAACACTGAATTTAAAGCAAAATTGTAAAAGCCACACAAGTAAAGTCTATCTGCTAAGGGTTGTAGGGATGGTTTATGGGTGGTAGCATAATCACATCAATTACTGAAGTAAACGTGTGCAATATGAACTTGGTAGCATTAATTAAAACACTGAATTTAAAGCAAAATTGCGAGCAAAATTGTAAAATTCACACAAGTGAAGTCTATCTGCTAAGGATTGTAGGGATGGTTTATGGGCGGTAGCATAATCACATCAATTACTGAAGTAATTGTGTGCAGTATGAACGTGGTAGCATTAATTAAAACACTGAATTTAAAGCAAAATTGTAAAAGCCACACAAGTAAAGTCTATCTGCTAAGGGTTGTAGGGATGGTTTATGGGTGGTAGCATAATCACATCAATTACTGAAGTAATCGTGTGCAATATGAACTTGGTATCATTAATTAAAACACTGAATTTAAAGCAAAATTGTAAAAGTCACACAAGTGAATTCTATCTGCTAAGGGTTGTAGCATAAACTCATGCATTTATGTAGGCTGTATATTCATTAAAAAGATGGTAGCACACCATTTAACAGCACTACTTTTTTTTTTGGTAGACCCAGAAATTGTGAAAAATTCATGGACCTCGCATGAATTAGTCACAATTTCTTTCTTCGTTTATTTAACTTCTCGACCTACTATAGCCCATTTCTACGATTTAAACATTTAGTGGGGTCCATAATAATTATAATCTACGAATATTGCATATCGTAAAAACTCTTTTTCTTACTTAGTTTTTTGTTATGTTGTAGCTGGTTTGGGACGGACAGGATCTCTTATCGGATGTTATATTATGAAACACTATGAAATGAGTGCTCACGAAGTGATTGCTTGGATCCGTATGTGTAGACCGGGTTCGATTATTGGTCATCAACAGAACTGGTTGGAAAGGTAGTGTTAATGAAAAATTATACTATAACGTTAAAATAGATAGCGTTAACATTATTCTGTACATCAATATATGTTTTTATATACTGTACACGTTATTTTATTTGTCAAATAAGGAAAATGTATGACGAATTAGAATAGATTGCTGAGTTAGCAAATTTAAGTGAGACTGATTTCAACGATGCCTTAATAAATTGTCACACAAACAACAGACATACTGTATAGTCTTGCAACCTCTTCATACAGTTGCGTAAAATAAAATGTAACTAAAACGTTGCAGCTAGCTTTGTCTAAAACTTAGATTAAAAGTTTTCCCAAACCAACGCAAAATATTCGCAGCGATAGCGAAAATTTTGCTTTTTCAAATTATCGTCCACTGAAAGTACACAGCGACAAAGATAGTCCCAGTGTTGCCAACCGTAGCGGAATTTTAATATGATGTACGATGTAGCGACGATAATAGAAAAAATACAGAAAATAACGACTTTTGAATGTATATTTATTTTGCAAATTATTTCTTTTATTTGTCTTACTGGTGTCATTGTATTGTGAAAACACATGATAATTTTGTTTGGTGGAAAGATGTCTCTACTTTCAAAACGATTTTAGTTTTGAAACCGTCATGTATACAGTGTCAAAACGGTTTCGACACTTTTAGAACTAAAAATGTTTCGAAAACTGCATGTAAACTATATCTTGTTCCATCTTACGCATGCAGAGAATAGGACATAGTTTTGACTTCTGTGATTGGCTGAAATTTGAGCCAAGAGACAAGTTTACTCATTGTAATTTCGGCTACTTAAAACTGGCGCTGATGCAAGCCATCTACTGAATGCGTTAAATGAACAGCATAAGTATATATTAAATATGTATATATAATGGCGTAGTGGCTTGCAGCGGAATTTTTTGGAGAACGTAGCGACATTCGGGCATTTATAGTTGGCAACACTGGATAGTCCCCACATGCACTGTTTTTGTCGCCGTCGTTGGTTATTTGCCGGTATTGTCTCTATGACATTTACAGAAAATTAGATGGACATGGTTATAAAATACTTAATCTGTGACCATTTTTGTAATGTAAATATAAAACTGTTGTTTTATCTTGTCCAAATTGTGGCATCAGTTATAATATAATCCTAACCCAAAACTGACGCTTTGGTTACACACGTGATTTTCGTTGTCGCAATGAAATTGTCGTCGCCGCCACTGCTGTGAATCTTTTGCGTTGGATTGGGATCTTAAGTCCGCTTTAATATAAATTAGTTTTCGACGGAAGGGTAAACGCTATATACACACTGTGAAAAATTTACGAATATTATGCCCACCTCTGAATATTTCCTTGAAGGCGTGATTAGCAGAACCGAGTGATGACGCAGCCGGCTTGTTCTTAAAGTATACGCACTTTACGCATGCTCAGTGAAGCTAAAATGAGCTTTAACTATAACGCTATTTGTTTTGACGTTATGTGAAAACTCGCAATACAGGCGGGGCGCGGGAACTTCCTTATTTAAAAAAATCATAAAACCAAAAGTATTGTTGATATCAATTTTTTTTTCTTCACATAGCGGTACATTGAAAGTTTTTTTTTTAAATGATATCTTGAAGGTGGCCTCCGTTCTCGTCAATACACTTGGAGAGTCGAAATCTGAAGTTTCGGTCCGCTCTGTCCAGCATGTCTGTGTTTATGTTGGCAATAGCAGCACGAATATTGTTCTTCAGCTCACCCAGGGTCTTTGGACGATTAGTATACACCAAGGATTTAAGACATCCCCATAAAAATAATCGCAGGGCGCTAAATCCGGCGAGCGTGCTGGCCACTGAAGATCGCCCCTGAAAGAGATGAGACGTTCGGGGAAGTGAGTCATTGACGTGTGAGCCGTGGCGCCATCTTGTTGGAACCATACATCCATTTCTTCAAGTTTCGGAAAAAAAACTCCTCAATCATCTGTACATAACGCTCAGAAGTGACTGTAATTGCTCTATCGTTCTTTTCAAAAAACCATGGGCCAATAATGCCAATTCTGGATAAAGCACCCCAAACAGTCACACGTTCTGTATGCAGGGGCTGCTCATGAAGTTCTGGGGG
Organism: Harpalus rufipes; assembly: GCA_951394225.1. Classification (NCBI taxonomy): domain Eukaryota; kingdom Metazoa; phylum Arthropoda; class Insecta; order Coleoptera; family Carabidae; genus Harpalus; species Harpalus rufipes. The sequence continues at coordinate 39,073,547 of OX596278.1, read as the reverse complement.
TTCATGCCACTCCAGTATCGCATGTTTTGTTTATTCACGCATCCTGACAGATGAAAATGTGCCTCGTCGCTGAAAAACACTATGGCGTCATGAGGCACGTTTTCGATAAAGGCTTCACATGCCGTTTTTCGTGAAGCAAAATCGTGTGGATTAAGTTTTTGCACCACTGTCAGTTTGTATGGATGAAATTTCGGGTCTTCATGAAGTATTCGTATTAATGTGCGATTAGAAATTCTAAGAGCAGCTGCATGTTTGTGTGCAGATCGCTTAGGGGATTTCAAAATCGCCTGCCTGACTCTCTCGACATGGTCCTGGTGGTTCTTGAAGGTCCTGGTTTCTTTTTCCATACACTACCAGTATCCATAAACGTGTCCACCCACTGAACAATCGATTTTCGAACAGGAACATGACCTGCAGGCGCGATATTAAATTGTTTCCTGAATGCACGCTGGGCTGCAATGACCGAACGGCCGTTGGAAAAGTACGTCGCCACGGCGAACGCGCGTTGTTTTCCCGTCCACTGCAAGGTCGTTACTAAACTAACTGTACAAATAACCAGTGTTGCCAGATGAAGACAAAGAAATTATCGTACCAATCTATGAAAATTATGGTTTTTTGAGAAAAATTATCGTATTTAAAAATAAATTATCGTATCCCCAAAATCAACAAATAAATACAAATTTATCATTTTCAGATCGTATATTTTATAATTCCATTAGGTACTATACATTATAATGGATATAGGAACTTATGCTAAAGCACAAAAAATGCACATTATAAACTTTTACAAACAATTCGCATCGTTAAGAAAGCAATAAATTGATTAGGCATCAAATAAAATATCTGCAGTTTCATCTGTCTCTGCATCCTCGTATATGTTATCTGACACCATGAGCCTAACCATTTCTTCAGTGGGTTTAAATTTAGGGCAACCCCCTTGATCAACTACACATTGGGAGGAATGGAGAAGTCCATTAATTGTTTTTTTCATTAATTTATTTCGAGTTTTTGTTTTTATTAAATTATTCTTTTGCAGGTGGCGCTACTATGAGTATAAACTAAAATATCGAGAATGTATTTAGATAGATTTTTAAACAAATAAATATCTTGATGGTCCCTTATTTCACCAACGTTATACCAAAATAAATCTGGAGGATTATTTATATTTAAATTTAACAGTGAAATTATAATTAATGAACTTTCTCCATTCGTCGTCAATAGTTTGAATTTGATTTACATTATCTATATTTATTAATCGTTTTGTATTTGATATTATGAGAAAAAGTGTAGTAGGCCATTTTTTTTGATTTGGGGGAAAAAATGTGCATATTCTTTAAAATTTCATTTTGAAAGTTATATCTCTTTCTAATCTCAACACAATTACGGATTAAAAACTTTTGGCACTTATTATGAAACAAGAAAAATTCTTCTTGATTTAAAATTAATTGATTGATTTCTTGTAACACAGCTACACCTAAATACATTTTTTCTGAAGGGGTAAACTTATCGGTTTGATTTGGATTAATATCACTAATGTTAGTTTTCTTTACATAATTGTTGTCTAAATAAATACATAACAATTCAATATAGGTTTCACACATTCGAGTATCAACTTCATTTAACACAATTTTGTCACTTTGAAAATATGAGTTTAGGCTTGTGAATTTCGGTAAAACCCAATTTAAAAAAAGAAAAAACAGTTTTGTGGTTTTGTTAAAGAATTCTGAATATATAATTTCACTTTGTTGGGAATTGTTTTCTGAAAATTCAAATATAAAAAATAATCTTAATGGATTCCACTGTTCCACAATTCTATTAACAACAGAACACAATGACAACCACCATGTCTGTGAGGGTCGTAAAATTTTGTGGGGTTCAATTACTGAACTCTTGAAATTCAGTTAATTGTGCTTGTCGTTTACAGCTTCACTTAAAATAACTGTAAATGTTCCTCGCAAATAATTCAATATTTTCTGGGAGTTCCTTACATGCTGAACTTGTACACAAATGTAGAGAGTGACAAATGCATGTCTGAACAAAAATTCCTGGGAAATCTTCCAACAATCTACTCATAACTGAGTTTTTATTTCCCATCATAGTGTTACAACCATCTGATGCAAATCTAACTATATTATCTTTTGGTATATTGTCTAAACTTTCAATTAATTTGGTATATAATTTCTCAGCTGTTGCTCCTTCATTTGCATCAGATGGTTGTAACACTTGAACAAGTTTCCAAAAAAAAAACAATCTATTTTTTTTGTCAAAAATTCTTATACAAATACATAATGATTTTACAGAACCAATGTCCGTAGACTCATCAATAATTAAACTAAATTTTTGAGTGCATAAAATGTTTTAAATTTGCTGCATAACTTTTTCCAATTACGTTTTTTATAATTCCAGTACCTTTGGTACGACCTATGTTCATACCTGCAGCAATTTTAGAATCTGGAAAACAATTACGCAAAAGTTCGCTCATGTGATTTAAAGTATTAAAAGAAATATTATGTTCTGCGAGAAATGCTGCAATTTTTATTTCACTTGATTTAATTTGATGGCTCAATGATGGATCTTTATTGAAACTGTATTTTCACGTCGCGTCTGATTTGGTGCAATTTTCTTTATTTTATTTAAGTGTTTTTTTCCTTTACTGTGTGATTTAATTACAATCAACTCCGCTGTCATTTGCACATTGCATGAAACACACTGTGCACGATATTTGTCTCCTACAAAAATTAAAAATGTATCATTGAAATTCTATTTCTATAAAAAAATATTTTATAATTTCGTACCCTCTACTTGTCGTAGCCAACCCTTAAAAGTTTCCATTTGTTCCCATTGTTTTCGAAAACATGCGAATTTGGGTAGTTTTTCGAGTACTTGGAGCTGCTGATGAACAACCTGGGGCACGATCTTCATCACTAGAGGTGTTGTATTCATCACTACTATCAGTATCCATTGTTCAGTGTTCTTATATTTGGCTCCACACTAACAAAATAATATCCTAAACTCGTCAACAAACTAAAATTTTAAGATTGCAAACCATATAGTCATGGCAAATGAGCGGGAACCGGCAATAACAAGAAAAGACGCACTAGAACCATCCCGTAAGCCAAGCGCAGTCGCAGAACGCAGAGCAGTGGTATCAGTAGTGCAACGCAATGAATAAATTACTATTGCCAAACGAAGCAAATATAAATACACGAAAGATGAAATATCTTCTAAAAATAATTGTTCGAAAAGGTTAATACGAACAAATTTCAATATTATCGTATGTAGAGCTATCGTATATCGTATATGATGTAAAATAATCGTATAAATACGATAATTATCGTATATCTGGCAACACTGCAAATAACTTTAAGATACGCACTTTCGAATGCGCACAACCCCACTCTCCAATGATTAATGGCCGCTGTGTGGCGCGCGTTTCAAATAAGGAAGTTCCCACGCCCCATCCTGTATAATAGTTATAATTATATCACATAATGTAATTTTTATTGAAGCAAACAATTGCAAATGTGGAAAGAGGGAGATTTATACCGAAAAAAGAAGGGTATTGCGGGTTCTTTTAAACATACCCATGGTATATACAGCGTAAATAAACCCCCTCATGTACAAAATCCCAAGCAAAATGATAACGTTAGTCGAATTTCTCATAAAGTCGATACAATGCGTTTATGCGACATGGAAGAAGACATTGTAAATGTGAAGAGTGGCGCAGAAATGAAAAATTCTCCTATGACACAAGGTGATAAATTGAACAAAATAAAGGCACAACGAAGATTAACGAGACCTGTTCTTATTGGAACATTATTGTAAGTATTACAAATTCATTATCTATCGTTTGAATAATTTTGATTAGAGTACTGTTATTTTATTAATGCTAGACACGAAGGTAATAAGTTGCATACACGAATACGAGCACAACAGTCACGAAGCGAGAGTACTCAGCGATTTAGCTCTTTTAAAGTGAGTCCTGTTACAAGTAAAGAGTCTTCTACGACCGGACGTGTTGTTAACAAAAGGTTAGTGGGTTGAATTTCTATTTCATAAATAGTTTAGTTTTTTCTGGTAACTGGTGTCACAATATACCCTAAAATTATTTTATCCAGTAGTAGCACTCCTTGTCAACACCTTTGATATTTGTGTAACTTGTCATCTTATCTGCGCATAAGTTAAACTCCGTCTCCGGGTATGGAAACGCGGGCAGTGTAATTTTTTAAATATTATATTAAAACAGTTTCACCAAGTAGGTATCGCAATAATTGTACTTTGTACATTTATTATTGTTTGAATAAACGTCAAAATTTAAGTCACTGTAATTTTGAAAATTAGATTAAAAGTTTTGCATTGTTATTATTGCACAATGTTACATATAACGTATTTTTAAGTACAAAAAAATATATTTTCAACGTCCTGATAAATACATATTTAAAAAAGTGAATATAATAATAACAAGTATAAGTAAATACAACAATGTTTTTTTAGTTACAAATTGGATAAGTAACAAAAAATAAGATAATACAAGTATATTGGGAAAATATAATGTCCTCTATAAATATGTACAAAAATAAATATAAATCCATACTTTTTATAAATGTGAAACATTCATTGTTTTTTGTCTGTTTGGAGTTCCTGCAAAATTTCTATTGATAAATTTTATACACTGAAATATTCTTACTCTAATAAATAATTTTAACAAATATTCCGTATGAAAATCGGGACATGGATGCGGACATTTAAAGGAGTAATAATCTCTTTATATTATATCTAACATTTTTTGACGTACTGTGTTTAATAAAATTGTCTACAAAAATTTGCTCCATATTTTTAATATATGACGAAAATTTGTAGTTATGCACTAAGAATATACGCAACAGTAAAAACTCAACGGATTTCTTGATTAAAAAGTACTTGTAAATATTCACTCTACATGTAATAACACAACAAATAAGCTAATTCTACTAATTGCAAGATTATGGAGAACTTTCCACGTACAACACAGCTGCAGAGCAGAGTTTGGCTGCGTCGGTGATATTTTTACTTATAGATTATACAAATATAAAAATGTTCAATTACAATGGGGACTTATGATTTTGACGTCATCGGCGGCGGATCAGCAGCGAACCTCCCTCCACACAATTTAGAAAGGGACAAGAAATTTTTAGAAAGAGCGAGGTGATATACCATGGCCGAGTCGATCAAATGCTTTCCCTCTTCAGCACCTCCCCGTTGATCCCATAATTTGTTATTTAGTCAGCAAAGTTTGGTTAAGTTATTATGTGTAGTGATTGTTATTAATGAAACATTGCGGAATCGAATCTTCCTGATTCTCACGGAGGGAAAACAAAGGCGATTTCATCGTTTCAATTTGAACATGAACTGAATCCATGTAAACACTACAAATTCCACTGTTGAGAGAGACGGAAAAAAATAATGAAATTTCTTTTAGTGTATATCCACGTCTTAATCTTATTAAAGTCATACATAATTTGTCTCTGGATGTTAAATTATTAAATTTAGTTTTCTTTGGCGTTTTTTGGAAATATCTGTATTTCAACTTTGGCATAACTGTGGGATTTAACAAATCATGTAGAACATTAAAATGTTCTACTGATAAGCCGGTGAAATATATAAATTTTACAGCATCCATTGCTTAATAAATTATAATTTAGTTTCCAATTATTGACAAATTTAGTTTCATTTCTCGATGTCTCTACAGCACCAAATAACTTTCTTACATAATGTAACGTTTTTATTTATATGGGTGAAGAGTAAAACACAGACAAATATTATTAACTAAAAGAATACGTTTATTAAACGATAAAAAATTAGATTAAATATTAACAAGATGATAAAAGTAACTAACACTTTGATTAAATAATTATAAACACTAAGAATATTATTAAATGCTTAAACACTAATATTATTTATCTAACTAATATTTATATCACTACACTTATTTATATAACTACATTTATTTATGTTAACAACTTGTGGACTGTTTATTTATATCACCAAGTTCATTGCTCGTTGCTTGTATATTACAGACTATCCCTCCGCTTTCTTTCGGCCGGTATTTATACAGCTATATAAACTTCTAGAACCCTCTGAAGCGACACTGACCTGTATACAAAAGAATGAGATCACGGCGTAATTAACCTCTAGCTGGCGCGTCGCGGGGATTTCAACATCTGGGAAATTCCGGGATTACGTCATCGCTCTGGTACATTCTTTCAGTGGCGGGGCTCGTGTACTATTCTCACAGGGGCGCACGTCACACTGCCCCCTCCTTAAGACTGTTTCGTCCCGGAACAGTTCTTGATGACGAAATCTACATGTATTACCCTTGGTACATTTGGAAGTCTTGAAGAAGTGACAGTCGATGGTCCGCTGGAGTTCTTCTTTCTGTTCGTTAGGGTTAAAGCTGCAGACGAGAATTTCGATACCGGTATAGCAGAAGAGGACCTCTAACATGTTCCTAACAACCCTCCAATCCAAACATCTAGTCCACAGCCTAACTTCGGTACTGCCAACTTCAAAATGTCATTCTCTAGCAGATGATCCTTCAAGTCACACAGCGAGCTCCATAGACTGCGATATGACGGCTTCTGGTACGAGCGTGGTTTTGTGACCAGGTAGTAGATATACCGCTGCTGTTCTGTATTGTTATCCCTCAGTCGTTGCGTCTTTCCGACGGATGGACCTTGGTTGGCCAGTTCTTGTAGTCGTCCAAATTTTGTCTTAAAGACCGACGCTATGCCGCGTGACATCTTTAAGTCTTCCGATACGCAGTGGCCGAGGGAATAATCTGAGGACACGGTGAACAGGTCTCTATGTTCTTCTGTCGTCACGCCATACCGCGCCTTGTGACCAAAGGAATATTGTTCCATGAAGTCTTCAAAAGTCGGTTCTTGAGCTATGATCCGACGAACCGTTGCTCCATGATGGTCTTCATTGTTGTCACCAGCGAATGGGGCTAGCCGATTGAAGTGTACTACTCTCGGCTTCCCTGTTAGTGTTTTTCTAATCCTGTATATCACGTCGTTTATTCTCTTAACGACCTCATATGGAGCTTCCCAATTTCTTTGTAGCTTTGGTGATAAACCTCGGCGCCTTGAGGATTGTAAAGCCACACTAAATTCCCTGGTTGGTATCCACCTTTTTCTGCCTTGATGTCATACTGGTCCTTCATTCGGTCGCTGGCAGCTTGAGTGTTTGTGCGGACTTGTTCATGAATATCGTCCATTCTTCTCCGTAAGTCCATTACGTAATCTTCCCCGGCCAGATCTTCCCCAGGTTTACTGCCGAACACCAAGTCACATGGCAGGCGCAACTCACGCCCAAATAAGATGTTCGCAGGACTTTGCCTTGTGGTTTCATGCACGGATGAACGATAAGCCATTAAGAACAGATGAAGATGTCGGTCCCAGTCTCTTTGGTGGTTGGAGACTACTTTCGACAAATATCGGTTAATCGTTCTGTTCATGCGTTCAACCATGCCATCGGACTGCGGATGTAATGCAGTTGTCCTCGTTTTATTAATCCCTAATATCATACAGATATTTTAAATTTTTAAGCATAATTCAAAAATTCATGTCTCGCGGAAATGACACAATAAAAAACTCAAATTTTCACATTTGTATTTCAAATTTATGGAAGTTTCAGAAAAAAAAATAGAAAAAAATTACTGGAATACCCCATTGTAGTAGCCATTTTAATGCAGCATGGTCAGTTCTAATCAAAAATCTTCTTCCGTACAAATATTAGTAAAAATGTTCCACGGATTTCACAACCGCCAAGAGCTCTTTTCTGGTCACACAATAATTCCTCTCTGGTTTTGACAAGGTCTTACTAAAGTAGGCAATAACCTTTTCATGCCCGTCTTGTATCTGGGAAAGAACGCCACCAATTCCGACGTTGCTGGCATCTGTGTCTAGTATGAATTCTCCTTTAGGTAAAGGATAACTCAAGACGGGTGCGCTTGTCAAAGCATGTTTTAGTTCTTTAAATGCAGCTTTACAGTCCATTTCCCAGATAAATCTTCTTCCTTCTTCAGTAAGCCTTGTCAGTGGCTTGGCTATGTTGGCAAATCCAGGTACATATCGTCGATAATAGGTACACAAACCAAGAAAACTTCTAAGTTCGTGTTTGTCCTTAAGTGCTGGCCAGTCTCTCACAGCCTTTATCTTCTCCTGGTCAACTGCAATACCCTTACCGGAAACAACGTGTCCAAGGTAATGAACTTCTCTTTGAAACAGGTGACACTTCTTCGGGCTAAGTTTCAGGTTAGCCTTCCTCAATCTCTGGAAAACCTCTTCCAAATTCTTCATGTGGTCCTCGAATGTCTTACCAACCACAATAATATCGTCGAGGTACACTAAACAGGTTTTCCAAGATAGCCCAGCCAATACTGTTTCCATGAGTCGTTCAAACGTTGCAGGAGCATTGCAGAGCCCAAACGGCATTACGGTGAATTGCCACAGGCCTGTACCAATAGTGAAGGCTGTCTTCTCCTTATCTTTTGGATCCAAATCTACTTGCCAGTAACCGCTCTTTAGATCCAAAGTAGAGAAAATCTTTGAGCCAGCCAAAGTGTCTAATGTGTCGTCTATTCGAGGTAGCGGGTAGCTATCCTTCTTCGTCACGTTGTTGAGTTGACGATAATCGACGCAAAATCGTGTAGAGCCATCCTTCTTCTTCACTAACACCACTGATGAAGCCCAAGGACTGCTTAAAGGTTCGATTACACCTTCCATCTTCATGTCCTCAATAATTCTTTCGGCTTCCTCACGCTTCGCCAATGGTAGTCTTCTTGCTGGTTGACGGATGGGTCTTGCGTCTCCGGTGTCTATTTTATGGTGAACTACATTAGTCCTTCTGTTGGCTTTCTTCTCATATTGGAACACATCTTGAAACCTCCCAATTAAATCCTTCGCCTTGGTTCTCTGGTCGGCGGTCAATTCTTCAACGATGTTGTCAATTGATTGATTAACGTGTCCGGAACTTTCTGAGATGTGTTTCCTTTGGTCTTTACAGTTCGGATAATCGAGGATACTGCCATGCATTCTCCTACAATTGTTCCTCTCTTCAGAACAACAGGATAAAGACGTTCATTATTCCAACTGGAATTACCTGGCTGGCTTTGACCAGTGATTTTCCAACAACAACTCCAGTGCCAGTTTTGGTATCATCATTCTTGGGCTCCAGCATAACAATACTTCCCTCACAGAAACTACCATCTAAATGTGCCTCCAGGATAGTTTCACTTCGTTCTGGGAGGGTAACGTCTTCGGCCATTAGTACACGCACAGCCTTGTCGTCTCGTGGATTTAACATGAGTTCTTCTTCATTTACCATCATCACTCCATTCTTCAGGTCAAGTTTAAAACCGTGCTTTGCCATTGCGTCCATACCGAGTATTAATTCATCTTCATCAACTTCAGCTACCAGCGCACGATGTTTAAAGGAGGTGTTTCCAATAGAGATGGTGACATCTACTTCTCCTAATGCGGTAGCTTGTTCTCCCGTCGCTGTGCGTAATCGCCACTTAGTTGGTTGAAGATGCGTCTTGCCAGTTTTCTTCGCCAAGTCAGGTCTAATTATTGGTTTTGGCGCACCCGTATCCAGTACCATTTTCAGTGGCCTTCCGTTAATAGAGCCATCCACATAGATGCTATTGGATTTATGATGAAGAGATGCAACATAACTGATGGATTGTGGGGCTTCTAGATTACGGGTCGACAGTTGCCCCTTCGCATCAATCCGATTTAGTTTTCTGACTCCTTTTCTTCCTTTGTCGATTCCGTTTTCCTTTGCATTTTTCTGCAAAGTCTCTGCGGATGGCCCAGTTCACCGCAGTTCCAACAGCGGAGTTTCTTTCTTCCGGTAAAGACTTCACTTGCAATTCTTCGCATCATCTCTTCTAGATCTTCAATGTTTTCCTTTCTCAGCATCCATATTTCGCACTCGCGATTGATTTCGTGAAGCTTGTTGTTCTAATGCATATGAGAGTGCGTCAATAAAAGTTTTTGGACGGGCCAATCGCAATGCTTGCTGAGTTTCGTTGTCTCGAACTCCATAGATGAATGATTGTATAGCCAGGCATTCCAAACCGCTATCAGGAGCTGTAGGATGTGCTAGACGAACCAAACGGGCTAAGTGGACTTCAAATTCTTGCAGGCTTTCTTTTGGATTTTGATACCGATTTCTTAATTGCATCTGGTATACCTGTTCCAGATGCGCATTTCCATATCGCATATCCAACCGCTTGACTAGTTGGTCATAGTCTTCTTGTTCTTCTTCCTTCAGCGTTTGTAAGATATCGATGGCTTCTCCGCGCAACGAGACAGTCAACGCCGTAGCCTTCTCCTCGGACGTCCAATTATTTGCTTTTGCGGACGCTTCAAATTGTTTTAAATAATTTGGCCACGAAGACTTCCCATCAAATTCTGGTGTTTTTAATGTGCATTTTTGAAGTAGTATCAGGTTTTACTACTTTTCTTCCTTCTATTAGACTTGGCTCAGCCACACCAGAATTCGGAATTGACGACGATGTAATTTTAGTGAATTTTTGTTGTATTTCTTCAATCTTCTTGTCGTACTCATCTTTTAAATTCTTCAGGCCTTCTTCAGTATTTTCCGTTAATTTTTGTTCTAAATTTCTAAAATTTTCTTCCAATTTTTCTTCTAAACTTCTAGAATTTTCTTCTAATTTTTCTTTTCATTTTTGTTCTAATGCTCCTGTCAATTATTTTTTTAATGTTCGAGAATTTTCTTCTAATTTATTTTCTAAACTTCTAGAATTTTCCTCTAATTTTTGTTCTAATTTTTCTGTCAATTCTCCTTTTAATGTTCGAGATCACTTACTTTTAATTCAACTAATTTTAACTGTTTAGTCGCCATTTTATTTATTTTTATTTATTTACACTTCACAGTTTAACAACCCCACACCTGACACCAATTGTAACGTTTTTATTTATATGGGTGAAGTGTAAAACACAGACAAATATTATTAACTAAAAGAATACGTTTATTAAACGATAAATAATTAGATTAAATATTAACAAGATGATAAAAGTAACTAACTCTATGATTAAATAATTATTAACACTAAGAATATTATTAAATGCTTAAACACTAATATTATTTATCTAACCAATATTTATATCACTACACTTATTTATTTATGTTAATAACTTGTGGACTGTTTATTTATATCACCAAGTTCATTGCTCGTTGCTTGTATATTACAGACTATCCCTCCGCTTTCTTTCGGTCGGTATTTATACAGCTATATAAACTTCTAGAACCCTCTGAAGCGACACTGACCTGTATACAAAAGAATGAGGTCACGGCGTAATTAACCTCTAGCCGGCGCGTCGCGGGGATTTCAACACCTGGGAAATTCCGGGATTACGTCATCGCTCTGATACATTCTTTCAGTGGCGGCGCTCGTGTACTATTCTCACAGGGACGCACGTTACAATAATAATTGTTGACTGTTTGGGTACTACTTTCCTTATTAATCTTTATTTCTGTTTGTGTGGAGTTGTTCTGCTTATTATCAATTTTTATATGTGTTTTTATTAATATAAATCTGTGTCTCTTTATTAGTAGACAGCTTTATTAAAGTTGCTTGAGTTGCTGTACTTGTTTTTCCAAAATAAGTTTGATTGTTTGTCCACTTTACAAACATAGGTTTGCATCATTTTATTGTTATTTTGTACATAATTAAACTTCCTTTTTTATCACAGGTTCCTGTAAATACATTACTAATTCATATTCAATTTATATTAATCATATTATTTCAACTTCCGTGTTCAGTCTTATACATGTTCATGTTTCTTTTGAAACAATGGTTGTTGTGATCACGTGGGACCAAATATGGATCACGTGATAAACGTCAAACTTAGAGCTAAATCTTGCTCACTACATAACTAATCATTAAATACTTTTTTACACGCTAGATGGCGACCAAAATATTTGAATTGTGTAAGTCCCCATTGGTCGTGTTCAGCCGCACCTAGCACTAGCAGCTAGCTAGCGCTAGACAGTAGCGGTTGTGGTGCTCACCCGGTAATTGGCTCTAAATATTTTTTTCTAAGAAAATAAATCAAAACAGGTTTATATTACTTTGTGGAAAGAAAAAATGTCAAACATGCCAGTTCATAATTTATTAATAAATATTACTTACCAGGTTCTGGATTTTCCGTATTACTATTTTTCAATTTCTTAAAACACTAAGTTGCGAAATTTACAACAAATATAATATATTTTCATAATCATATTCCATAATTTCACTCGAATTTGAATGTACAGGTGCAAATATCTGTCATTTTTGACAGTTTTAGCAGTACGCTAGGTGACCTAACGGCTCAAACCTAGCGATCGGCCAGCGAGCATTCAACGAAGTTTACTAGGTTAGCGGGCTAGCTGCTAGGTGCGGCTGAATGCGACCATTGTATGCAGGAAATTGATGCTGTACTGGATAGTTTTTCGAGTCATTTTTAAATCTGTATACATGGAAAACGACAGTATTCTTTTTACCGTTGAGGAGGATCAATTTGAGTTGTATTATAATACTTAATACCATTTATTGCTATATATATATATATATATATATATATATATATATATATATATATATATATATATATATATATATCCACTTTCTTAACCAAAATTCTTGAAGCAAATTATGAGCTACGAATGCAAAATATGACGGTTATGTTAGGTATTAAAATTTCGTTCCAGTTGGCACCAGACACTGTATTCAAGCGTGTCACACGGTGTTACACTTTGTCGCTTAAGTGGAAAGCTCCCATGATCTACCATCTCAACTTTAAGCTCAACTCAACTCTCTTGCATGTGACATTGAAATCATAACCCTCTCTTGAAACACAGCAGATATCACAAAACTTATGTCCGTCTCTCGTCAAATAAAATGTGTATTTGAATCTGAAACTGCTGGCGGCTGTATTGTAATCTATTGACATCTTATAGCCAATGGTAAAATTAAAATACACGCACTCGGAGGCGGAGTTAATATATTCAAGGTTAAATTTTTGTGTAAATATTCGTAAAAATACCAGGGAGTGCGACTATTGGATAAAAGAATTTTAGAGTATACTGTGCTGGTGTCTTGTGACGTGATTTCGTTACTTTCTGTTTTGTTGTACAGGAGCACGTGTCCGTTAACACTTTGATGGTTGGTAAGGTGGTACACCAGCAGTGCAGCAGTCAGTTTAAACCTATACGCTATACCTGTAATATTGACGTACAATATTGGTAACTATATAATTAAGAATTGCAAGTGTTAGACCGTCAAAGGGTTAACAGAACGTCCAAAATGCTATTTATGAACTACGAATGTAGTTCTCGTACAATTTTTGTAGTTTGCCATTACATTGTTTGTTGTACAATGCTAGGACAACCGTTGTATGTGCCTACAAGACTTCATATCTCAGATGACTAATCAAAAGTAAAATGAAATTGCCAGATATTAAGATACAAGCTCATTCTGTTGACAGAAATGGAATGATCCTGAACCAACCAGATAAGGACAGCAGTACAAACGAATCTGGCAAATCAACACTAAACATATCCACAACTACCACATCTCCAAGACGTTGTAGTCAGCGTGTAAAATGCATTGCCAAGAACTCACGCAAATGTGTTACAACATCTCCAGCTTCCAGTATACTTAAGGAATCAGAAGGTCTAAATAGTTCCAGCAAAAAAGGTAGTGGAAAAAATGTTGGTACAACGAGTACTTGGCATGAAGTTGAAAACGAGGATTTACAGTTATCTACTTCAAAGCGAAATGTTAACACACATACAAAATTAAAGCGCACAAAACGTTCTTTGACTAGTGAACGCGATAAATCTAGTCCTCTCAATGTTAAAGTTTTGCGTCGTTCTCATACTCACAACGTTGAGTATAGTGACTCAGTGCCATCGACTCTTTCTTTAGCATCTAAACCAAAACTCTTCACCAAGAACAAGTTACTGTTGCCGGACGTTAAAACTAAGCAATGACATTTTAAAGATCAATATGTGAATAAAATTGTTTCTGTTAATTCATATTGAGAATTTTATTAAGTGTTTCTTTACACAGAATAGAAAAAAATATAACGTTGAATTTTTTAAAGATAAAATGAAATAATGTTAAATCTACATTCCATTTAACTTCATACTTTTATTGTTTAATTACTAAAAAATATATTTAGTAAAAGATTTTCACACATTTTTTAAAAATAATTATCAATAATACCACTTTTTTATGTTTTATATAAAAAAATGTGCCATTTTACTGGTTTTCAGAATTTTACAATATTTAGAAATATAATCCGTCCTAAATATTATGAATCTAATTTCTATTTTATTTATATGTATATAAATCAGTTGTGTAAAATAATTGATGTTTTTCATAATTCATACCATTACTCGATATTTGTAATTTGATTACATTTACCATGTAATGATAATGAAATTTCTGATGTAAAAAACGAATGTAATTCCGTATAACATGTTAATATTTATATTTAATTGTTTAACATTAAATTAACATGTAACATTAATTCACCTTTATTTATCTCCTTATATTTTAAAGGTCATTACTTATTACATAGTAATTGTAGTTAAACTTAGCATGAATGGTGATTAGGAGATGACTAGCAGAGTTTTAACTCTGTCAGTCGTTTATGGTTTATTTTAGAGAAAAACACTTCAAATAAAAGTTGCATACAATCAATTCTATAAATGTTATTTGAAGTTTTTCTCTAAAATAAACCATAAACGATTGACAGAGTTAAAACACTACTAGTCATCTCCTAATCACCATTCATGCTACCACCCATAAAGTGTAACAGCGAAACCGACCACGGCCATTATTTTCTCTATTATTAGTTACAAAAAGATATTATAGAACAAAGTTGTAAGAGTCCAAGAGGGTCATCCCATTACAGAAGAAAATATATTTTAGGCGACTTTAACATAAAATTGAATTTTAGTATTCAGAAACGGCCAAAAAATAACAAATAATGAAATGCCGAAATTATTTCGAGTGTTAATAAAGAGAAAGTAAACGTTTCTGAAGGAGTCACAAATATGTACAATTGTTCACTTATAAATAATTCTATCAATAAATAAAAATCTAACAAATTTGTAAATTTTATAAAGAAGGTCGACTAAAAAATTTTGTGTGCACCACTGCCAAAAAGTGTTATTTCGTCCTCGTCTGCTTTCTGATTAAAATCAGACGACCGAAAAAAAATCACTTTTTGGCCTTGGTACACAAATAACTATTTTAAACCAGTGGTTCTCACGTTACAATACAAAGTTATATTTTTTTTAATGGGGTGACATATATCATTTGGGCTTATTCGAAGGTATTTTTTTCTGAATTCAACCATGTATTTATTTTATAATGAGAAAAATTCAATTGAATTTTAAATAAATTTTATTTTTATAGTTATTTTTCAGTATGCTTTGTATGAAAAACAATTGAGCTTAAATTAAAATTAAACAATTATTTGTTAATGACTTTATAAATAGTGTCCTATCTGCAACAATAGAAATTATGCACTAAATAATTCAAATTGACATATCAGTCTTTGTTTTTCATACATAGTCTACTGAAGAATAACTATAAAAATAAAATTTATTTAAATTTCGATTGAATTTTTCTCATTTTTGTTATGTTTACCGATAAATCGACCGATTTATTGATCGACTTGTGATCTTCAATTATCGGTACGTGTAAAGCGATTTTTTGGGGAATTTTTGGCTACTTTTCTAGTGTCAACTCTATATAGGCGAATTTTCGCGACGAACCAAAGCGGTTTGGCTAATGAATTTTATGAACCAGTACGTTCTCGTGACGAACTAATGACGTCAATCATGGACCAGGTTCGTCGAATCACGAACCGAGCTAGCGAGTAGGTTCATGAATCTGATTCATCGGTTCTCTCTTTCTAATCTCAATCCATCTCAGTCTACCTTTGTTTTGTTTATACACTTGAGCGTTTGAGATTTTGATTTAAACTAGAATAAATTACAAACATGGAAAAAGTCACAATTTCCAATGTATTAGAAATGCTTGAAGTGGAAGTTGACAGGGGAACTGTTGATATGTTAAATAAAGGTAAAAGTTAGGTTAAAGTTTTGTTTACAAATAATACAATCAATTATTTGCAGATCCTGTAGTTACAAAATATTTCGAAATGTGTAAAGATCGCATACTAAATAACTCATGTCCATCTCCATAAATTCGTCTATAATATAATTCATATCCTTCTCCATCGTTTAAAATTAACTGCCGAATGATGCAACAGGTTTAACCAAACTTATTTCTCGCGATATCCAACCTTACGTCATAACAATGACGTTTTCATGAACCAAACGTATAACCGTGGTTCATGTTTGGTCCGTTGCGAAAAATCGCCTATTCTTTGACATTTCAAACTGTATTCGATGTATTCTAGTTATAAGATAATATTAAGAAATTGGTAGCTCTGACCAACAAAATTTCGATTTATCCGTCAATAAATTGAACGATTTATTGACAATTGTAAAATCGCTATAAGGATATAAAATGATTACATGCTTGAATTTAGAAGAAAATACAATATCGAATAGATATAAAAATATGTATATACCCATATTCTTTGTACTATAACTTGAGAACCATTGGTTTAAAAAAATATTTTCTTCTATAAACAAATATCCGCCTATCTCCTACAACTTTGTTTTATAGTATTTTTTTTTTGTAACTATAATAAAGAAAATAATGGCGGTGGTCGGTTCCGCTGTTACACCCTGTATGATTACAAATTTACAAGTACCGAAATAATGGTTAAATTTCAAATATTGACTAATAAAAATTAGTTTGATTTTTTTAAATGTATGTGCACTATAAATAAAATTAGGCATGTAAAAAAATTCTCGCAACTAACGGAATAACATATTTTATAATAATTGATTTATTATTACGTATAGAATTTCGAAAAATAAGTTTATAATTACATTATAATTTATGAATTAATATTAGAATTTACAAGTTCTAATTTTATTTATTATATACACAGCTTTATTAAATGGCGAATGGATATTACAATTTTCAGTATAAAAACAATAAAGTTATGAACAACTTTAAACGTTGAAATGTATTTCGTATTATTTGTCAATTTTATTTGCATGTAAATATTGTACTTGTGTTATTATTTTTTTTTAATGTTTAATTCTATAGGTTACGCTGTGTATAATTTCACTTTATATCCCTAAGTACAAGTTATACAATTTTGTAAATGTACAAATTCCAGTCATCATGTCGATATCGATCGCATAACACATTTTTTTTATATTTTGCGTTCATAATGAAGTCATTACAAAACACAATTGCGTATCGAAAAAGCCATCATTTCGATACACAATTTTTTGTTTTATAAGGTTGGTATTAGATGTCATTTACCTAATTTTTCATAATGTAATTTTTTCAAATAATTGAACAAATGTCAATCCAATGTTACGAACTACAACATTACTCATACAAATTTCCCTAAATCAACCCGGTTTAATATAGCAGTTTTTTTTTAATATTTTAGTATGTAATAGACGCAAAATATAAAAAATAATATAAATGGCTCATTTTATAAGACTTTTTTTGCACTTGTCATTTAAAAACTCGCCAGGGCTCGTTTTCTAATAGCGTTTTTAATTTATACATTCAGTGCGAATTTTTTTGCTCTGAGTGTACAACTCTTTTTCCATTTATTTAATCAATGCGCACTGTGCGAAAAAAATGTCTTATAAAACTCGTTCTTTAATATACTATAATTGCATCTCCATCGATATATCATATTATACAACTAATTTTACGAAAAAAAAAAATAGATTTATGCATTTGTGGAATCTTTTATTACAAAGATTATATTATGCAAATTTTTAAAATTATTTTTTAAATATTTTTCGTAGAATTGTACAGAAAAAAAGTGATTTTTTTTCGTATTTCTTATGTTAACCAAACACCTATTTAATTTTCTATAAATGGGTTTGGTTTTTACAAAAACCAGTAATCGTGAAAATATATAATTTAATTTAAATTTGTATGCTTTACAATCATACAATTTGTATTCCATTCGATCAAATCATTTAGTTTCTGAATGTAATATGTTTTTACCACTCAAGGTAAAATGTCAGTATTATAGTATTTTAAGATATGTTGTGCTTAGAGTTGTTAAGATTTTTTTTTCAATTAATTAATTTCTAAAAGAAAGATAAATATTCGGAAAAATGTGGTTTATACAGGATATCAAAAAAGGGTATTTTTTAAAGTATATACTTCGATATGCTTATTCTGAATTAAAAAGAAATTTTTCATATTTCACAAAATTAAGGATATTGTTCGTGAAGTGTACATTTTTAGTGCCACTGACCGACACAAAATTGTTAATGAAAATAATGAATTATTTACTCACGTAACTGATGTTGAATAGCAAATAATTAAATTAATTAGTATATTTTTTCTATTTCGGTGTACTTTTAATCTATAAACACATCGTTAAGAAGATCTATAAACACACTGTTTTTGCGTTTTTTGTTTTGTAGAGGTGGTATGACGGCTTTCAAAACTGACAGATAAAAAACCTCTAATTGCTGTCAGTCAATAATAAATTTTCATATGTGAAGTTAGAGAGAAACGCTACCACATAACTAATAAAAAAGAACAAGTAATATTTTTGACAAACCGTATTTTTAAAAAAATATAAAATTACCTCAATAGAAAAAAATAATATAAAAAACATGGATTATATGGCCTTTTATCGCACTCGTCCTTTCTAAAACTTGGGACTCGTGGGTTAACATATTACCTTATGAAATTTGTTTGTTAATATACTAAATTAACATTTGCGTGTATATACCGTCAAATTCTTTTACCTTTTAACATCCTGTATAAAACCACTTGCTGTGAAAATACACAAAGAAAATATTTTTAATTATTTCCTATATCTGAGCTAAAATACTTTTATTTTTGGTGATCATAAAATGAATGTAAATACAGAACAGAATATCCCCTAGGGTTTAGATAATTGCATAAAATTTCTCATAATTCATGTTTTTAACAGGAATTGCTCACCATAAAAATATCCAATACTATATAATTTTAAAATACGATATACTATTGCTCAGAGCTGGGCAAATTACTTTCAAAAAGTAATTGATTACAATTACTTTAACCAAAATATACTTAAATTACATTTGAAAATAATTGCTGTTAGGGAAATGTAATTAAATTACCAATTACTTTTGCATTGTAATTGACATTTTAATTACTTTTTCAATTACTTTACTAAAAAAAAATCTTTCACCTTACATTAATAAAAAAAAACAATTCTACACTGTTTAATATGAAATACAACATAAATAAAAATAAGAGTAAACAAATTTATATTGACTTTGTAAAATTTTGACGTAATCGTAGCTACCTTTTTGGATTGAAATTATATGCAACTGAAAGGTTGAACAATTCTTCCTTTTTAAAAGGTCGATGCACCAATATCTGTTTAGGGTAGCAAAACTTGCTTCACTCCCAGGTAGAGACGAAAGTGTCCCTTCATATAGTGGGATGCAAATGTTTTAAAGTGATTTGGAATTTCCATAACACAAATTACCTATATACAGGCTGAGTTTGGAAAGATGCCCAAATAGCAACCTATAATTATTTTACTAAAATATAAACCACCATATTTTCAACCAGATAAAAGTTTGTGTATCAAAAATATGAAAAAAACGAGATTACTTGTAATAAATATGTTGAAAGTGTGGGCATCTTCCCAGATTTAATATGGTTATTAAAAATAATTTATACTGATTTATATGAAACCCTATATGAAGACTGCAAATTCCTTGAAAAGTATATTATTACTATTAGAATTCAGAAAAAATAATAAATTATAACTTAAGTAAAAGTCCAAAGTATGTCGTACGTCCCAACGCGCATGACAAGTAGCATTTGTAATCTATTGTTACACCTACAACGCATATAAACTACGCTACGCCGGGATTCCCTTACTTGTTGGTTCAAAATAGTAATTAATATTTGAAAAACCAAATTTTCAAAAGTAATTGAGTACAATTACTTTTTTTTACAAAGTAATTAATTACAATTTGGGAAAAAGTAATTTAATTAGTAATTAATTACCAAAAATAATTAATTACTGCCCAGCTCTGCAGTATTGCTCTATATTAATCTTCTGCTTCCTTCAACACTTGCTTTCCTATGCATAGACTCAAAATGCCTCACTCAAACACCGACTAGTGCTAGTTTTAACACTTGTTTAAGATTTCTACAAAGTAAATCTTTCATTGGATACCAAAGATGTACTTCCGACTGAAAAAAAAACAAGTAATTGACCTGTTTATAATTTTGATACACGCAGCAGCTTTTAAAAAGTGCTTTCATTAATATCAAACTTGTAATTCCAAATGCAAAAGACAAAAATTGATTAAACTGTATGTCAGTTAAATTTTTCATCTGTTTTTGTTTGAAAAATATCTTCACTAATAGTTTAACCTAAACTGTATTGTCAAACATAATTTTGGCAGATTCATTTTTGAAAATTTTAAAGTGCATTTTGTTTTAAATAATATTTTTGTTATATGCATTTTTTTATTTTTCATTAATTATTATTATATATGGTGTAACACATAAAGTGGGCCAAATTCTTTTTAACATGACAAAACAGTTTTTCCTTGCGCAAAAGTGGCCTATTAATTTTAAACAATAATACTTCAAATAAATGTAGAGAATTAAATTCTGCATTCATTTCAATAGTCACTTTTTATTTTTCACGTCTTGTAGCTGATCAAATCGAATTTAAAATTTTATGAAAATTATTTTTTTATAGAGTTAGCCATGGTATTAAAACAAAATCACAAAGAATTACAATAACGTTTTCCCTGTCAGAAAGAATTCCAATTTATAAAATATACCTAATATTCATAAATAATACGTGATCACTTGAACTTTTCTTTGGGTGAAAAATTTTCAATAATACTTAGTCCAACAAAGCGTTTCTGACAGACAAAACGTAAATTTTATAAAAATTTAAATTCGATTTTTTCGGTTTCAAAACGTTCAAAAATGAATGTAAATATTGATGTGGATGCAGAATTTAATTCTATAAGTTATTTTAAGTATAAAGGCTTTCCCAAACCAACGCGAAGTACTCACAGCGATAGCGAATATATACTCAAATCGGATATCCAGCCAATGCACGTCATTAATAAAAGTAACTAGATGTGTGACGTCATGAACTGGTACGTTTACATAGGTTTGAGAATCATATTGAAAAAAGTTATACAGGTTGCATACAATTGTATTACAAACTTTCGTGATATTTCCGGAAAATAATTTTGTTTCACACTGTAATAAATAAGACATATTAACTAAATTGTCAGTAAATGTTCGTTATATTATTAAGAGAAAAGTAAAATGAAGATAACATTACTAATATCAAGCAATTATTTAGAATATAATAGTTAAAGTCTAACCAAAGGGGGATGATTTAGTTCAATATGATATTATTCATATAATATTTTCCAACTAAACTGTTTGACATTTTGTTGACAAAAATGAAAAAGATACAAGTTCACATAAAACTGAACCGTATAAATAAAAATTGTGGTAGTCTTGCAAAAGAATGATTTATAATAAAAACGAACAAAAATGAAAATTACACAAGTTCAAATAAAACTCAACCGAATTAATAAAAACTGTGGTAGTCGTAAAAAAGACTGATTTAAAATAAACAAGAATGGAAATAAAATGACACAGCGAAGAAAAATATTTTGAACACGATGCAATTCAAATTGGCAAATAATAACCTTTGAAAGTATAAACCACGGAGGAACGTATAAACATACAAATTATCAGTGTTACCAAGTGCAGCAAAAAATAAAGTAGATATAAATTATTTATATATTATTCATATCGTATACGATAAATAATGAACTCTACTATACATCTTAATAATAATTCTATAAGGCCATGCACTTTTTAACAATTAAAAATGACTGAAATTTTATTTCAATTTTCCATATTAGTGATTTTAATGTAGTCAGGTTTTCCCCTAAATGATGACGTGCATTGGCTGCATGTCCGATTTGAGTATAACACTGTTATTTTATCTTGTCGAAATTGTGGAATCAGTGTACAAAAGTCTCCGAAATCCTTATTCTTTTTAATTTATGAAAGAATTCATTCTTTTCTTTCTACTCATAAATTAATTAATAAGAATATGTTAATTGTCTAAAGCAGTTAATAAAAGTGCCTCTTCAACGTCTGATGTATACTGCCACTAATCCTAAATCAAAACTGATGCTTTGTTATACATACACACGCGAATTTCGTTGCCACAATAATTGTCGTCTCCATCGCTGCGAATTTTTCGCGTTTGTGTGGGCAAGCCTTTATTATTTAAAATTAATAGGCCACTTTTGCGCAAGGAAAAACTGTTTTTCCATGTTAAATTCCTATGGCTATTTTTCTGCGAAAATACTATTTACGTACTACAAAAAATAAAAATAGACCTTTTCAATTTAACAGCTACCTTCTATTGTTGCACATAGTATATAAAATGACGCCAGCTGAACTATCAAATGAAACGTCAAAAATATTGCAGTCTCGGTGAAAATTTGCATCGTTAGACATTTTAGCTTCAATAAAAGTTTTTGTTACTTCTTTCGAGGTTTTTTTAACATTTTACATCTAAATTTTGATAAAACAAACGTCATGGATTTCATATGACAAGGATGTAACCATGACTCCCGCCATTTGTTGGCTTACTATGCGCAAATTCCATTGCGCATATTTTCTTTCTCTATGAAAAGGTCTATTTAATAATTTAAATGCTACAAACTTTTAAAAAATATTTTCCATTATTTTTATTATTATACAATTATTCTATTCCATATTTATATAAATGAAATCAGGAAAATATTCTCCACTGAATAAATTCAAAAAATAAACAAATTTTTATTTTAAAAAAATTTAACTTTAATAACCTTGCCGTAACCCTGACTGTGTTTTGTTAATGTTATTAGTTCGCCCGATAATAAATTGATTGTTTTATCGCTAAATATACATATGACAGAGCTGGGCAAATTACATTCAAAAAATAATTGAATACAATTACTTTAACCAAAATATACTCAAATTACATTTAAAAATAATTACTGTTAGAGAAATGTAATTAAATTACCAATTACTTTTGAATTGTAATTGACATTTTAATTACTTTTTCAATTACTTTACTAAAAAAAATCTTTCACCTTACATTAATAAAAAAATAAAAAATAATACTACACTGTTTAATATGAAATATAACAAATAAAAATAATAAGAGTAAACAAATTTATAAAGAATATTGACTGTAAAATTTTGACGTAATCGTAGCTTCTTTTTTGGAATGAAATTATATGCAACTCGAAGGTTGAACAATTCTTCCTTTTTAAAAGGTCGATGCACCAATATCTGTTTAGGGTAGCAAAACTTGCATCACTCCCAGGTAGAGACGAAAGTGTCCCTTCATATAGTGGGATGCAAATGTTTTAAAGTGATTTGGAATTTCCGTAACACAAATTACCTCTATACAGGCTGAGTTTGGGAAGATGCCCAGCCCCAGATAAAAGTTTGTATATCAAAAATATGAAAAAACGAAATTACTTGTAATAAATATGTTGAAAGTGTGAGCATCTTCCCAGATTTAATATGGTTATTAAAAATAATTTATACTGATTTATATGAAACTCTATACAAAGACATTGCAAATTCCTTGAAAAGTATATTTTTACTATTAGAATTCAGAAAAAATAATAAATTATAACTTAAGTAAAAGTCCAAAGTACGTCATATGTCCCATCGCGCATGACAAGTATCATTTGTAACCTATTGTTACACCCACAACGCAGATAAACTACGCTACGCCCGTATCCCGGGATTCCCTTACTTGTTGGTTCAAAATAGTAATTAATATTTGAAAAACCCAAATTTTCAAAAGTAATTGAGTACAATTACTTTTTTTTACAAAGTAATTAATTACTGACCAGCTCTGCATATGAATAACAAATGAAATATTCTTTATCTAAAATAGGGGTTTCTAAGTTTACGGCTTTTAAAAAAATACTTATTGAATATCAATGTTCATCATGTATAAGTAATATTTAGGTGAATATAATCGTTAATTTTCTGATTTTTAATACCCTACTATCAAAATGAAACTTTAATGCATTTAAATGAAGCGGTTAAAATACAGTATCAGCCATGTTTGTGACGTGATGGGCAGTGGTAAATGCTATTGGATAATGGCTGTTCGAACGCGCAAACCACCCCTCCGCCATGTTTGCGCTGGTTTAGACGTGACACGATACGGCGTACCCAGCGCGTTTGTCATATATCCGTCTCACTCAGCTGTAGAAACGTATGTTCTCGGTGTAGATGACGTCACACGCGCCGTCGGTTTTCCTCGGGCCACGTTTATTGAAACTTTAATAATTCTTTTTCTGGCGTATTAGAAACTTTTCGGCGAAAATACAAAATACGTGTCTAATATTTTTATGTACAGATGAACATATTAAAAACTGAAAAAAAAAATTGGAAACTCTTATTGCACATTTTTTTGAGTAGTAGAGTAATATGTAGACTGTAAATTAATATTTATATAAATTAATAGTTGTTGAAAACTAATAAATATAAGATCTTGCATATTCTTCCAACTATCTTTGTTAATGTACATATGTAATTCATCAAATTATTGTTGTCTTTTATCATTGTCATTCGCTACCATACGTTTTAAATTATTTTGTATGTATTAAAATAACATGTTAATGTTCAAGTATGTACAGTTTGACTAATGTTTTTGTTTTAATATAACAGGATAACACAATGTGTATATTTTTATACATATTTCACGCTTACAAAATTTTAAATAAACTCAACAATCTTGCGTTAATTTTTATATTTATAGTTTTATAGGATTATATACATATACTTTAATAACGTAAAATGGTACATTTCAAATAAAATATAGTCTTGATTCACTATTAAAAGTTACTGTATGTTTAGATTTCACTATTTACTGCTCACTATGGAAAACCATTATATGTTATTCATTTTATATAAATAAAACTTGCCTTTGTAAATTATTTCAATAATAAATATATTTTTACAGTATTAGGATTTTTATTATTGAAATATTATTATTAATATTTGGAAATTATTTTATATTAAAATTAATTAAACTTACTATCTTAGTATGAACTTTTGTTTCATTAAAATATAATCTGTTAAAATTTTGATACTAAAACTTATTTTCTTTAAGTTACACTGCGAAGCGAATACTAATACTGGTCAGTGGCGGCTTGTCAGGGTAGGCAGGTGAGGCAGTGCCTCACCGGAAAAGAAATAAAGCTGTAAATAATGTAAAGTAGTATGTAAATTAAAATTTAACTTATTCCGCTAATGCTTGTCTTTATAAATATCAAAAGAATTTAAGCCACCACCATAACTAATATGTAATGCAGTTCACCTAATTTACACCCTATAAAGTGCTTCTCGAAATGATAGTATACTGCCTAATGTTTTTGATCCAGTTAGTGATTCCGATAAGAAATACGTGTGCTAGAGAAAGAGCTGGTTTTGCGGCATGCCTAAATGAGAAATGCAATGAGTGCGTAAAGGATAAAATATAGCCACTTTAATTTCCACGCGATCCTACAGAGGCCGTTACCATACGTTCAAGACATCTATCATCTATTTCATTTTGCATTAATTGTATATTCTATAATATTCTTGCAAATAAGATTGAAGATTGAATAATAATTAATACTAATATTATTTACTGCATTATGAATTCAAATTCAACAATAAACAAACAACTTGCATTGCAGTAAGTATTTAATTCTTTTATTTTTTTCGTTGTTTTTATGTTTTACGTACGTAGTGTTTTTGTATTTTAAATTTTAGTTAAAACAAATAAAATGGCTTCAACTTTGACTGGAACTTCTGATACTGATAATATAAGGCATTCCGATGACATTATTAACTTCTTAATTCACAAAAATCCATTTAGTAAATTATCGTACGAAGATAAACTATATGAAGCAAAATATTTCTACCGCTATTGATAGTGCAAGAAAAATTTAAATTTGAAAGTGGAAGAAAATAGGGAAATTCTGAAAAGATTAATTGATATTTAAATTTTTTTATGTACACAAGAATTACCATTTTGAGAGGTCATAATGAAACCGAAGAATCTTGTAATAAAGGTCATTTTAAAGAATTAGTTTTACTAATGAATAAACGAGATAATAAATTAAAAAGATATCAATAATAAATCGGTATTTTGTGGTACCTCCAAAACTATTCAAAATGATTTAATAGATTGCATTCATTTTGTTATAAATAAAAAAATAGACTACGAAATTATTAAATCCCCTTTTATTTCTTGGCAAGTAGACGAAACTACTGATATTAGTTGTAAATCACAATTATCAGTAATTTTACGTTATGTACATGTAAATTCCGATAATGTGAATGTGGTAGAAAGATTCATAGGTTTTTTAACGTAAGAGCCGGACGCTCTTTCCTAAAATGTTCTGTGATCAGGCAATTTATTTTTGTACATGAAAGGGGAAAAATACGCATTTGCACATTCCTTGAAAAATGTAACTTTCAATTATAAGGCATTTGACCTTGAATGAAAAAAAAATTTCGCCTGCGCCGCATTTTTTTTCTGGATACCTTGCCTCACCAAAATTTTAGTACACGAGCCGCCACTGATACTGGTTACATTATTTATTGAAAGAAATAAAAATATTTAATATTACATACTTATAATGTAGTTAACTACTAAAATATATTTTATTACTGTAAATTGTAATTGTAAAAAAGTTAATGTGTGTAGTTTCAGTATGTCAAATATTAAAAGCTATGTACTATTATGTGTGCTTAAAATAAAAATGACCTAATGGGAATTGTGCCTCCAATACAAAAAAGATTTAACATATAGTAAAACTAAATGTAATAAGTTTTGTTGATATCATTATTATGTAAATAACAAGATTAAATATAACGTTGTATATCAAGTGTAATCATTCTTAATTTGTAAACATTTTATTTCATTTCCGTTTTCAGATTATCGACACAATAGAACAGAACAGGTTATAGTGATTTGTTATACAGATGTTTCAATACTCCAAGAAAATAATAATGGTAGATACTACATGTTATACACATCACTAAGCAAATAGATTTTTTTTTAAATTTCTCAAAATTAATAGTTCTATACTAAATATAATATATAAATAAACAAACTTTCAATCGCTTATAGTTTGCAAATGAATTAATATGTAAACATTTTTTTTCTACTAATAATTACTAATTTATCTATACTTTCATTTATTTATCTAAGATAGTTAAATTTGGATTATGGTATAGTACGTGGTACGT
This sequence comes from Harpalus rufipes, assembly GCA_951394225.1. Lineage (NCBI taxonomy): Eukaryota > Metazoa > Arthropoda > Insecta > Coleoptera > Carabidae > Harpalus > Harpalus rufipes. Next base: position 39,046,030 of record OX596278.1, on the reverse strand, counting down.
GAAGTATACATTTTTAGTACCACTGTTACAAAAATTAAATAAACTTATAAATACAAGTAATCTATTACTTATGGCCAGTTTCACTAATATTTTAATTGGGAATTAAATAAAAATTAAAGTAAAATCAACACATATAATATATTTTATATAGGGTGTTAATTAAACAGCGAACCACAGGCGTTTAACATGGGAAATCAGTAATAATATTTGCTTAGTGATTTAGGTGCAGAATTTAATTATCTGTAATTTTTATTTGAAAACCGAATTTCTGACTGTTACGCATTTTTTGTAATTTTTGCTTGAATTGCATGGCTATCGCTTGAAATTAGCAATATTTATAAAAATTTCAAATTCGATTTTACAGTTACCAAACGTGAAAAACATCTATTAAGGCGTAGAATTTAATTATCTACATTTATTTGAAATACTTTTGTCTAAAATTAATTAAGAACTTTTGCGCAAGTAAAAACTGATTTCCCATGTTGAACGCCTATTGCCTGTTTTTTAATTAACACCCTGTATGTTTAAAAATATTGATTTTTGATTTAATTTTTTTTTTATTCTCGTGAATGTTGGTGCAAGTGGCCATTAATTTTGTAAAAAATGTTTATACCACAGTATAGCAATCGATAGCTTCGCTTGCTTCTAACCAGTATATGCACTCCCTGGTATTTTTGTTACCAAAAAGATTGATCTTGCCGCTCGGAGGCGTGGCTACACGTAGTTATCACTCTTGCCGTAGGATGGCTCTACAAGGACAAATGTACCTGCTGGTAAAGCCGTAAGATGGCTTGTATTAAATTACAGCCGAGATTATTTTCAAATTCAAAACAAACTCTGCATTTAGCAAGAGGTGGAGGTAAAACTTTGTGGTGCCTGTGCTGATTATTTTGTTAGTGTTGTGATATAATTCGTGTTTGTGTAAGAACTTTGTTTTTTAATAAATATTATCATTATTATTGATGTTTTGCATTCGTCATTTTGTAATTGTTTATGTACATATACAATATACTTCTTTTGTAGTGTTTCATGTTTTATATTTTGAATTGTTATTATTATTTGTGGTATTTTATATTTTGTTTTATTGTATTGACGAAAAACCATTGGTGTTTTATATTAATTAATCTCTAATTATTTATATATGTATATATGTTGTTTTCTATTTTATTGTTATTGTTCTTTTATATTTTTTTATAGTACTTATTTTAGAGTGCGGTCCGAATCACGCTGTAAGTACCAACAGCGCGCTAACAGTGGAGACCTATTCTGTAACTTTAGCAACAGGTAGTGTTGCTGCTATATGTCATCGTTTCAGTGTTGTTTGACTTCGGATATTCTCGGAACAGGTCGTGATTTTCGTCTAATAACTTTATTGTGGCTATTTTGTTGGGGAAATTACAGTGGGTTGGTCATGCATTTAAAATCTGACATTTCCTCAAAACGTGTAACAACCGCATAAATTAATGAACAAATATACATATTTCAGATTGGAAAATTCTAATGAAAAATGAATATATTCACATTACTGATATACATATCCTCTGTGGATGTAAAGACATAAATAAATGTTTTATAAAAACAAAACATTGGATATAAAAACACTTTTATTTTTACAGGGATAATTCTTTACATATCATTTTTTACTCAAAACTACCATGACTTCCGCCATCATTTTTAAATATTTGTTGGTTTCTTTTAACTCTTCTTTCAATTCTCTTACTGCTTCTATCGTTGCAAATCCAATCGATTTGAAGTCCTCGGCAGCGCTTGTATTTGTTTTTCCCTGCCCTGTAACAAACAAATACATCCATCGGTTTAACAATTGCAATATGTGTGCCATCAATAATCCCCACCAACTGCCGTAGCCCATGCACGGCATGAAATCTAAAATTAATAATTATTAAAATCAATCAAACAAAAAGTTATATTTGGTAAATATTATATACCTCTCCTTCGCATCATTCTTCTCTTCATCGGTTTTCGAAAACTTAATCCATATCTTCCCGAGTTGAAGAACTATTAATGTTGAAACTTCCTTCAAACATCTACTTACAATCGGCTGGCTCATACATGCCAGTAAGTTGTTTCCGATACTTCGCTGGTAACTTCCAACAGCGAAAAAATTTAATGCTGTTAAAACCTAGAAGCGTAAAATAATTTTAGATGACTATTTTAAATAAATAAATATGTTTTCTTACTCTGAGATGCGGCGGAATTCTTGTGTTCCTTTGGCTTATTTCCATATGTGGAGACAATACTTCAATTATATATCGGCAAGCTTCTTTCTTCAATCTAAAATTCGCCACAAATTCTGTCTCTGACACACCGAAAGGATCTTGAGCGTCTCTGAAATTTCGTCTCAGTAGGGCAGCTTCTTCCAACTCTACCTCTACATCCAGTTCTTCCTATGCTACAATTTGCAGTTTAGCATATAATAATGCCATCTAAAAAAAGATTACAAAAGATATGTTATAACGGAAAAAGTTTTTTTTTTTGTTAGCGAACCATTGCTTAATGTTATTGTATCAATATTTACACAAAAAAATATTTTTAATATCCTTATTCACTTTTGAATAGTATATATCAAATTCACTTTGCAATAATAATAAGAAAATAATTATATTTTCAACTTACCTCAGAAAAATAAAAGATGATATAAACACAATTTGAACCTTATTGACAAACTTTCACTCACGAATACCGCCAACAAACTGTCAAATCAGTATTGCTATGTCCATTCCATACACTACACATAGGTGGTGTTATCCCTCCTACTTTTTTTCTCCGAGAGTGACGTCATATAGTTCGTACTCTGTCTCACATTATCGTGCGCGCTCTTTCCAAAATGGCCGTATCAACACGATATCGGTGTTGCTAAAAGTTACAGAATAGGGGTGTCCGAATCATACTCACAACGCTTAAAGTTTGCGCCGTGAGGTGTATGACGTCAGAGGTGATGTCAACATTTCATGCTCACAGTGCTCACGTCGAAGAGCATAGGCAGTGTAAGCACTGTAAGTACGCTTGTTATATTTGACGCCATTACGCGCCGAACAACGAAGTATGCACTCGTAATATTTATTATTCTACGGGATAAATCCCAATAACAATAATTTTACATATAACAAGAAGAGGTACAGGTTGTACATATGCAGTATTTATAATGAGTATGTTATTATACCTAGATAAACAACGTACATAATACTTAATAATAAACAAAGGAAAAAATAATAATAATAATGAAGCAGTAGAAAAAGACACAAAATCAAAAATAAACCATCGTAATATTACAAATTATTAATAAATGAATAAAGTTTGTTTTTAAATTAATTACAAAGTGTCCGAAAAATCTAATTCAGCGCTTACAAAATTTAATGGAAGACACATTGAATTTAGAGGTGAATTATAACTTAAAGCAGATCTTGCAAACTTATATAAAAATGTTGATGTATTTCGGACATTACATGATTTTAAATAGAAGTTTAAGCTTGCTAACAGAGTAGAATTATCAACCAAGTTGTTTACAATTTTGTACAAAAACATAATTTGGTGACCAGCGCGACTAGTTTGTATTCTAAATTAAAGGCAGTTAATAATTATTTATAATCCAAATTTGGCCATACATGTTTTATTCTGTGGTAAGATATTTTGGGAAATATTTTTTGAACGTTGTATAATTGTATTTGATATACATGGTATATTATAATTATGCAACCATATTTGAGTTTACTGCGTACAATTGCGGAAAACAGAGATTGTAAATTATTCTTATTGCGAAAATTATATGTGATGCGCAATATAAAACCCGAGATAAAACCCATACTTTTGGAGGCGTCATATAACATCCTTTCAATATGTTACTGAAGTTACTCGATGCAGATACATCATTAATTACTCATAACTTGACATTTATTTTCATTAAAATACAATTTATTTTTTAAAGACCATTGAAGAACGTTATTATCAGACTGCAATTTGATACATGGAAGTTGTTATTGAAGTAAAGGTCTTCGCTCCAGTTCATCTCTCCTATTTCCCAGAACAAGAGCGACGTATAGGATTCTTTCATCATCTTCGTCTCTACTTCAACTCGAAGATGAAGAATCAATAAATATTTCTAAATCACTATCATCGCTCTCTCAAATGAGGGAAACTGTTTCCATCAGAACTATTTTTCTTGATTAATCATTGTGCAAAGGTTATATATGTCACAAATGGCAAGTAAGATGTAAGCGCGCTTACGAACGGTCCGAATCGTTAACGTCTTCACATGCGTCAGCGCGCTCAATCAAATCGGACCAGCTGTGAGCGGTCTAATCACTGTAAGCTATGATAGCACGATTCGGACCGCACCCTTAGTTTGACGTTTAATTGAATTTCCCGCGCTCACACACTAAATTTCAAATCTCAATATAAAATGAAATTTTATACTTTTATCATAAATAGTTATTTTTAATTTATTTATTGTACAAAGTTCAATCATTATTACAATACATATCGAGGGAAAAACTTCCCTAACTGTTTTACGCAACTATTTAAAATTTGACGTTTAATTGAATTTCCCATACTCGCCGCCAATGGGCGAGATGCGCGAAGAGATGACAGGTTTCAAAAGATCAAAGGGGCCGACAGGGAGTGCACATGGTGGTGCACATACTGGTTAGAAGCGAGCGAAGCGATCAACCGCTTTGACCGCTGTACTAGGCAAATTTTCGCGACGAACCAAAGCGGTTTGGTTAATGAATTTTATGAACCAGTACGTTCTCGCGACGAACTAATGACGTCAATCATGAGGCGAATTTTCGCGACGAACCAAAGCGGTTTGGTTAATGAATTTTATGAACCAGTACGTTCTCGCGACGAACTAATGACGTCAATCATGGACCAGGTTCGTCGGATCACGAACCGAGCTAGCGAGCAGGTTCATGAATCTGGTTCATCGATTCTCTCTTTCTAAACTCAATCCATCTCAGTCTATCTTTGTTGTGTTTATACACTTGAGCGTTTGAGATTTTGATTTAAACTAGAATAAATTACAAACATGGAAAAAGTTACAATTTCCAATGGATTAGAAATGCTTGAAGTGGAAGTTGACAGGGGAACTGTTGATATGTTAAATAAAGGTAAAAGTTAGGTTAAAGTTTTGTTTACAAATAATACAATCAATTATTTGCAGATCCTGTAGTTACAAAATATTTCGAAATGTGTATAGATCGCATACTAAATAACTCATGTCCATCTCCATAAATTCATCTATAATATAACTCATATACTTCTCCATCGTTTAAAATTAACCGCCGAATGATGCAACTGGTTTAACCAAACTGATTTCTCGCGATATCCTATCTTAAGTCATAACAGTGACGTTTTCATGAACCAAATGTATAACCGTGGTTCATGTTTGGTCCGTCGCGAAAAATCGCCTATGGGGTTCGTCAAATCACGAACCGAGCTAGCGGGCAGGTTCATGAATCAGGTTCATCGGTTCTCTCTTTCTAATCTCAATCCATCTCAGTCTACCTTTGTTTTATTTATACACTTGAGCGTTTGAGATTTTGATTTAAACTAGAATAAATTACAAACATGGAAAAAGTCACAATTTCCAATGGATTAGAAATGCTTGAAGTGGAAGTTGACAGGGGAACTGTTGATATATTAAATAAAGGTAAAAGTTAGGTTAAAGTTTTGTTTACAAATAAAACAATCAATTATTTGCAGATCCTGTTGTTACAAAATATTTCGAAATGTGTAAAGATAGCATACTAAATAACTCATGTCCATCTCAATAAATTCATCTATAATATAACTCATATACTTCTCCATCGTTTAAAATTAACCGCCGAATGATGCAACAGGTTTAACCAAGCTGATTTCTCGCGATATCTTATCTTACGTCATAACAGTGACGTTTTCATGAACCAAACATATAACCGTGGTTCATGTTTGGTCCGTCGCGAAAAATCGCCTACTACTGTGTTTATACTTCGCCCCATAGAGTTACGAATATTTACTAGAGGGAGCGTAAGTCTGAAATGTTGAAGCCTTGTGGGGAAATGGTCCGCCATCTTGTACAGCTCCATTTCTGACTCGTATGCTTTTGCTTGTGTTGACGGGTACTATTTCAAATTTGTTCTTTAAACTTTTCTGGGTATGTTTAGTAAATATTATTTATAAATATGCCAGTGTGCTCTGTATTCGGCTACATAAATACGTACTGGGAGGAAATCAGCTGCACAGAAAGCTATTGAAAGGAAAAGAAAAATAACCTTTCATGCGTAAGTATTTTAAATATATTCATATATTATATTTATAATAAAGTGTTTTTTCGAAATAAGTAGTTTCCTGTTATTTTTAATTTTTGTATTAAGATTTCCGATAAACTTCGAAAAAATAAATGCTTGATTAAAAGCGATACGAAGAATTGGATGGAATCCGTCAAGAGTAAGTGATTAAGCATTTGAAAAAAGTTATTCATTGTGAAGAATGTGTTTAAGCAATTGAAGAAAAAGAACGTAGTGGCCATGTAACCAGTAATAATTCATCTCTAATAAAGGTGACCTATTGTATCCTTCGTCATGTGTACGAAATATTTGGAAAAAGATATAAGAAAAGCTTTATTAGAAAGTGGTGGAACACTTGAAGTAAAAGTTTTCTATTTTGTGCATTAGTTACATGATTATCAAAATAAAAATATTTTTGAAAATTTAACTAAACACGCCAATGATCAGAATCCAATGGAAAATCATATTATTTATTTGTAATTTCAGAAAAATATATTTCCATACGATTATACCACATTGCAAAAAATATAAACGATTCATCACAAAGCCGACGGCAACAATAAAACAAATTAATTCTGTTTTATTACTCCAGTGTAACTTTATTTTACAAATAGGTGTAAAATGGAAACATTTGAATAACGCGCTAAAATGGAGCTACACAATATGGTTGACGCTTCATTCCCCTTCCGTTACTAGGCATCAAGGTCATTGCCAACAATCATACTTCACGCTCCCACTATGTATGGTATATATGTACTTAACTCTATGCTTCGCCCTGTTTATTTCTTGTTTCGTTCAGTTGCATGCATAACGTTCAAATCTTGACCATGAAGTTAGCGCAGATGAACTTTGTACACTCTGCAGTACATTTTTTTTTTTAAATACCAACAATAACTCTACCTACTCCAATGGACCTATTACATTAAAAGAGAGATGTGCATAGTGCGCAATTGACGTTTAGCGCAGGTGGGTGATATGGTAGAACATTTAAATTTCAAATATGGCAGCAAATACATATACAACAAATTTTAAAAAAAAGAGTAAATTTAGGTATAGTAAATGCGATGATTACTTTAAAAAGAAAGGAAGAGCAGATGGAATTCAGAAAGAGGATATAAGTTTTATAATAAAGGTTATATCCACAAAATAAAAATATTAGAAGAAAACGATACAATTGTGTGCGTTAAATTGTTTTCTTATTTTGTTATGTTCCTGCATAATTGCACTTCAAACTTGCGTACTTATTATGTTTATTATGATACCAGGATTGTTTTGTTCGTTGTACCAAAACAATCGAAAAGTGACAGTAAATAGCATAGTTATCAAATGATTTGCTTAAGAACCGATATTACAATCTCTGGTGAAACATAAATTTTACCATGAATTTTACATAACATATATGTATTTTATTATAAGGTATATTTATGTTTGTAACACAGAAAATATTTATTTTTTTGTCGTTTTCTTCATAATTTTTAACAAGTATAAATTTATTTTATTTTATTCTCGTTGTTTGGCAACATGGTATTACCCACAGCCTTCTCTTAATATACAAGCCGTGCTGCTGAAACATGGCAACGCTGTTGAGAGTCCTACTGTCGAAGATTTCCGCGCGTCGACTCGTATGTTCACTGTATTTTTGTATTTATTTTTGAGTAAAACCGTTGAGTTAATAATGTATTCACTCAACGGTAAAACCCAAAAAAGGTATATTTTTGTTCAATTTTATAATTTCCAACGATGTCTTACTATGTAAAAAATAATTTTTAATTAAATAACAAATTAAGAGTGAAAAACATAACTCTCAATAATATATTAACAATAAGTTTCTAAAGGATTTTATTTACTTCAGAATTAAACAAAACTTGTAAAGTAATCTTTGTTGCTCGTAAAATGCATACTGTGAGCTACAATGTCGAATATTAAAATAGTTACATATTAGTAATGAAAAATAAAGGAAAATTACTCTAGTTTCTGTTAGTGTTTTATTACATCTTTTGGCATTATTTTATAGCTAAATGCCTCATCACTGATGTGTACCAGGTTGTGAATCGAAATACAGTTCGCAATTAAAGAAGGAAGATTATCAAACTACTTTTAGTTTTCCAAAGAATCCTGAATTATACAAAAAAATTATTAAAGCTAATCCACGAAAACAATGAAACCCTACGTCTACATCAGTAGTGTGTGCAAAACATTTTTCAGAAAGTGATATTATTAAATATGATAAATTATTGAATAAAAGTGATAGAACATAATCAACAATGGGGTCATTTAAAAAAAAACATTTTTTTATAAAATCGTGAAATCCGACTCATTTAATAAATATAGTAATATAAAATAACATGAAATATGCGACTTTTCATTCATAAATTTGCTAATAAACTTTCGCGGCTGTATAATTCGTGACGTCACGGCTTGTTATTCACACAAAGACATTCCTCTCACACACATTTACGGTCCACGTGATTTCCGTTTGCTGTTGTGAACAACGTAACCTAAAATTGTGACAGGTGACAGCAAAATTAAGAGTAAAGGTATGTAAATAAAACATTTATTAATATAAATACCAAAAGTTGTATAAAATATGTTTTTCGGTAACAATATGTTGCTGTCACAAAATCAAACTGACAAGTGATAACCCAAACAATCATAGTTCCAAACACAACCGGTAGAGAGCTCTACTGCCGCATCCGCCAAGCCGTGACGTCAGTGTCCAAATATTTGAAATTAAAGACAATATTTAAAAAATCATATCTCTGATTCTAAAGACTTATAAGGTGTAAAACATACACCTACATATTTAATGAGACCTATTTTTTCAAGAAAAAAATAAATTAGAAAATGTGAAATGACCCCATTGTTGCTTAGACAACCAAAGCTGGTGGAAAATGCAGTACCGTCCGTGGATAATGAATATTTTAATCATTTGCAAAAAGGAGGATTGTCAATTCCTACAGAGGCTGTAATGATAATTAGGTGTTTACAATTATTCGAAAGTTCCATCAAACAGCATTTATTCTTACTAAACCAACGTTTCGGTGTAACCTTGCACCTTTTTCAGGGTAGTAAGATCTTAAAAATTGTTGCAAATCATATACGAATGTACATGATTTGTGTCAATTTGTAAGATCTTACTACCCTGAAGAAGACGCAAAGGTGCACCGAAACGTTGATTTAGTAAGAATAAATGATGTTTGACTGAACTTTCGAGTAATTGTTAACACCTAATCCACATCACAGTCGAGAAATTACCCACAATTGTAATGATAATATTTATACACATGTATGCTATCTTGCAATATTCAGTATGACGGTAGGACCACCGAGAACAGATTTTGCGCCGTTGCCATTCGAACAGCATGGCTTGTATACAGAAGGCTATGTATCACCCATCCAATGATTTAGAAAAAATCCACTAGATGGTATATCTCAAATAACGTCACACAGTCACTAGGTGCGTTCAATGAAGTTAGCAAATCAACGTGCTACGCTAGCGAATTCTATATGACGTCATAAGTGATGTCACATTTAATGCTTTGCTAGCGAATAATGCTAGCACCGATTATTTCGCTAGCTTGATCTGCTAAGTGCTGCTAGGATACCAAATTTAAATTGGAATCAAAAATGAGTTTTTTAAATGAAGACGCTAGCTATATATTGTCGAAAAATAACAATTATATTTTATATTGACATTACAAGCAGATATGTTTTGACATTTGTGGTTATGTTGAAGTAAATGTATTTTTTTTTGTAAAATTTTTAGATGGAGAATTAATTTTCTGTTATTCCCAAAACAGTTTTTAATTCCATGTTGAATGAAGTATTTAAAAATTCACAAAATAATATCTTAGTCAAATATTTGAATTTATATTCGCACCAGTTGCCGTTCAGTAAACGTTTTGCTAACTTTATTTTGCTACTTCGTTAGCGCTAGCTTACTAACTTCATTGAACGCACCTATTAAGTAATAGGTACATTAAATAAATAATTTTCATGTACATTTTGTACTCCGGAATGTACTTTTTAAATTGTGAGCGCGCCAAGTTCATCTGTAACAACTTCATGGTCAAGATTTAAACATGAAAATGAACGAAATAAGAACTGAATGGGGCGATGTATGAACATTATGACGATGTGTGTGTTCCCAAAATGTATACTTCACATAAAGTGCGTTTAATTTTGTAATTTTTTGAGAAAATTCCTTTTTTTTATTTTGAAGGAAAAACCCTTGTTAAATATTTACTCTTCAGTATCCGAATTACTACCGTGCAAATAATTCATATCCATATAATTTTAATAGTGTACTTATTATCCTTTAATTCTTATTCCTCTTCAAAAGAGGCTCTTATTTATCCCAAAATTTGCAAATATTATTCTTTGATATTAAATCTTTTAGTCTGCCAAATGCAAGTAATGTAACTACAAAGCAAAAGTAACAAGTAATTTTCTGAGAGAACACGATTCTAATGTATCCAAGAATAAATCAATATTTATTATACATGTAATATTAAAAACATTAGCAGATTTAATCTAATTAAAATAAATAAATCTAGGACAAAGGCACAGACTTAACAACTGGAACACAAAGAACCCTATCTCTAAAGCAGTTAATCAAAAACAAATTTACATTTTAAATTTTACTGTTACTATTTACCATTTCAATAGATATGTCTTCATTTAGTAATTGATTATAATAATCTTATTATGTTCGAAATTACTCTTTCCGCAGTAGTATTATTTTTCATCTATTTATTATAACTACCAATACTAACTGCAAACTAATTTATATTATATAAATACAATAATTTTTTAATGAAAAATAAAATTGCAAGTTCATTGCCCTCCTTCCGATTTTGAACTTCCCTCTTTCCGGGTTACGGAAACGGAAGAAAGAACAGTAGATGAATGACTTTTGCACATGGGCGTGAACAACTTATTTTCCACGAAGCACTAACATATTTCCTTATTAACGTTTGTACCGTATTTGGATGTCGCCCAAGTTATTGGTTTGACAATTACGTTGGCTAACAGGCAAACTAATTGTGTAATTGGACGAAAGGACAATTAACATTTGCAATTACGTAATAATATTCATAACGCCTTAGGACGTTCAGTGGTGCAAACGGTTAATTTTTATATTTGTGTGTTGGACGCAGTTGTTCCTTTTAATTAGTGACGTAATATTTATATCATTTTTTCATTGCATCAACGCAGTATAATTTAAAAATGAGTACACCGGTAAAGAAAGTACCCATCCATTTGCAGGTAAATTTATTGATTTATAACATTTCAATTTATATTTCATTGTAAAAACTGTAAAATGTTAAATATTATATGTAGACAGTGGTGTATTACTATATCAAGAAGTACCGGAACAGTTACTTAAACCAAAATAGTACCGAAACGCTCAATTTGTCATGTCACCGTTACTAAATTTTTACTTTAAAAATTGTTCAATCGTTTTAATTCTACTATTTGATACAAAAATTTGTAAGATCTTTCTGATAAAACTGTCTGTATAATTTAAATTTACACGAAAATTTTTATACTTTATTTTTATTTAGTGGTAAAAGTTTTGAAACATATTCTTGTTATGAAAAATAATACTGGAACGGTGTTCCGCCCTCCTAATACACCAGTGTCTGTAACCCAGTAAGCCTTTTGGGCTTAAAGTACTAGCTCCTATTTTATTGATTGTGGTGTGGTAAAATCATGAATTCTTACAAAAGTGTTTCTATACAGTCAGACTTGTACTATAGTTAAAAACAAAAATAATATATGTACAGGTGTTTTCTTTAAAACAACCTGTTTTTTTTTTGGGGGTACTAATGACTAGAGAAAAATGTCATATACAAAAGATGATCAAGAATAAGGGGTAAATTTATCAGTAATAACAAACCGAAAATTCGAACGGTAGCATACAAAATTATATTTTTTTAAATGGTAAATTTTCAAGGCGATTAGATAGATTTTTTCTGATTTTTAACGATATAAAGATTGTATAGGGTTGTATAATAATTGTTTCGAGAAAAATGGTATTAAATATTAGAAATTATGTTACAATATTGAAGTAGGCATAACTATTGATACCGATGTTGCCTAGGTTACGGTAGTATATTCTAAAATTATATCTAATTTTTTAACACCATTTTTCTCGAAATAATTTTATACAACCCGAAACAATATTTATATTGCTGAAATCAGAAAAATAATCTCTATCTTATGGACTAAAAATATATAAATTACCATTTAAAAAATAATAATTTTGTTTTACTGTTTGAGAACCATTAGTTAAATTTTCGGTTTGTTATTACCGATAAATTAGCCTCTTATTCCAGATAATTTTTGTACAAAACATTTTTTCTCTAAAGTCATTAGTTCGCCCAAACAGCAGTGGTTGTTTTAAAGGACACACTATGTATACTTACAGTTTTTATGTTAATAATTCTGTTATTTTAGAGCGCACAAAACAGACTATTAATAAAAAATGGTAAAATAGTGAACGACGATGGAATAAATGAGGGAGATATCTACATTGAAGATGGTATAATAAAACAACTTGGTCGAAATTTAATAATTCCAGGAGGTACTCGAGTTATTGATGCACGGGGAAAGTATGTTATCCCCGGTGGAATTGATCCACACACACATCTCGAATTAGAATTCATGGGCACGACAACTGTCGATGATTTTTATCAAGGAACGAAAGCAGCTGTAGCTGGGGGCACAACTATGATAAGTAAGAAATTATTATATTTTTTTTATATTTTGCGTTCATAATGAAGCCATTACGAAACCTAATTGTGTATCGAAAGAGCCTTCATTTCGATACACATTTTTTTGTTTTACTTATGTCCATAAATCAAAATTGACATGAACTTTTAAATAATTGAATAAATGTCAATCCAATGTTATCAACTACAACATTATACATACAATAGTAGATGAATTTCAAACTTTTATTGTCTTTATTTTTGTTATGCATAACGTTTCGAATGATAGTGAATTTCCCTAAATGAATTCGGTTTAATATACCAGTTTTTTTTTTTTAATATTTTAGTATATAAAAGACGCAAGATATAAAAAAAAATAGTATAAAGGACTCAATTTATAATATTTGCACTTGTTATTTAGATGACTCGCCAGGGTTCGTTTTCTAAATTTTGACGTGTGCAAAAAAAAAACATTATAAAACTCGTTCTTTAAGGCCTTATCACGCGAGCAACGATATCGGTAACTAGGTCTACGAAATCGACACTTTTTCTTTTACTGACTAAAAATATTTGGGTGTTTGGTATGTAACTGTTGGCAGAACATACGATTTTAACATAAAGCAAAATTAATTTTACATGCTTTATAACAGCAGAAATTACATATGAAAATGTGGAAAATCATCTCAAAAATACTAACAACCATGGAATTCAACAAAAAAAAATCTGTCTTGAAGATAAATTACAAATAAAAATAAATTAATCTATAAAATTTATAGATTCAGCTGTAGGCACTTGATGAAACATTATACTATAATAATTAAAAAACACACTTGATGTAAGTTTCTCAAATAGATTTTATTCTTAATCGATTTCGGCTTCTTAGGCCTTCTTCAGAAGATATACAAAATTAAACTGTTCAGTTTAATTTTGTATATCTTCTGAAGAAGGCCTAAGAAGCCGAAATCGATTAAGAATAAAATCTATTTGCGAAACTTACATCAAGTGTGTTTTTTAATTATTATAAATTAATCTAACTTGACAGATAAATCGTCACACATTTGTTATATTTTTTTTGTTAAATTCCATGGCTATCGCTATTTTTGGGCTAATTTTCGAGATTTTGGTACTTAATTTCTGCCGTTGCAAAGCATGCAAAATTAATTTCACTTAGAATTTTTTTTTATCTAAAATAATTAGGGAAGCAGGAAATTACGAAAGTCTGATTTTACATTTTAAAGTCCTATGTTCGACATTTTTAGCATGTTTTGTTTTGTTTGATACTTCGCAGTATGACAGATGGTCTGTGATCCAGTAAATGTTCTATTCTATACTATAAAATCATGTCATGCAAATACCTGAAAAAGAAAATATTATTTAATCATTAATACAATGCCTATACAATTTAATATATTACAATTTTTTTATTTAATTTTGCACGTACGAATGCACGAATTCCCTGTTTTATTAATGTTATTGGCTAGCATGTGCCATGTGCCCTACTTGTTATATTAATGTAAATTTTGGTGAGTTCTTTTACTACTTTAATTTCATGGACATCTTCCAAAAGACATGTGTAATTATGTTTTCGTACAGATAAATCTAATCTTGTTCCAAAATATTTAACATTTAAAAGTACAATTTTAGACAATTTTTTCTGTTATGTGATCGAAAACTAATTGTTTAAAAATTTTGCCAGCGTTTTTAACAACATAAAATATGATATTACTTGCAATTTTTATGAGTAGTAATACTTTATTTGTTTGTGTTATAACAATACCAAGTATTACATTGTTTAGAAAAAAATATTAGTAGTTAATAGTTAATAATATATCGTATAAAGTAAATAACTATTGCAATAATTTTGTGAAATTAGATAACATTATTTTATCACAAAAATTAAACTTCGTATTTTAAATAATTAAACAAAAAGAAATGAGAATTAAACAACTTACCTATGAAAATGTAATTGAAACTAAGAAAAATTCGAAGACGGAGCTGGATTAAATACACGCGCATACGAAGGTCTGGCATGAAAGAGAGAATTCGGAGATTAGAAATAGATAGATTGCCCAGCTATACTGTGGTTTTGAAGTTTCTTTAGTGACAAGCTAATCCCTATCTCCAGTATTGGAGTTTTATAGCAGTAAGCGCTGTCTGTGATGTATTGTTGTATTTAGTTACTTATTTAAATTTAGGGATATTATTTCAAACTGCCCATGCGCATTCAATGAAAATCGGCAACTAGACTAGTACGAAAATTTTCGAACAAGACCGAAAACTAGTTGTTACAAATCAGTCACGCAGTCGCTCGGGAAAAGTTGCTCGAATACAAGTTGCAAATCGACAACTACTTGCCGATATCGTTGCTCGTGTGACAACGCCTTTAATATACTATAATTAAATGTTTATACAATTAGTACTGTTTTAGTTGATTTTGCCCTGCCTAAGAAAGGCGAATCGTTACTAGACGCATATGATGCTTGGAGAGTCAAAGCTGATGATAAAGTGTGTTGTGATTACGGCCTACATATGGGTATTACATGGTGGTCAGACAGTGTTAAAGAAGATATGAGAATAATGTGTGCCGAACGAGGTGTAAACTCGTTTAAAATGTTCATGGCATACGATTTCATGTTAAATGATTCTGAATTATATCTGGTGTTCGAAAACTGCAAAAAGTTGGGTGCATTGGCACAAGTGCATGCGGAGAATGGATCGATAATTAAAAAGAATGTAGAGCGACTTCTGGCATCTGGAGTAACAGGTCCAGAGGGGCATGAACTATCACGTCCTGAAGAAGTAGAAGCTGAGGCAGTAAATAGAGCTTGTACTATTGCCCATCAAGTGAGATATCGTTTCGTTTATGTTACTTTATTGTTTAAAATTATTTTAGCACGCGATGCTTTATTTTTTAATTTGATTTAGAAATTTAATTTTGTAGGATATTTGGTGCTGGTCTTGTGGCATGACAGTATATGTTGTAGGTAGCTTGTCCAATATATATAGTGCATGTAATGAGTAAGTCGGCAGCCATTGCTCTTGACCAAGCTAGAGAGAGATGGCATAGAGTATACGGCGAAACTCTGGCAGCTGCTGTAGGCACTGATGGTTCTCATTACAAGCACGAATGTTGGTACCATGCTGCAGCTCATGTGCTCAGTCCGCCATTGCGGCCCGATGCTACCACTTCACAATTTCTTACGACTCTCTTGGCACAGTAAGTTTACTCTAGCTCTGTTGTCCCATAGCGTTGTTTTTTTTTTTTAATTTCTCATCTAACTTTCTTGTTAAATCTTTCATATACAGTGTGTTAAAAAAACTAACTCGGAGTTGGGTATGAACAAAGAAAAGTATGACTAATCATTATGCAATGAACCTTTTCGATCAAAATAGAGAAACTAAAATGACGTATGTAGTGCGCAGTAGGTTGTTCACGCATTGGGGTGACGAGATACATTTCCAATAAAATTTGAAATGACGAAAAGTAAAATTAATGAAATTCAAACAAAGCGTTTGCGATGAATATTTTAAAACAAAAGGAAGGAGAGATGAGAATCACAAACAGAAAATCACTGAAATATATTATTGATTAGAATGCGCATACCTACCATGATCGTGAAGGCCTATTGAATGCCGGCTGCTGGAGGAATCGACAAACATTGTGACAATCCGTGAGAGCGAATATACTTCGTCTAGTGCGCTCCGCTTAGTGACCATGGCACAAGTTTTAAGTGTGAATAGTGGGACGAGTGTATACGACTCTTCGGCTATGTTCGGTTCGACACGAACAGGACCAGCAATTGTCATTTAACGGGACTTCAGTTACGCGTATGCTGATAGGTAGAGTATGCGAGTTCCAGTCATTAATATATTTCAGTGCTGAAATCATGAATAAATGTTTTCTTTTATATCCATTTTTAACGCAGTGAAACACTGTTGTCTTCTTTCATAATTACTAGGTTATTTGAAGTATTTCAGTTTTTCTGATGAGGATTTACATGACATTACAGAACATATTTTCCTAAAATGTTTACTTTTATCAGAAAATTTCATATTTATAAAATGCGAAATAAACACCACGAAATAAAGTTTGCTACTAAGAGAATTACAAACAAGAATAAAATCATTGTTTTTTTTTTAATAATATATTTCCATTATTGATAATTTCTTTATAATCAAAGACAAAATAATTTAGGTTTTTGTGTTAAAATATTTTTTATCGAAAATAAATGCTTGAGAACATGGTAGTTCTCATCTCTAGTTCATAAGAATTTCATTACGTGGCGCATTGAAAAATGTCGTCATGGTGCAATAAAAATGTAAAAGGTCCATTCAAAAGTTAAGTTATCAAAATTGATCTTGAAATGTAATTTTCCTGAAATTCATTGTAACAGGCAGCAAAAGAATATTGCCATTCTACATTTTCTAATTTATTTCCAGTTCTAAAATAAGATTTAAGAAGAAAAGCTTTGATTTTTTTAAAAACATTATTGACAATATCTCGTATGAAATTGACATTTAATGAAATACTTTCAATGTTTGTTTTATTGCATCTATTGTATATATATATATATATATATATATATATATATATATATATATATATATATATATATATATATATATATATATATATACATACATACATACATACATACATACATCATCGTGAATATGTTAAAAATATATTCTAGGGACCTTAAAACGTGGTCATTTACCAAAATCTCGATATGCGATTTTTAGCACGATCCCCTATACCTCCCTTACCAAGGGTTGCGGGAGGTAAAAAGTATAAAGGTTCAGTTGTTTACACTCAATCTTTTGAAGATGTTAAGAAAAATTGTACAGCTTTTCTCATTTAATTGTTTTTTGCATTATAATAGTGTGCCAGTTATTTGGATCGTACTATAAAGAATTTTTTACTAGAGAATTTCTTTTTATTTATTTTTTATGTATTTAAGGAAAAATAAAATAACTAAAATATATAACTTAATTTTTAATGATGAATGTTTCGTTACACTACAAGTGCTACTTACAAATTTTAAAAACTTCATTATTCCAGCATTTAAGTTCAGTTAACGCATGTAAGTATGGCAACAACGCAATGGATTAGGATATACTGTGTGATATTATATTTGCTGTATATTGGATCAGAAGCGCCTTGTCGTCATTAGGATCGACATCGTATGTTTTTTATACTGTATATACACAAAAAAAAATACTTTTGAATTTTTATATATTGTTCACAACGCTGCCTAAAGTAACAAATAAAAGATATACGGTAACAGCTACGCAATAATATATTTCTTGCGGCTTATATCGGCCTGGATTCGAATTGTATAAAATAACAAACGGATCGAGATCGATAGAAAGATATATATATATATATATATATATATATATATATATATATATATATATATATATATATATATATATATGTATGTATGTATATACCACACCATGAAAAGTCATGATTACATACAATTAGGATATTTCATGGAGGTAGGAATAAAATGAAACAATAATTAATCTACTGGTACAACTAATAAAATCGAAAACAAGGAAATATATTCTATGTAAGATAATAATAAACACAATAAAGAAAATTCAAAGAAAAACCATTGACAGCAATGATACGCTTATGGAAGTTAAACAAAAGTGCTCTTTTGCCGAAAGGTTGTCGCTAATGCACAACGTCATCTCTACGTAGTGTAATATCCCAATAATATCTGCGTACTTCTTCATTCTTCCATTAATATGTACCATGTAATATGGGCTTAAGAGACTAGCTCGGTGATGCCATCGACGCGAAGCTTTGCGCTAAGGCTCTCATAAAAGCATACTTTTCTCTGTTCGTAGCTTATTCCGAGTTAAGTTTTTTTAACACACTGTACAAAAATGTACAGGTTGGTATGATATCTCTGAACTGCATTTCATTTTTGTTGCAATTGCGTTTAATGTCTTACAATTCACCTATTATTGTAAATGCCACACCTTACTCGTATTTTACACATAATTTGCATCTTGGTTATGTTTTATTGTAATGTACGTTACATGTTTGCTCATACGCATTTTGTCTTGTCATATATGTTTTGTTTGTTGCTATTACCATACCATTCTATTTTCATGAAGTAGTGTTGAGTACAGGTGAAAGCTCCACTTTACGTAACTCATGTGTCAAGTACACAGTCCGCTGAGATTCTGGCTGAGAAATATAGTGGTGGTGTACCTGTGTTTGGGGAGGTTTTGGCTTCTGCTCTCGGACTGATTGGAGACAGTCGATCTGTTGCTATTATTACCAGTCCACCTCTGCGCTCTAATCCCCACACTCATAACCAACTTATGGAATTTTTAGCATTGTAAGTGTGAAAGATAACATTAAAAAAAATAACATCACTAACTACGAGCATGGATAATTAAGGCTCTCCCAAATCAACACGAAAGATGCGCAGCGGTGGCAACGACGACAATTTCACGTCAGTTTTGTGGTAGCATTTGCGACAATGTGCTTCATATCAGACGATGAAGAGGCACTGTTATTGATTGCTTGACTTTCAACAATGAACATAACACTATGTAATCTATTTGTATACCGCTTTAAATCATATACCTATTAATTAATTGATCAGGTGAAAGAGAAGAAAGTGGATTCATTCATAAAATCAAAGCATAATGATTACGGAGAATTTCATACACTAATGCCACAATTTCTACAAGATTAACAATGGTTCTATATTTACATAACAAAAATGGATACAAATTGAGTATTTTATTACCATTTTTATATATTTTGCGTAAATGTCATAATGAAATCACTAGCGAATTAGAGACAAAAACCGTGCATGATGCGAAAGTAAATAAATCGCTGCAGTTTTGTGGACATTTCACGAAAACTTTGCGCCAATGTGGGAACCGTCACTTAGCCGTCGTGCACTTTCCGTCTACGACAAATTGGAGGAGCGAAATATTCGCAGCGATAGCGAAACTCGCTTTTTCAAATTGTCGAAGTACACAGTGACAAATGACAATCCCCGCACTGACGCGAAGTTATCGCGCAAACGTCTGCGAAACTACAGCGATTTATTTACTTTACTAAAATAGATGAATATGACAATAAAATAATCAATTTGTATCCATTTTTGTAATGTAAATATGAAACTGTTGATTTATATATTAATTAATGGGTATATGATTTAAAGCGGTATATAAATAAAAACCTGGCATTATGTTCAACGTCTACAGTCTAAAGCAATCAATAAAAGTGCCTCTTCGTCTGATGTGGAGTACATTGTTGCAAATCCTAACCAAGAACTGACGCTTTGGTGCGGATACATACGCGAATTTCGTTGCCGCAATGAACGCGAAATTGTCGTCGTCGCCAACGCTGCGAATCTTTCGCGTTGGGTTGAGAGAACCTTTATTCTAATAACTATTTTTATTGTATTGTCTTTTTGTTATGTATTATAGGGATAAATTGCAAGTCACTGGTAGCGACAATTGTACTTTTAACAGAAATCAGAAAGAACTTGGTCGAACCGATTTCTCGAAAATTCCGAACGGTGTAAATGGCGTTGAAGATCGAATGTCCGTCGTATGGGAAAAAGGTGTGCATACAGGCATAATGGATCCTTGCAGATTTGTGGCAGTGACTAGTACAAATGCTGCAAGGATATTTAATTTATACCCCAGAAAAGGTTGCATCGCAATTGGCTCGGATGCTGATATCGTAATCTGGGATGCAAATAAAACTCGAGTAATATCATCTCAAACACACCATCAAGCTGTTGATTTTAATATCTTTGAGGGTATGGAATGTCACGGCGTACCTGAATATGTTATTGTCAGTGGACGCGTGTGTGTGGACGAAGGCGAATTGAAAGTAGTTCAGGGCCATGGTCGATTCGTCGAAACACCAGTATTCGCACCATTTGTGTATGATCCGGAAAATGCAGAAAAATATCGCCCTGAAGTTAAATTCGACAACGGAGTTGTGTGTATGTCCCTGGAGAGTAAATTAGCTCGCATGTCAGTAGATGCAAATGATGCTTCTGTTACTCCAACTTTACCAGATTCACAAGTCAGTACTCCGTGTTGTAAAGGTCCACGACTAGAAGGACAGCGTGATTTACAACATTCTACATTTTCTATTAGCGGTAAGTACTATTTATATTAATGAAGTTCCGTATTACTTCATTTCATTTTGAGAATATATTATCTACTCAGTATTTTCCTCAAAATGAACAATATGTTCAGTATTTTCCATAAATGTTCAGTATTAATAATAAATGTGCAGTAAAATAATATTTGTTCAATATAAATATAGAATGTTTAATAAATTAATATATGTTCAGTAATACAATTAAATGTTCAGTATTAATCTTAAGGTAGTTGAAACATGAAGTAAAAACCACAAAATCTTAATAATCTTCAGCGTACAGCTAGATTAAGTATTGCTCGATGTAAATCAAAAATTTTAGTCAACTTGCCCAGTTCCGATAGGAGTTATTTAACTCCAAAGTTGGAATATTTAAAATGGCGAGTACAGGGAAGCTCAAGAAGTCATTGACATAATTGCCTCTAGAATCGGGATAACCCATAAACTTTCGACTAAAAACTAGGTGAATATAAATGAAGGTCTAGGAAAAAAAATAGTTAAAGAAAAACATGCAAGCCTATCTGGTTTCAAAGATATAACAAATTCAAATTGGAAATTCATCAGATATTTTCAATCTCTGAAATTTTCACGCACATAGTTGTTTTTGAGAAACATCTGTGATGATTTCTAACTTTCGGCATTTTTCTTTACTTTGTTCAC
The DNA here is from genome assembly GCA_951394225.1 of Harpalus rufipes. Classification (NCBI taxonomy): domain Eukaryota; kingdom Metazoa; phylum Arthropoda; class Insecta; order Coleoptera; family Carabidae; genus Harpalus; species Harpalus rufipes. The sequence continues at coordinate 39,024,215 of OX596278.1, read as the reverse complement.
CGTACGATTATAACCATTAGCTGTTACGATACCTAGCAGAATAAACAATATGCAAATAGCTATCTGAGTTGCAGCAGGCAGGCAACTCTACATTGTTTGGCACGGAATCAATAGATGGCATTGCTCCCATGATCCAACTACTTTAAATGTTCAGTACTAATTTATATCGACATCACGACCCCAGGTATCTTTCTTGAGTGTTCATCAATTTAAAACGACTCAAAATGAAAAAAACACTGAATGAAAATGTTTTTTTCCTGAACAGGTATGATAAAATACTGAACAAAAAATATTTTTTAACAAATAAAAAAATACTGAATAATTTCAATTTATTTACTGAACAACCATTGAATAAAATAATGAACGTTTAAATACGTGCCTTTCTTTTTATATAGAGGAACTTGACACTAGCGATAGACGATCGTGCATACGGGTTAAAAATCCACCTGGTGGCAAGTCATCTGGTTCATTCTGGTAGGTGCCTAATACAAAGCGGCACTTTCAATAATGATAAATGCTTGCATATTATGTTATTAGTTCATAATTTAAAAAATGTGTACCTTGTGAGGCTAGCATATTGTCGAGCGGAAACTTTTGTTACTTGATTGTATTGTCTTTCCAATTTATAATCAAATGCATTGATTAAGGGCGTAAATATATGTATGTTTGTGTTAATACAACAAGTTTTAGCATATTGTAGTCAAGTAGTCTTTTACTAACATAAAGTATTTAATGTTTGTTTTAAATTATTCATAATAGATTTTTTATCACAAGCATAATAATATATGTTGTTACTGATAAATAAGATAGCAATGTAATTCATTATGAACAAATAGGTTATACTAATGAGCCAAATTTTCACTGTATTGCCCCCTTAAGTACTTTGTTTACTATGCTTTTAATTTAAATAGATCACTAAAATGCCAAATCAAAAATCATTGTATCGCCTTGTTTTATTTTAAACTGTTTATATTAAGCGTATTTGTAACGAATGCTTCTGTTTGTCGCATCTTATATGTATGTTTGTGTTATTATTGTATTTTAGCATACATAGTCAAGTAGTCTTTAATAATATAAATTATTTACTGATTGTTTATAATTATTCATTATAGATTTATGTTGTTACTCATCAATAATATTGCAATATAATTCATTTGTGCAAAAAATATATTGTATTATTGAGTTCTATTTTATATGAAAAATCCCATATAATTCTTATTTCTTGTCATAAACTTTCCATTTTATCGCATCGCATTACAATTTTTTTAACAATGCGTTTTTTTTATTTACTGGACTGTCATACAGTGTGTGCAACGAAACGTAGAACATAGGACTTTATGGGATTTTAAAAATGTGCGGAAATTGGCTCTCCTGTACATTTTAGAGCAAAAGTACAAGAATTAAAAGTTGTTTAGAATAAATTTTTACTTAAAAAAAGTCCTCATTTAATGCAATAGAATATTTGTAGCACTAGATATTTAGAAAATAAAATATGACATTTTCATCAAAATTCAGATAGCCATGGAAATAAAAAACAAATAAAACAAAATATCAATTAAGATCATAATATTTTAATATTTAATGCTGAATTATAATAATAGACACAATGATTACAACAATTAACATCAATAACACTGAACTCAACTGAGATTTCGGTGAATATTAAAAATGGGAAATTATCAAATATTTGATAATAAAATAAATCATACAAATCGGAAGAAAAGAATAGCAGCAGAATAGAGAAGTTTTATTTAAATTAAATGCTCAAATATGTCTCCATTCTGCGCCAAACAATAATCTAATCTACCATAAAAAGAACGCCTAACATTCGCTAGTTGGTAGCATGATATTTTAGTACATTCCAGGGATATTCTGTTTTTTAGTGATTCTAAATCTGGATATTTGTAATCACTGTAAATTTTTGATTTTAGATGTCCCCATAGAAAAAAATCATTTGGCGCTAGATCCGGAGACCGTGCGGGCCAGTGGCCCAATAATATGGTTTTTTAAAATTCCAGTCTAAACGTTGACTTTTCGGGGATATTGTGTATGAGTCGTAACATACAGATGTTCATTATTTTTACGCCAATATCTAAAATTTTGAATATTTGGCTCATTATTGAGTGTAAATGTGCTTTCGTCGGAAAAACAAATATTTTCAATAAAATGTGAATCTGCATTTGCTTTTTCCAGCATTAATTCACAAAATGTTGCTCTCAGAAACTTATCTTCTTCATTCAATTCCCGGTGTTTGCCATATTTAAAAGATTTATATTTTTCTTCTTTTAAATAATTTCTTACAGTACTAAATGGAATTGGAGTGTCTTTTTCTATTTGCCGCAAACTTATTTTTTTATTATTTTCAATGGCTGCAATTACATTAATTTTATTTGCTTGTCTTTCTTCATCTTCATCTACAATTAGCCTTTGACAATTGTATGGTTTTAAAACACTTTCTGTTTTATTAAATCTTTCAATTACACGAAATATTGTCGTTTTACTTGGAATTGGACGATTAGGATAAAAGCCACCAAAAAGTGCACGAATTTCTTCATAACTATTTCCTCTGCAATGTAATTTGACAATCAAAATTTATTCTTCGGTACTGAACAAATCCATTTTATTATGCACAAACGAACAGTGGTGCAATTTATTGATTACCACAGTGTAGACAATGATTGCAACAATTAACATCAATAACATTGAACTGAACTGTTGAATGAGATTTTGTTTTATGTTTTTTATTTCCATGGCTATCTGATTTTTGACGAAAATGTCATATCTTCTTTTCTAAATAACTAATGCTAGAGATATTCTATTGCATTAAATGAGGACTTTTTATAAGTAAAAATTAATTCTAAACCACTTTTCATTTTTGTACTTTTGCTCTAAAATGTACAGGAGAGCCAATTTCCGCACATTTTTAAAATCCTATGTTAAACTCCTATGTTCCACGTTTCGTTGCACACACTGTATATATCCCATTCATATCGTTCGTAACCTTTCACCTTTTTATTTTTTATATTTTCTGAATATCTTCAAAATTCGAGTTATACATCATTCGTTCGGGTAGGATCAGTGTTCGAAAATTCTAATAACACTTATTCATACATCATTTTATAAATCATCCTAATGGTTAAAAGTAAAAAAAAATAACATTGCCTTATTCAAATAACTACTTATGCGTTTTTCAATTGTTGAAATCTCAAAAAAATGTTTAAATCCACCTATTCGAAAGCTATAATTATCAAATAACTAATATATTTATTCTAACGGTTATTTAATTTTTGCCATACATTTCATTTTCTTCATGTTTTCACATTTAGCCTTTTCATGGTCTTTCTATAATAATCATATTATAAATTGTTTATTGTTTTAATATACCTTCAATTAAGTAGTATTAATATTAGACTATTATTATTATCGAACAAAATATGTGCTACATTTATATCAAAAATATGTACATATCATTTGTGAATAGATAAATTTATTTGGCATATAATAATAATAATTTATTTGTTCGAATAGAAAAATTCATACAAATAGATTAATAATATTACGTAACAAGTATAATGATCAAAAAATACTACAAGTACATTTTCTTAATGGGATAAGTTATAAACTTGACACCTACTTGGTTGTATAAAAACAAGTGTTATCTATTATGTTTAATTTGCATGCTCTAATTTTTAAAACCCCTTGAACGAAGTTGAAAAAGTCGTACATTTTCTCTGTAGTCGGGTAGCTCAGTAAGATTTTGACATCGTTCTCGTTTGTGTTTGGAGGAATGTACTTCTTAATGAATAGGGTTGTAAATGGGACAACGGAAAATAAAGTAGAAATGGTTATTGCATATGTCACAGATGTCATCGTTGTTAAATTTGTGGGTGTAATCATCTTAAAAATAAGAAAATTGTTTGGGATTAGATGTTCTGAGTAGTCCCGTTATTTTTAGGATGTTTAAAGGAATATGTAGGGATAAATAATGGGGTAGTTACCATATGATAAAATTTAATGAAATTCTTATTTGTTTACAATATATGACTCATAATAAGATATATACTGTAATAAAATTCGCCAGTTATTAAGTAAATATTTCAAAAATGTTATTTAAAATATTACATGATTCAAATCGACCTTTTTTCTGTGACGTCACGCTTAAATACTTAAAGCCGCAAATATCGCTTATGTCGTTGTTTTACAGCGATGGGATGTGACATGTCAAAGTGACAATGGGGACTTATGATTTTGACGTCATCGGCGGCGGATCGGCAGCGGACCTCCCGCCACACAATTTAGAAAGGGACAAGAAATTTTTAGAAAGAGCGAGGTGATATACCATGGCCGAGTCGATCAAATGCTTTCCCTCTTCAGCACCACCCCGTTGATACCATAATTTGTTATTTAGTCAGCAAAGTTTGGTTAAGTTATTATGTGTAGTGATTGTTATTAATGAAACATTGCAGAAACGAATCTTTCTGATTCTCACGGAGGAAAAACAAGTTCGATTTCATCGTTTCAATTTGAAAAAATATTAACTGAATCCATGTAAACACTACAAATTCCACTGTTGAGAGAGACGGAAAAAAATAATGAAATTTCTTTTAGTATATATCCACGTCTTAATCTTATTAAAGTCATACATAATTTGTCTGGATGTTAAATTATTAAATTTAGTTTTCTTTGGCGTTTTTTGGAAATATCTGTATTTCAACTTTGGCATAACTGTGGGATTTAACAAATCATATAGAACATTAAAATATTCTACTGATAAGCCGGTGAAATACATAAATTTTACAGCATCATTGCTTAACCCTCGGACAGTGTGCTGGAGAATAATTACGTAAACAGTGTGGTGGGGTATGACATACCCATGACAAATTTGTAAATATTTATTAAAACAGATTATAATTTTCAATCATATTAAGAAATTATATCAATTGATGTGTATAAAGTAAAATAAAACAAACTCCAGGTTTTTATGATACCATGTATTAGATTTATAATGAAAAAAACAAAATATTGCCAAATCTTTAATTAAAAAAACACAGTCTTGCTTATTTTCACATAAAATAAAAAATACATATTTTATAAGAACAAAACTAAATTAAATTTCTTCTATAAACTATAACGCAACACAAAAAATAAATTGGACAAAGAAACATGAAAAAATAAAAGTTTTATGCTTCCTCCAAATTGACGCAATTTGAACATACAAAATTTGCGTGTTTTAAACATATTGGCTTACAACAGTGTCTACAGGCATAAAAGGTTTTCCTATCTTTAGTTCTTGGACAAGATTCACACCTTGTGCTAGTTCGCATCCTTTTGGCGGTAGGCGGACTACCAATATTTTCCCTTCCTTCCTTGTAAAAAAAGTTGCAGTAAAAGTGTGGTGGGGTATGTTATACCCAAATGGATTTAAAAACTACTTAATTCGGCAACAGTCAGAAGTACAATGAATTTTACACCGCCAACATGTAGCAAGAATATTATTGAACAGCTATTGCCATTTATGAGCCAATTGAGCTATTAATAATTGTAGCATAGGCATATTTACATAGCTCAGGGTATGTGATACCCCACCACACCGTCCGAGGGTTAATAAATTATAATTTAGTATTCAATTATTGACAAATTTAGTTTCATTTCTCGATGTATCTACAGCACCAAATAACTTTCTTACATAATAATTGTTGACTGTTTGGGTACTACTTTCCTTATTAATCTTTATTTCTGTTTGTGTGGAGTTGTTCTGCTTATTATCAATTTTTATTAATATAAATTTGTGTCTCTTTATTAGTAGATCGCTTTATTAAAGTTGCTGTACTTGTTTTTCCAAAATAAGTTTGATTATGTTTGTCCACTTTACAAACATAGGTTTGCGTCATTTTATTGTTATTTTGTACATAATTAAACTTCCTTTTTTATCACAGGTTCCTGTAAATACATTACTAATTCATATTCAATTTATATTAACCATATTATTTCAACTTCCGTGTTCAGTCTCAGACATGTTCATGTTTCTTTTCAAACAATGGTTGTTGTGATCACGTGGGACCAAATATGGATCACGTGATAAACGTCAAACTTAAAGCTAAATCTTGCTCACTACATAACTAATTATTAAATACTTTTTTACACACTAGATGGCGACCAAAATATTTGAATTGTATAAGTCCCCATTGATGGTGATACTGACGCCGAGGACATTACCTTCTTTCTATTTATCAACTGTAAAACAAAACGTCGTTACAAACTTGCTCAAACAAAAATAAATAAGTAAAAATACGTACTAACTTGACAGCAATCTAACCTAACAAACAAGTTCCCCTTACCCCTCAACACATACATCTCAAAATATCTTTGTTATACTTCGAGCAGCACGTCGGAACTAAGTTGCAACGGAAACGGCAAGGGTAACGTGATAATGGCGGGAATAGATATGTCCGGTATTTTCAGTATTTTTTTCTCATTTAAAAACAAAAATTGTGCAAAATATAAAAATATGGAAAATTTAAATTTAAAAATACTTCTACTAAAAAAATCAAAAAACGCGAAACTACCCCATTGTATGTGGTATTGTACGTATGGAATATGGCATTGTAAGAGGAGTTTAGTATTCTTTGTGTGTCATTTTCGTATAGCATTTCCCTGAATGCTGTATTTATATAGTCCATTTTGTTTTTGAGGATCACACAACTTTGCTTTTCCCAGACCCAATGGAAGTTTATTTTGTGTAAAAGGTTTTGAAGGTTTCTTGCCCAGTTATATTTGTTTTGCTTGTCATCAGTTATTATGTCCAGTTGTTTAGAGTTGAGTTTTAATAGTTTATTATAACAGATTTTTACATAGCGTTCTTCTGTCATTAACAGTATTTTGTTCCAGCAACTTAAGATTTTTGTAATTATTGCTGCTTCGACATTAAATTGTCCAGTTTCCCTTCTGATAATATAATTAGCTGTTGTTTTTTGTAGTGATAGTATCTTACAGTATTGCACCATTCCTCTTTTACTGCTAATGTATTGTGCAAATCCCCATACTTCGGAGCCATATGTGAGTGAAGGGAAAATTAAGGTGGTAAATAATTTTACAGTTGTATCCCAGCAGTTTAGTTTTGTTTTAGTTAGTGTACACTTTACAGTTCCTGTTGCTCTAGCGGCTTTAGTGAGATACTCTTTTAGATTTTCATTAAATGTACCAGTTGGCACAAACGTAAATATTTATATTTTTTCGTATACTCGATTACCTGATTTTGGCACATGTGTATGATTTTCCGTTTAGGTGGACAACCTTTGTGAAAGTGTAGTATTTTTGGGCGTTTATTTGAAGCTTTAGATTTCATTTTTTTGTTAAGAAATTTATTTTGTATAATGGAGTTTAACCAGTGGCGGCTTGTCAGGGTAGGCAGGTGAGGCAATGCCTCACCAGAAAAGAAATAAGGCTGCGTGTAAAGTAGTATGTAAATTAAATTTTAACATTCCGTTAATACTTGTCTTTATAAATATCAAAAGAATAATTTAAGCCACTACCATAATTAATATGTAATGCAGTTCACCCCATTTACACCCTATAAAGTGCTTCTCGAAATGAATAGTATAACTGCCTATGTTTTTCATACAAGCAATAATTCCGGTAAGAAATACGTGCGCTAGACAAAGAGCTGTTTGAGGCATTGCTTCAAATGCTAAATGCAATGAGTGCGTAAAGGATAAAAGATCGTCGCTTTACCTTCCACGCAGCCCTATAGAGGCCGTTACCATACATGAATACAATCAACGCCACGTACTGATAAATTTTGTAAGTAGGTTCACGACATAACTGCATATTTTTGCAAGCAAGATTAAATAATATTAGCTGCAAATTGCATTCGACAATAAACAAACATAACATAACTGTCTTGTCAAGCATTTTTATTATAATAGGCTCTGGTTTGCGACTGATACGTATTGCAGTAAATATTTAATACTACTTTATACGTGGGTAAACTACCCACGTAGTGTTTTTGTAATTTGAATTTTAGTTGAAAACAAAAAACAAATAATGGGTTCGACTTCAACTTTAAAAGAATTGAGTGACAATATAAGAAATTCTGAAGATATTGTTAATTTTTTAATTTAAAATAATCCATTTAATCAACTGTCTTATGAAGATAAACTATTTGTCAAAGAATTTTCTAAACTGTTCTGTGATCTGGCAATTTATTTTTGTACATGAGAGGGGAAAAATATGCAATTGCACATCCCTTGAAAAAATGTAACTTTCAATTATAAGGCATTTGATCTTGAATGAAAAAAAAAAAATTTTTCTGAATACTTTGCCTCACCAAAGTTTTAGTGCACGAGCCGCCACTGAGTTTAACACAAATAAATTATCAGCATATGGTCTTTTGCGGAAACCAGACTGAGCTTCGGGAAGTATATTCATGCTTTCAATCCAGTTCTGCATTCTATGTGTTAAAATAAAAGTAAATAGTTTTGTAATTGAGTTAATTACCGCTAAACCTCTGTAGTTGTTCGGATCCATTTGGTCACCCTTTTGTGTATTAATGATAGTTTTATTGTGGTTAACGCAGATGGGGTCATTTTAAAAAAAATAATTGTTTTTTTTATAAAATCGTGAAATCCGTTTCATTTAATAAATATAGTAATATAAAATAATATGCAACTTTTTATTCATAAATTTGCTAATAAACTTTCGCGGCTGTAAAATTCGTGACGTCACGGCTTGTTACTCACACAAAGACATTCCTCTCACACACATTTACGGTCCACGTGATTTCCGTTTGCTTTTGTGAATAACCTAACCTAAAATTGTGACAGGTGACAGCAAAGTTAAGAGTGTAAAGGTATGTAAATAAAACATTTATTAATATAAATACCAAAAGTTGTATGAAATATGTTTTTCGTTAACAATATGTTGCTGTCACAAAATCAAACTGACAAGTGATAACCCAAACAATCATAGTTCCAAACACAACCGGTAGAGAGCTACTGCCGCATCCGACAAGCCGTGACGTATAGCCGTGACGTCAGCGTCTAAATATTTGAAATTAAAGACAACATTTAAAAAATCATATCTCTGATTCTAAAGACTTGTAAGGTGTAAAACATCCACCTACATATTTAATTTGACCTATTCTTTCAAGAAAAAAATAAATTAGAAAATGTGAAATGACCCCATTGTTTAATAAGTTCTTTAAATAATTTTTGGCTCCTGGAGGGAGATTTTTAAGTTGTTCGTTTGATAGTCCGTCTAGTCCAGATTGTTTTTTTAAGGGCATAGTTCAATCCTTGTATTGTAATGTCTGTATCGAAGAAAGAATATAATGCATCAAGATATTCATGATTGCTTATGATTCTTGGGTTGTACCAATCTTCAAGTGATATGTTATTAGTTGTAAAATTTGTAAAATTCATTGATTGAAATGTTTTCCAAAACTTTGGTATATATAAAATATGCATTTGATTATTTATAAATTGTAACAATAAATATATTAACATTTTCATTTGTTTGGAATTCTTAAATAGTTCCGGAATAAAACAGTGATGAACAAACCAGAAAAAAATTATCAATGCGCGCCAACTTCAAAGTAGTTCAGATTTGTGGAAGACGGTATTTTTTGAGATTTGAAAAACGCATAAGCAGTTATTTGAATAAGGCAATGATATTTTTTTTATTTTTCCCCTACCGTCACTAGATATTATACAGGGTGAGTCTGGGAACCCCCCCCCCTCTTTAACTTTTTTATTATAAGTAATAGAAAAAAATGGCTTATATAAAAGTTTTATTATTTTAAACATACTATATGGCAGATGTAGATATTTTTTATAAAGTCAGGTTTACAAGACACGACTATCAACTTTTATTTTTTAATAGCACCCTATTATTATTTTACTAAAATATAAACCGCCATTTTTTTTGTCTTTTCAACGATGTATTAGTTTTCATTAATGTATTTGCAAAAAAATCGAGAAAAATAAGATAATTGAAATATATGGGAAATAATTTTTATTCAAATATTATAGGCGATAGGAAATAAGTAATATAACATGTGGTGGTATTTTGCGGAACTATAGTTAATGGGATAAGTTATATACTTGACACCTACTTGGTTGTATAAAAACAAGTGTTATCTATTATGTTTATAATATTTACGTTTAAATATATAATATCTCGTAATATTATACACTTAATGTATAAATGCAATTAGTAAATGTCAAATTATCACATTAATATTAGTTCCTTTAAGAGCCATTTTGGCGCTACAATCTTATTTCCCAACGCCTATAAGTGGCTATGTGAAAATAAGCAAAATGTAACAATGTTAATATCAACAAAGTACACATTTGTTTGTTATTTATTTTCACATAGCTACCTAGAATATATGAATAAAACTTATTTCTCATATATTTCAATTCTTATTTTTCTCGATTTTTTTTTAATGCATTAATAAAAACATACATCGTTGAAAAGACAAAAAAGGCTGTTTATAATTTAGTAACATAATTATAGGTTTTTAAAAAAAAATAAAAGTAGATAGTTGTATCTTGTAAACCTGACTTTATAAAAAATATTTATATCTACCATCAAATAGTACATTTATAATAATAATATAACATTATTTTTTCTATTACTTATAATAAAAAAATTAAAAGAGGGGGGGTCTTCTCAGACTCACCTGTATATATAAACTTTATGGGTACAATGATACACAAGGACAAACCGTTGAAAATAATAAGCGTTCAACTTAATCTGGTGGGAATCTATTATATCGACTAAGCATTTTAAATAGGAACTTTCTGGTGCATGAATTTATACTAAAAAATAAATATTCTGAGATTTAGTTTTCTTAATTTAGAGCGATTTAGTGTATGATTCCCTAACATTTTTATTTTGACAATGAATAATTAATGTAATATGGGGAACACATTCATCGTCCTAATGTTCATATATCGCCCCGTTCATTTATTGTTTCATTCAGTTTCCTACCGTTCAAATATTGACTATGAAGTTTGCGCAAATGAACTTCGCGCGCTCACAATTTAAAAAATACACTCCGGAGTACAAAATGTACATGAAAATTATTTATTGAATCGGAATAGGTAATATACCTATAAACTATATACCGCGTGAACACGCGCCTTATGTGCATGCGTCAACTGCATTCGATTCGTTATTCGTCTACCAACTGTGCGCTTGCGCTTATAGACACGTGTCCGAGCGCTAGACATCTATTCGCTGTCGTTCCGACGGTATTTATACAGCCCAGTGTCCTTCTGGAACCTTCCGATGCCACAATGATACCGAATAAAATAGATTTAGGTCAACGGTGTAATTAACACATCTAGCCGTTCCGCCGCCGGGGATTGCGTCATCTGGGTAATTCCGGCGAGGGGATTACGTCATCGCTCGGGAACATTCTTTCAGTAGCGGCGCTCGTATACTCTTAACTCAGGGGCGCACGTCACACTGCCCTCTCTTTAAGACTGTTTCGTCCCGGAACAGTTCTTGATGACGAAATCTACATGTATTACCCTTGGTACATTTGGAAGTCTTGAAGAAGTGACAGTCGATGGTCCGCTGGAGTTCTTCTTTCTGTCTGTTAAGGTTAAAGCTGCAGACGAGAATTTCAATACCGGTATAGCGGAAGAGGATCTCTAACATGTTCCTAACAACCCTCCAATCCAAACCATCTAGTCCATAGCCTAACTTCGGTACTGCTAGCTTCAAAATGTTATTCTCTAGCAGATGATCCTTCAAGTCACACAGCGAGTTCCATAGATTTCGATACGACGGCTTCTGATACGAGCGTGGTTTTGTGACCAGGTAGTAGATATACCGCTGATGTTTTGTATTGTTATCCCTCAGTCGTAGCGTTTTCCCAACGTATGGACCTTGGTTGGCCAGTTCTTGTAGTCGTCCAAATTTTGTCTTAAAGACTGACGCTATGCCGCGTGACATCTTTAAATTTTCTGATACGCAGTGGCCGAGGGAATAATCTGAAGACACTGTGAACAGGTCTCGATGTTATTCTGTCGTCACGCCATACCGCGCCTTGTGACCAAAGGAATATTGTTCCATGAAGTCTTCAAAAGTCGGTTCCGGGGCTATAATCCGACGAACCGTTGCTCCATGATGGTCTTCATTGTTGTCACCGGCGAAAGGGGCTAGCCGATTAAAGTGTACTACTCTCGGCTTCCCGGTAGGTGCTTTCCTAATTCTGTATATCACGTCGTTTATCCTTTTGACGACCTCATAAGGACTTTCCCAATTTCTTTGCAGCTTTGGTGATAAACCTTGACGCCTTTGTGGATTGTAAAGCCACACTAAATCCCCTGGTTGGTATCCACCTTTTTCTGCCTTGATGTCATACTGATCCTTCATTCGGTCGCTGGCAGCTTGAGTGTTTGTGTGGACTTGTTCATGAATGTCGTCCATTCTTCTCCGTAAGTCCGTTACGTAATCTTCCCCAGCCAGATCTTCCCCAGGTTTACTGCCGAACACCAAGTCACATGGCAGGCGCAACTCACGCCCAAATAAGATGTTCGCAGGAGTTTGCCCTGCGGTTTCATGCACGAATGAACCATAAGCCATCAGGAACATATAACGATGTCGGTCCCAGTCTCTTTGGTGGTTGGAGACTACCTTCGACAAATATCGGTTGATCGATCTGTTCAATCGTTCAACCATGCCATCGGACTGCGGATGTAATGCAGTTGTCTTCGTTTTATTAATTCCTAATATCTTACAGATATTTTGGAAATCGGCAGACTCGAAATTTCTTCCCTGGTCGGAGTGAAGTTCACATGGTACACCAAACCGGCATATACACTCTTTGACTAAGGTTTCGGCGACCGTGGTGGCTTCCTAGTTGGGTAATGGATAGGCTTCAACCCATTTGGTGAAGTAGTCCACGACAACCACGATGTATTTATTTCCGTCTTCGCTTTCTGGAAATGGCCCGGCCACGTCAATCGCAATGCGCTCAAATGGACTGCCCACGTTGTATTGACGCATTAGAGCTTTTCGCCGTTTATGCGGACCGTTGCTTCTAGCGCAAACCACACATTTCTTGCACCAGTCTTTAATATCTTCCATGCAGTTAACCCAGTAAAATCGCTGGCGCAATCTTTCTAATGTTTTGTTGACTCCAAAATGGCCACCTCCAGATCCGTCATGGATCTCTGTCAACACGTCTGGTATTCTATTAGGAATAACCAACTGAGTTCTCTTCTCAGTTCCATCGGTATTTTCCACCAAACGCTTTAACAGGCCATCCTCAATCATCATTGAGTCCCATTGCGCCCAGTACGATTTTACACTCTGTGAATGTGGTGCAACTTCTTCCCATCTTGGTTTTCTCTCTTCTGCTTTCCATTCCAGTAATATTTTGCGTAGTCCATCGGGCTGCCAACTATCGTCGACTACTGTTATTCTGGCAATGGTGGAATGTTTTTCTTCCAGTCGACTACCATATTTACCTCTATCTTGGCATGGCCTTCTGGACAATGGGTCGATGTTACTCTCCTTTCTTTCTAGTTCCTTTCTCTGTCCCTCTGTGTGTCGTCCAGACGTCTTAAGTCTTCTTGAAGGCATCGGCACTGCTTCCCTTTCTTTCAATTTCCTTTGTCTTTCGTTGTGCATGGCATCCGTTTTCTTTTGCGGTTTTCTGTAAAGTCTCTGCGGATGATCCAGTTCACCATTTTTCCAACCGCGGAGTTTCTTTCTTTCAGCAAACACTTTACTTGCAATTCGTCGTAATCTCTCATCCATATCTTCAGTATTTTCATTTCTCTCAGCCTCATTATCTCGCACTCGCGATTGATTTCGTGAAGCTTATTGTTTGAAAGCTTCATGTTCTAATGCATATGACAGTGCGTCAATCAAACTTTTTGGCTGAGCCAATGGCAGTGCTTGCTGAGTTTCGCTGTCTCGTACTCCGTAGATGAATGATTGAGTGGCCAAGCACTCCAAAACGCTGTCAGGAGCTATAGGATGTGCGAGACGAATCAAACGGGCTACGTCGGCTTCAAATTCTTGCAGGCTTTCTGATACCGGTTCCTCAGCTGCGTCTGGTATACCTGCTCCAGATGCGCATTGCCATATCGCATATCCAACCGCTTGACTAGTTGGTCGTAGTCTTCCTATTCTTCCTTCAGCGTTTGTAGGATGTCGATAGCTTCTCCACGCAACGAGACAGTCAACGCTGTAGCCTTCTCCGTGGACGTCCAGTTATTTGCTTTCGCAGCCGCTTCAAATTGTTTTAAATAATTCGGCCACGAAGATTTTCCATCAAATTCCGGTGTCTTTATGTGCATTTTTGAAGTAGTTTCAGGTTTTACTACTTTCCTTTCTTCTAGTAGTTCTGCCTTTACTACATCGGAATTTGACATTGACGACGATGTAATTTTAGTAATTTTTTCTCGTAATTCTTCGATCTTCTTGTCATATTCATCCTTTAAATTCTTCAGACCTTCTTCAGTATTTTCCATTAATTTTTGTTCTAAATTTCTAGAATTTTCTTCCAATTTTTCTTCTAAACTTCTAGAATTTTCTTCTAATTTTTCTTCTAAACTTCTAGGAATTATCCTCTAATTTTTGTTCTAATGCTCTAGAATTTTCTTCTAATTTTTGTTCTAATGTTCTAGAATTTTCTTCTGCTTTTCTAGAACTGTCCTCCAATTTTTGTTCTAATGTTCCTGTCAATTCTTCGTTTAATGTTCTAGAATTATCTTCTGCCTTTTCCTCTAATTTTTCTGTCAATTCTCCTTTTAATGTTCGAGAATTTTCTGTCATTTCCTGTTTTAATTTAGCAATTTCGGACGGGTCAAATAAATAATCGTCGGGAATTTCATCAGAATCGATCAATACCTGCCGCAGTCTTTCTTGAAGTACTGACTTCTTTCCTGTTGTTTCCAAATCCCGTTCTTCCAGTTCTCTCTTTAGATCACTTACTTTTAATTCGCTAAATTTTAATTGTTTAGTCGCCATTTTATTTATTTTTATTTACACTTCACAGCTTATTAACAACCCCACACCTGGCACCAATTGGAACGTTTTATTTATTTGGGTGAAGTGTAAAAATCAGAGAAGTATTATTAATTAAAAGAATACGTTTATTAAACGATAAATAATGAGGATAAATATTAAAAGATAATAAAAATGATTAACACTATGATTAAATAATTATAAACACTAAGAATATTATTAAATACTTAAAAACTAAGATTATTTATTTAAACAATATTTATATCACTACATTTATTTATATGAATACATTTATTTATGTTCACTACTCGTAGATTGTTTATTTATATCACCCCTTGTTCATTGCTCGTTGCTTCTATATATCAGACTATCCATTTGCTGTCGTTCCGACGGTATTTATACAGCCCAATGTCCTTCTGGAACCTTCCGATGCCACAATGATACCGAATAAAATAGATTTAGGTCAACGGTGTAATTAACACGTCTAGCCGTTCCGCCGCCGGGGATTGCGTCATCTGGGGCGCACGTCACAGTATATTGAATGGACCTTTTACATGAAAAGAGAGATAGAGAAAAAATGACATATATGTAGTGCGCAGTAGTTTGTTTGCGCATAGAGGAGGCCAGATATATTTCAAATAAAATTTGAATTGGCGGAAATAAGAATGTAACTATATTAAATAAATTCACACAAAGCGTTTGTGATGATAAATATTTCAAGACGAGAGGACGGGTAAATGGGAATCAGAAACGTGGTTATATGTTCTAAAGACGCGAAATAAACACCACAATAAAGTGACAATTAATTGCGTAGTTGCCAGTTTGTTATTAAGAAAGTTACAAACAAGAATAAAACTATTGTTATTATTTTTAAATAAATTGTTTTGTCTTTATTAGTAATTTCTTTACAATCAAAGTCAAAATAATTTTAGTTTTTGTGTTGTTTAAATAATTTTTTATCAAAAATAAATGCTTGTCAACATGGTACCTACTCATCCCTAGTTCATAAAAATTTCACTACGTGGTGTATTGAAAAATTATGTCACGGTGCAAGAAAAATGTAAAAGGTCCATAGCTGGAGTTGTTAGTATTTTTCATTTAAAATTTGTACTGCGGAGCAGTGGCGGCTTGTGCACCAAAACTTTGTAAATATATCCAAAAAAAATTTTTTTTCATTCAAGGTCAAATGCCTTAAAATTGAAAGTATCATTTTTTCAATGGATGTAATGCTGCATGATCGTAGCGCCAAAATGACTTTAGAAGAAATTAAGTTTAACAGAATAAACAATAGTTCCGCAAAGTATCACCTGATGTCATGTTTCTTAATAACAATCACATAACAATCGTCTGTAAGTCCGCGAGCGTGACTCCAGCGAGAGAGTGGCCTTGGAATTCTTGAAAAATGTTTTGATTCTTTGATTTTGAGCTGCTAAAAAATTATTTTTAATTTCATGTATTTTACTGCTTGAAAATTATGAATTAACTTTTTAGCAGTTCAAAATCAAAATAGGTCAAAATATTGTTCTTGTCATTGACAAGCGCGCACAAATCAGCCAATCCAAGCACGTCAAGGTCGCTCGAATCACGTATCTGCTCGCGGCCTATACACCGTTAACCTCCTATCCTGGCAATATAAAATAAATCATCCTTTGTCTCATTGCTGCGCATGTCGGAATGCCTTATTTTCAATTATTGAGTATCATACCGAGAATTTTCATCGGCCCTCGTGGCTCCGGCCCATCGAGCTTAGCTCGGTAGCTCGCCGGCCCAATCCGGGCCTGCTCTCAAACACCTTATATTTATGGATTTTTCATTTAATTTTGATCCAAATTACTCGTATTATGTAAATAATGTTTAATAACGTTTTTTATAAATAATTTTATTAATCTAAATTAAATGAAAATTCTTTAAAAAATACATTTAAAAAAAATATTCTGTTCTACAAATATATATATATATATATGTATATAAACAAAATAAATACAATAATTTTATATTTTATTCACCGTAATTATTTACCCACGTAATTTCAATACATTGGTCCTTTGTTGAATAATCTGATGCTACCGTCCCAACTAAGCAAGTTTTTGCCCACAGTTCATTTCAAAATTCCTAAAATATAGATTATGAAGATAAAATTGAGTCTCTTGCACAATATTAGCATAATAAACAATTAGCAACTATTCAAAATATAACACCATAGAATAATCGCTATGGCATCACTCGCGCAATAAGAAGTTTGCTCACAAGTTGTGTAATGGTTTGACAAATGACTAATAACTACCTCATCAATGCACCAATTAATAAACTGTATTTGAGAATCGACGAAGAAAAGTCATAAAGTCAGCTAGAGAAGGAACTGGCTCCACCCTATTGTTTACACCATAATTATGATATTTTATTTACGACTGTGAGCAAAATGCTCATAGCGCGAGTAGTCCAAGGTTAAATTAGAGCTCCCAATCGAAGCCATTATATTTGTTTTTATTTATTTATAAACATAAGGAAAATTAATTAAAAAAATAAATACTCTTATGTTCATGTTCGAATGCAATATGCAGTTAATAACATTTATGCCCGGTTTCACCGACATCAAATAAATCTTCGAATAGCTTATTCGTCGAATAAGTGAAAAATATGGCATCAAAATATGACAGCTAGAACAAATACAGTCATCTGTGTTATGGTTTCGATGCGATGAATAAGCTATTTAGAGATTTATTTGATGTTGGTGAAACCGGCCACGAATCTTTTATCCTTTACGCACTCAATGCATTTTGCATTTGAGGACAGCCTCAAACAGCTCCTTGTTATTGCTATTCATTTCGAGTATATATCAGAGGCACGCCTCACAGGTTTAGGTGAACTGCATTACATATTAGTTATGGTGGTGGCTTAAATTATTCTTTTGATATTTATAAAAACAAGCATTAACGAAATAAGTTGAAATTTAATTTACATTCTACTTTATATTATTTATAATTTAATAATTAAAATCATTAATTTGTTAAAATGATATCCTGAGTTATTTCTTCTGGTGAGGCACTGCCTCACCTGCCTACCCTGACAAGCCGCCACTACTGCGAAGTATACTTTTTAAATTGTGACCGCGCGAAGTTTATCTGCACTAACTTCATGGTCAAGATTTGAACGTTAGGAAACTGAACGAAACAAGAAATGAACAGGGGCGATGTTATAAACATTATGACGCTGCATACTAAGCCTGTAATATGATGCTTATTTTACTTTATAGTGTAAAAATGGCTAGTTATGTTGTGGATTATTAACCGTACATCGCGAACATGGACCTCTAGAAAATCACGTAGTTCATTTAATAAAATGTATTAGCGCATATTATTTTAAAGTAAGGTTTCCTGTAATTATAAAAAATTTTAAATAAAAACTGAATTTAGATATTTGTTTTATTTTGTTGTTCATAATAAACCTATATCAGCTAAATTGTTCGTTTTTCATAGAATTTAGTATAATATACTCGGAATATATATATATATATATATATATATATATATATATATATATATATATATATATATATATATATATATATATATATATATATATATACAGGATGGAAACAAACTTAATGTCATAAATTTAAGGGTGAGTAGTATGACATGTGTAGATTACGAAACTGGAAGAATTTTTTCAAAATTCGAAAAACGAAAATTCGACTTTTCTTAAGGAAACTTTTTTTTACTGCTGTTTTAATTCATATTTCATTAAAAATATGGTTCTCAAAAATACATTCAAAATTAGTTGTATAAGATATTATTCTTAATAATTAAATTAAATAGCATTTTTAACGAAAATAATTGTGTAATAGATAAAATAATGCAAATGCGTTGCCAGTCGTCCAGTGGTACCAAAAATGTTAGTTTCATGAAATCTACCCTTAAATATGCGAATTTTTAAAAAATTCTTTCTATTTCGTAATCTACACATATCATACTACCCACCCTTAAATTTATGACATTAAGTTCGTTTCCACCCTGTATATATATATATATATATATATATATATATATATATATATATATATATATATATATATATATATATATATATATATATATATATTTGTATATTTCTGGGATTTTAGTGTGATCTTAGTGGATGACTTCTTAATATTTAGTATATGTGTGTATGGAAAACTTTTTGAAAACTTATAATGTACGATTCACACATATTGTAAAAACATTTCAAATTAAATTTCTCAAAAATGTTAAGCTGCGTACACACTTGAGCACGAATACGAATGAGGCAGGCCGCGGCCGCACGAGGCATGCAGTGTGGACGTTGTCCCGAGGCACGACGAACTGTTCGCCGAACAGTTCGGAACGAGCCAACTGCTGTCGGTCTATCAAAGGGATTCGTGCTCAGTGTGGGCGTGTTCAAAACATCTGAACACATGATTTTGAATACATTGTAAAAATGGAGTGGACTCAAGAGTTATGTTTCTATCTTATAAATAAATATAGAAAGAAGGAAATATTATGGAACCCTCGGGATTCCAATTTTTTACAATAAATTAAGAAAAGAAGATGCGTGGGCAGAAATAGCAGCATCTCTAGAAAAAAGTGTAGAAGAAATAGAGAAAAAAAATGGATAGTTTAAAAGGTTCTGAATCTTGTATCGTTTTTCTTTATTTTACTTTTAATACCATTTAAAAGAAAATTAAAAGCTTCTTTTGACATTCTGGTGAAATTTTTAAATTTGCCAAAATCTTCGTCAGCACGTAAAGTCATTTAATAAAAAAAGTACTATTAACATTATTAATGCGACTTCGTCTCAAATAAAGTTGTGAAGACCATCTTCGCCTCTGTTTTTTACGTTTTTTTGATTTTTATTAACGTTAAAAGTAGTATAACACTGAAACAAGTTACGGGTAGTAAGTGTTCATTCGACATTTCGCCTATTCGCCGCACAACACGGAGCACTGCCGCGGCATGCCTCATGCGCTGCTATGTGGGAAAACGTTTATCCCACACGAGGCATTCTGTTCAGCCTCGATCTGCCTCATTCGTATTCGTGCTCAAGTGTGTACGCAGCTTTATTAATCACCCGTTTTATTTCAGAAATAAAAAAGTCTCGAGTTTCATGTATTTTGAATAAATAATTACGCACCATGGAGCAGTGCATTTCGGTACATGACGCTTAAAGCGTGGATTTGAAAAAGTTTTATTGAAAATGTCAAATTTCAAATACATATATATTTAGTAGATATTTAATACGGTATTGTTACGAAAACAATAACTTCATATGAAATATTTTTAATATCTTAGGGAAATAAATAAAAATTACAAAATATTTATAATATCCTGATGAGTGTTCGAATTTGTAAATCATGAAATAAAAGACTAATCCACATTATATGAATATTCCTAGAAAAATCACTCGTCGCAATCATATGGATCAATGTTGTTTATTAATTTAATTTTATCTAAGTAGCGATTTTTTACGTTACTACTTAATGCTTTAAAATAAGCTGATATTCTCAAACACAATTTACAAAAAAAACTTTAGGCACAAAATAAATGTTGTTTACACCTCAATGTAAGACAATGGTAAGACAGCAAACTGATTCCAACTTTTGATTTTGAATTAGCGCTAAGGAAAACTATGACAGAACAGATGGCGCTGTTATCAGGGCGCCGGGACAGCTGATCGCAAGGTTACTGGAAACAGCTGAGTGTCCGAGCCCTATAGAATATTTAAATTTCAAATATGGCAGCAAATACATATGCAACAAATTAAAAAAACTTAGTAAATTTAGGTATAGCATATGCGATGAATACTTTAAAAAAAAGGAAGAACAGGTGGAAATCAGAAAAGAAGATATAATTTTTATAAAGAAGGTTTTGTCCACAATATAAAAATATTAAAAGAAAGCGATTCAGTTGTGTGCGTTAAATTGTTTTTTTTTTTTAATTTTGTTATGTTCCTGCATATTTGTACTTCAAACTTACGTACTTATTATGTTCCGTGTACCAAAACAATCGAAAAGTGATAGTAAATAGCATAGTTGTCAAATGTTTTGCTTAACAATCGATATTGAAATCTCTGGTGAAACAAATTTTACGTAACATGTATAATTTTTTTATTAGATATATTACTGTTTGTAACAGAAAAAATATTTATTTTTTTGTCGCTTTCTTCATAATTTTAACAAGTATATTTTTTCCATTTTTGTTATTTGGCAACATAGTGTCACCCACTCAATGATATAGAAAAAATCCACTAGATGGCATCTAAAATAACTTCACGCAGTCATTAAAATATAATAGGTCCATAGGCTAGGCTTCATTCCCGTGGTGGCCTTCAATATAACCTCATACTCCCTCCTTTCTAATCCTACCTCATGGCTGCGTTCGGTTTTACGATCTGAGCGCTCAATGCCGTTCGGTAATTACATCTGAGCAATCTTTTTACTCAACTCTACGTTCGGTTATTAGCTCACGGAGCGCACAGGGCCCGATCTGTTCGCTCGTTCTCTAACCATTAAGCATGTTGAGCAGTTGTCTGGCGCATGCTTATTTAAGCGCAAATTTAAAATGTTTGCCGCCGGCAATGTAAACAGTATCTATTCTATGAATGAATGTTGTCGTTTTCGTATATCAATCAAAAATGTTCGGAATGTATAAATTAGCAATTTTAGGAAATAATTATCAGCTTTAAGTTGTCCATAATCATTTCCACATTCTTAATCAGTATCATCAAAAAAAAGGTTCATAACTCGCACACAGTACATATGTTAACAGTTCTTTATTATTTTCCGTTTTAATTCCGGCGCAAATTAATAAGTGTCAAAATGGCAGCTAAACGCTCTATCCGTTCGGTTATTCAAGCTACAGATCAGAAATCGCAGGTGAATTGTTAAGTGATCAAATTGTTGAGAGTCCTATACCTATTACTTAAGTAATAAGTATATGTTCAGAGTGCTCGACAGATTTAAATACCGAACGCACCCCATGTGTATAATTGTATAATCGTGCTACCATCTCGTGATAGAATTCAGAACACACTTGACAATTCTTATTAATTTTTGTGTTTGTGTCAAATAAATGGTCTTATGAATCATGTGTGTTGATATTTAGAAAGGTAATGTCACAAATAGTTTCTGTTATATAAATTTAAATGAAATAGCAATTTTAAAGTTTATTTTTTTGTGAAAATATATATTCTAACCATAATATCTTACTATAAATAATTAATGTCAAATTTTTCATATTATTACACTCATATGTCTATTTGTGGAATGAAATTATTAAAAATGTTCAATTTAGAAAATATTAATCATATACAAATGATATAATTTTAAATGCTTAATACTAACTATAGTATGGCAATAGACATAATTATTTCTTCTATTTAAATATATATATTTGGAAACAATTATTTTCAAGTAAACACATAACTTAAAACTGCAAATTGATATACGTAATCATTAATGTACTATAATAAAATAAATAATTTCAGATAAATAGTTTTTGGTAAAGATGCAAGTACTATATGAGGTTCCAGTAATTCCCAACAACTTAAGGCATGAAGAAACGATAATTCAAATAGCAGATGTTTTAAATTATATCTGTAATGTATTTGATGACATTGTTACAAAAGTTAATTCACGTATAAGTAACAACACAGCTCATTTATCTGAATTATCTAAAAGAGTTGAGAAATCTACTGAAAAAATAGCTAAATTTACTGGTACAAAAAAGGCTACGCAGGTATTTTCCAGTACCAAATATCCAGCAACCGAAACTCATGAAAATTATAAATCACTATTGTGGGATACATCTAGTAAACCCATTCAGTTTAAGAAGACTAAAATGAAATATAATTATATTAGTATTACAGATCATCCATTAGAAAAGTTACAATTTTATCACGTTAAAAATAATAACAAATACAAAAAGAATAAATATATTAAAAATGAAGAAGGATTAGGTTCTTTTCCTTGTGATATTGAATCAATTAATGAACTTTTATTGTTTAATACTAGTAAAAATCCATATAAAAATTATGTAATGTCGGATCCCCTGCAAATGATATTGCATATACGAGAAACAGTTGATACAAGTTCTCCAGGACCAGATGCTGCTCCGTTGTCTATTTCTCAACGCGCTGCATTAAATCGGTCTGTTGGAGAAAACTACTTTTATTCACCTGGATTAGGAAATGTACCAACAATAGATGTGCCATTAGATCTTCCGGATCTACCTGGAGTAGCTGATGATTTGCGATATTTAATGGAATCGGGCCCCGCTATAGCACCATCTGTGACGACTACACCAATAGTACCAGATTTACCGTCTATTGTGCAATCTCCAAGTGAGATTTTAATTGATATAAATGAAGCATCTACGACGGATACGTTGCCATTACCACCACTTCCGTCTCCGGTTGTATCAAATCCAGTTGAAGTTGAAGAAATAATTGTTACTGATATAAAACCAGAAGTAATTGCGCCAGTAAACATTGTGCATGAAATACATGAAAAACCAAAACTCAAAAAAAATGATGAAACAGCTGCACAAAACTTTTTACCAGCGCCAGTAGTTGAAGATGCTCATGCTAGTTTAATGGCTGCAATACGAAAAGCCGGAGGAATGAAAAATGCTAATTTACGTACTACTGAAACAAAAAAAGAACAAAAATCATCGACGGTACGATAAATATTTTAAATTTTATTTGACTGTTTGCCGGCGCCGGTATCCGTATTAATCCCGGTTTTGGCCTTAGCTTGTATATTTCTCTAAATATAACAACAATAACCTCAACTAACGCACAAAACTCGCCCCGAGTTTTCCAAGAGTGACTTTTTTTGTGTTAGGCTAGGTTATTGTTGTTATATTTAGAGAAATTGCAAGCGAAAATCTAGCTACGACATACAGGCTGTAACAGCCAAACGAGTTACCTCAAATGATTTCGATATTATTAAAGGTACAATAAAATACTGTAAGACAGTCTTATAGAAGACTAAGGGGGACATCCGATTAGAGAAGAATTTTTTTTTTTCAATTAGTGTTAGTAACTTTATAGTATTCTATTTGATTTCTATCCTAAAGCAGTTAAATTGATAAATAGCAGTTTTTGTTTTTCATACATAGCCTACTGAAAACTAACTATAAACATCAAATTTATTTAAATTTCAATTGAAATTTCTCAATATTTTTGTTATGGAAATTTAAAAAATGATTACTTGGTTGAATTCAGGAAAAATTTAAAAAGGTATAACTTTGTGTTGTATCTTGAGAACCACTGGTTTAAAAATATTTTCTTCTCTAATTGGATGTCCCCCTTGGTCTTCTATAAGATTGTGTAATACTATTTTATTGCATCTTTAATAATACGGAAATTATTTGAGGTAGCTCGTTTAGCTGTTACACTGTATATACATACTTTTAAAGTTGAGATTACCAAGATTATTAAGAATCCCAGTTATCAATGACGTCTATTATGTGATGTCATTACAAACCCGGGATTAATACGGATAGTGTTGCCAGGAGGCTAGACACAACCATTTTATTTTATACATAGCTAATAAATTGTTTATTTGCAGAGTGGTAACTTGATGGCTGATTTGAACGCTAAACTAGCTTTAAGGCGAAAAGGAATTTCAGGAACAAAAATAAGTGATGGTTCTGAAATGAATTCTGCACTTAGTCGAGTTTCCGCGATGATTCCTCCTCCTCCTCCACCCGGAAGCGAACCGAACGAGTCCACCAATACTGAGGATGAAGACTGGGATGAATAATATTCCTACATTGTCTATGTATCTTAATTCTAAATAATATGTAATTAAATTGATTTTTAAAATAATAATGTGTATCGTTATTTCGATCGATAGAGTGCCGTGGTGGGGTGTATAGAGTAAGATGACATTTATTGACCGGACATGGTTTGCGCAAATAACTAGCGCACAGCAGCATTTACTGATAATCTGACAACGCTGACATCTTGGCCAACGCCAGTACTAAAATCCAGAAATTCGTACGAAACTTTGTAGTGCCGGTGCACTGTGTTGCATATATGTATACGTGAACTAATGTGCAATATACATACGATAAAAAATAGATCAGGTATTTCTGTTTTTCATTATGACTGATTTGTTGATTGACAAGGAGAGAAGAGACGGGTCAAGAGTTCCGTATTTTCTTCTGTCAAGTGGGTTAACAGTGAAGCGCAAGGAGACGACATCCTGGCTCCCGTGTTGCCGAGTCCACATACGTCGTCTTCTTCTGGTTCCGGATCCAGTGTGTCGGTGCCGCATGGCCTTAACGGCCTAGCAGCAGGGGCAACTGTAGTATCCGCTACAACCGGCGCAACAGCAACCATTTCTACTATTGCAATTGAAAGTTGCAGTAGAAAAACTACTACCGCATCGACACATACTGAGTCGTTGTCTTTGTCGTTATCGCCTCCGCTCCGTCGTCGGGATATGCTGTCTTATCGAGGCGCATGTCCTAGTCTGTAAGTTATCAAATTGCAACTAAAACATACAATTCGTATGCAGATATTTGTTTATATGAACACAGAACCATGCACATTTTGATTTATTTACGCGGGAAGCGAGTTATGTACTATGTCAAAATTAATGATAAACAATTTTACTACTGTGCCAAATAATAATATGTTATTAGATATTACTTATTCTTATCTAGTTCAATTATTTTCATGATAGTTCTAAAAATTGGCAAATTTACAAACATGATTCTAAAATTGGAATTGAAAGATATAAATATTTGTTTTGCTGGGATTGCCAATCCAACAGAACTGTGTTAAGTTTGTTGTTTTGTAGATTTTGTCTGTGTAATATTTATAAATGGAACCTCACAAGTATTTGAATGTAACTCTGGACACAATAAATTACAATACTGAAGTGTGCAAAGTGTCTTTATCTCAAGAAATAAAATCAAATAATAAACAACAATCGACATACTCTATATTTTTACTTTTTAAAATATTACAGTTAAAATATTTCATACTTACTTTAATATTTTGGTGGTTGTTACGTGATAGGAAAAAAATATGGAAATGGATATTATACATATATACATTTGTACTAAAATTATGTACGGAAATGTACAAAAAAAATATCTTAGACCGTCACAAATCTTTTATTGGCGGACAATTAAAAAAAAAAGAAGTTTCTCTTGAAAACAAAGAAGAAAATAGTAAAAGTGATAATAATGTTAAAAATAGTGAAATAATTGTAGTAAAAGTTAAAGATCATAGATCCGTATCATGTTTTCCCAAAATAGAATGTCGGTTTGTGAATTTAAAATAAATTTAAAGTGTACATTTTATTAATTTAGTTTTTTGTTGAAGGTCTGAACCTCGACAATATAGTGGCTATGGAAGTGAGTTGGAAGTTGAAGATTTCGAAGAGACTCTTAATAATTCAGATGGTGAACAAGAAGATATTAAAGACTACTGCCGAGGAGGTTATTATCCTGTAAAAATTGGTGAAGTTTTTAACAGTCGTTATAAAGTAATTAGAAAATTAGGATGGGGTCATTTCTCCACTGTCTGGCTCTGCGAAGATCTTGAGTACGATGACATATTTTTATAATAATATTTAATATTAAAATATTTTTTACTATTTAGTGAAAAACGTTATGTAGCCGTGAAAGTTGTAAAAAGCGCTCAATCTTTTATGGAGACTGCAGTTGATGAAATAAAATTATTAAAATGGTCACGATGCAGCGATCCTACCGACATAAAAAGAGGAAAAACTGTATTATTATTAGATGATTTCAAAGTAAAAAGTATCAATGGGACCCATATATGTATGGTATTTGAAGTTCTAGGAATGAGTCTTTTACAATTAATTGTGCAAAGTGGTTATCAAGGCCTACGACTCTCAGTTGTAAAGGCAGTCATCAAACAGGTAATTGTGTAATTGTGCATTTATCAATTTATACTATTTAGTTACATTGTTATGCAGGTACTAGAAGGTTTAGAATATTTACATACAAAATGTGATATTATTCATACTGACATCAAACCCGAAAATATCTTATTAGTTCCTGATTCTGAATACGTTGATAATCTGGCAAAAGAAGCAACTGAATTACATAAACTGGGTATAAAACTTCCTAAATCATTTGGTAAGAAAATAAATTTGAAAATATTTATTTGTATTGACTTTGATATTTTCAGTATGTACTACACAGCCATATGACGAATTTAAAACGAAAAGAGTAAAAAAGGCTGAAATAGATTTGAGTTCCAACGAAAATTCATCGAATAATAGTATTATTACATCTCTCACTGAAGAACATAGTGATGATTTTTGGAATAATGATCGGTCTATGTTTTTACGTCAAATACCAGCTAAAGATGTACCTTTGCAAATTGAAATTTTTCAAAAAAGAAGAAGTTCGTTTCAATTTATAAATGAACTAAATTCGGATGTAAAAATAAAAATCGTTGACTTAGGAAATGGATGTTTTGATGTAAGTTTTTACACTACTTGATAAGTTATCAGGGCATCGAACCACCAAAACCGGAATCGAACCCTAAATGTTATTGTCATTTGTACCCTAACCGGAACCAAACCCAGTTTCAAGGTTCATTTCTGATTCAAATAAAGGGGGTAGTAAAACGATTTTTTTAAGTTTTAACTGTTTTCAATTAATTTAAAATTCAATTTTATGAAATTGAATCGAACTTTAGCCGTAACCCAAACAGTTCAAGTTGAACCCGTATCTGAACGGCAATTTTTTGTAGCCCTTTTTTAAGGGTTTGATGTCCCGGTTATGAAGGATACGCCAAAAAGCAGGCCCACATTTCAAATCTTTATTCTACGAAACCAGTAAAGACACAAAAAAAACATTATACCAAAAGAAAAGATGCATAATTAAATTTTTCTTTCAACGCATTTTAAAAATAATATCCAAGGTGGTGGCCGTCATTAGCGATAAACTCTTTGAGACGATTTCTGAATGCTCGCATGAAGGTATTATTTTTAAAAAGCGTAGAAATAAAACTACATTATACACGATGTTTCATAACTTCGGGTACAAACTTTAAGGGCAAATGACCAAGTAAGTAAAAAAAAAAATAATTCACTTAGCATACGTCTGATCATCAACTGTTGCCGAGAAAGAGACCATTTTGTATTAGAATCGAAGAAAAACTAACAAAGATTGTGATTGAACAAAATTTTGTCTGTGCCAGTAAATAGACTATAAAAATACAATAAAATATGTGTAACATTTTTCTCAATTTTTAAGAAGTTATTTGAAATTTAAATATTGGTCAAGGTCGCCACAATATTTTACTTAGTCCAATTATTTGAGTTTTTTTAAAAAACAAAAGCACATCTAGATGCCCTCTCAAAAGTAAACTCATTGTTTTCGAGATAGCAGAAGTAAACCCCGTAAAAACTCATTTTTCACTGCCTTATATCATCTCGGATAGTATTAAAGATCGGACCCATGTTGATTAAGCTTTTTTTACTCATTTTCAGAACTATATGTTATATATATATATATATATATATATATATATATATATATATATATATATATATATATATATATATATATATAAGTTTGTAGCTGAAGTTGTGATACATATTGTGTATATTTTCTTGTGGTACAACGATTTTTTAAATATTTTTTAATGTTTTCGTAGAAGTTTGAAAATGTGGGACTTCATTTTTGGCTCACCTGTATTTTCATAGCGTATTATAATTACTAATATTAAATTTCTAATTTTAGTATCATCATTATTGTGATGATATACAAACCAGGCAATATAGATGTCCAGAAGTGTTATTAGGTGCAAAATATAGTTTTTCGGCTGATATTTGGTCTACAGCTTGTGTTGCATTTGAATTAGCTACAGGTGAATATTTATTTAACCCTCAACCTTCAACGAATGTTTCAACTGATGAAGAACATTTAGCATTAATAGCAGAATTACTAGGTGAAATACCGAAATATGTAGCTCTCTCTGGTAAATATTCATTACAGTTTTTCGATAGTGCTGGTATGTAAAATAATTTAATTTTTTTTTTTAATTTTTAAACTGTTTATATTTTGGGCTGTAGGAAACTTCCGACATATCAAGAACTTAAAAGTATGGAAACTTGCAGATGTTTTAACAGAAAAATATAATTGGAATCCAATAGATAGTAAGCAATTTGAAGATTTTCTATTACCAATGTTGGAAGTCGACCCTAAAATTAGAGCCAATGCTGCCGAGTGCCTACGGCATCCATGGCTTCATTCTTGAGGCAATGTTTGCCTTTACCATTGAATAAATAATTTACTAAATTATTTATTCAATACCTTCAGATTATACACATATAGATTAAATACCTACAATTAGAAGACTGATTCTTTAGTTTGTTCGTTGATGTTATAAGATCTAGTTGGTCATTTGCAGTGTTTAAATTGTATTATTTCATTTACTTAAATTCAGTATTTGAATGAAATTAAAGATTTCCTGTTAAGTTTTGTAAATATTTTATGAGTGTTATTCCATTTTTGTTTTGTACTACTTTCAAAAAATAAATAATGTTTTCTCTACAACTTTTATTGAAGACGACTATTATTGCCATTGTTACGTATTTTATTTTAAAGCCTGAACACCTAACAATGCCTGGAGCAAACTTAAATGTGTCATTTACTTTATAAATAAAAAATATTTAAGAAATTTTCTAAAAACGTAAATTTTATTCAAACAACATTATGATAAATAAATAATTGATATGAAATTATAAACTAATTATAAAAATATTTTATGTGGCGTTTTAAATCATCGATTTAAAATAAACTTGACCTCAAATATTTTGTCATTACCGTCATCCCTAAGACTGCCAGGGTCTAATTTAGTTTTAACCAATGTCTACAGTACAAAGAATAAGTGAAAGCGTAGTATAAAAATTTATATAATAATACCCAGTTACAACACTTAAAATGTAAACTTGGTTTTATTCAGTTAGTCTGGGCATAAGAGAGATAATTTTTTCAGAAATCAAAACCTTTCCCCATTCATTTATTTAGTAGTGAATTAAAATAATTTAATATAATAATATCATCACGGCTTATTACCTATTTCTGGTTATATCTATACTGATAAGAGTGCTAGTATCACTGTATTCAAAGTTGTTGTGGAAAGGGCACCATAGGTATATAGAAAATTGGTAATAACACCATAAAATAAATACTTCGGTTTTTTTCACAATTCGTAAAACATTTGGAGATTATAGTTATGGCACAGATGGCGCTATTGTTGATAAATAGTAACAATAAGAAGAATCCTATCGTAATTTACGATTCTTTGTATCTAGTTGTAGACAAAGGCAGCTTACTAATTAGATTGCAATACACGTTATTCGATTCTATAAGCTCTTTATATTCAGAGAGATGACGTTATGAAATTGAAACTTTCCTCATGAAAACATGCATAAATAGTCACAAACTATGTAAAATATTTAACATATGAAAACATATCAATAATTTGAAATATATAGTAATAATAAATGAAGAAAAATAAGATATAGACAATAGTTTTGCAATATTTTTTTTTGTTTTAGAATTACGAGGGTGGATTGAAAAGTTTCCGGAATGACATGAATATATATATATATATATATATATATATATATATATATATATATATATATATATATATATATATATATATATCGGACTATATTTTATTTTTTTACATAGACCCCTCTGAGGTCAACACACTTGGTCCAACGTTTTCTAACTTTTCGATGCCCTCCCGAAAATGATTTTCTTTGAGGTCCTCAAAATAAGCATTTACTGCTTCGATGGCTTCTTCGATGGATCGAAATATCTCTCCAGCTAGAAACGTTTTGAGTTTCGG
Source organism: Harpalus rufipes (assembly GCA_951394225.1). Lineage (NCBI taxonomy): Eukaryota > Metazoa > Arthropoda > Insecta > Coleoptera > Carabidae > Harpalus > Harpalus rufipes. Next base: position 38,993,351 of record OX596278.1, on the reverse strand, counting down.
GAAAAGATGGATGTCCGAGGGAGCCAAATCGAGTGACTACGGTGAATGGGGGACAATTTCAAACCTCAGTTCGGTCAATTTTTGTTGACCAATATGACTTAAATGAGCTGGCTCATTGTCGTGGTGAAACAAGATCTTTTTCTTTGCCATTCCCGGGCGTTTTTCTTGAATTGCTACTTTCAGCTTGTCTAAAAATGTGACGCAGTATTGTCTAGTTAAGTTTTTCCTTTATCAAGATAATCAATTAGCAGAATGCCTTTGGCGTCCCAAAAGACTGACGCCATCACCTTCCTTGCCGATTGAACTGACTTCGCTTTTTCGGGGCCGATTCACCATATCCAATCAACGCTTTCGACTGAATTTTCGTCTCTGGAGTGTAGTGGTGTAGCCAAGTTTCATCCCTGGTTATGAAACGTCTTTTAAAATCGACTGGATTTTTCTTAAACAACTCCAAATTTTCGGCTGAAGTTCGTGCTCGAATGCGCTTTTGCCAAATGCGGCACACACCTGGCGCACATTTTTCTCATGTCCAGCTCATTATGTAAAATATGAACTACACGTTCATGAGAGATCCCTATGGCTTCCTCAATCTCACGCACTTTCATTCGGCGATCTTCCAGAACCGACTTTATCCACAATTTCCAGTGTGGTAGCAGATTTTGTGAAGCATTCCCAAGGACAGCATCCAACCTGATCTTGATCTCCGTTGCCGCCTTTCCTTTCAAATAAAAAAACTTGATCACCGCACGAACTTCGTTTTTATCCTTTACCGATTAGACTGATAGATAAATTGAACTGAAATTTCTTGACAGTTCATATGAAGAGTTAAACAAAACAACGACATAAGATTGTTTTCGAAAAACCAAGGCCTTCTCAGTGATTGCGGAAACTTTTCAATCTACCCTCGTAAATGAAAAATCTATCCAAAGACAAAGTTAACATGTTTTATTTTTATAAGAAACAGGTAATTAGATTAAAAGTATATTTACTGAAGAATATTAAAAAAAGAGCTCATGATCACATCATGACTAACCTTAACCATAAAAATTGTAGATATGAGTAATTCGTAATTCACTTAAATAATGACCATTGATAAGATAATACAAAACGAATGTTTTTATTTCGAAGGTCTTATCAACTATAAAAAACATGAATTTACTTTTTTGGTACTAAAAAGTTTATAACGAAGAGATTTTATGAAAAAATCATGGACTTAGCCGGGACTTGAACGCAGGAGTCCATGAATTTTTCATAAAAATCGTTTTTAATTATTTAATAATTGAGCGAGATATGCATTTAGTATCATTCTTATTACGTTCGATGGCGCTTTAATTTAGACATTCTTTGCCTGATTCCAAAAATTAATTTACCTTTACTTGAATGACTAATTGCATGCACGCGTACCACTGCTGTTTCGACCCGACCAGATTGGATAACTAAAAGCATCAATGCAACTAAAACGCTTATAAGCGTCAGCGGCATCCAACTTGTTAAATGAGAAAGGACAGCTTAATTGATTTTTTTTCTAAAAACATTAAAAAATTGAAATCACAGGAAAAAGTTTACATTATTGCCATATTTCACTAATTAAATGAAACCATTCTTGTTAAACAGACGAGTCAGATTCTTAGCACTTGTTAGGGTGCATATATGTGGTTGCCGTTCTTAGAACAGTTTTTAAAGCGATAAGACCAACAATAAAAAGTAATCACATTTGTTTTCACAAAAAAATGACTCATGAAAAAAAATACTATTATCTTAAAATTTATTACAAAATGATATGGTATCTGCATAAACGACAACATTTTACACATTTAATTTATAATAAACGATAAATTAAAATCTGTTTTTTATACAATTATTTAAGACAAAAATATCCAATATAAACTTTTTCACTATATTATAAAACTGTTTTTATACAGTTATTTTGTAACATTCAGAAACGTGAACGATTCAATTATTATATAACCAAAAACGATTTTTGTGAAAAATTCATGTACTTTGCCGGCACTTGGGCCCAGGATCTTTCCGGGGTGATATGATTACCGTTTATTGTTGATCTTATCGCTTTAAAAACTGCTCTAACAACGAAAACAACATATCTATACCGGGTGCATACTTTAAACCCGAACATAGCCCGTTAACACGGGAAAATTGTTTTACTAGACTGTTGCTCCTCGTTTCAATTAACAACAATGGTATTATTAAAAAGATATAAAAATTTTCATCAAATGACACCAAATACATGTAAATTTTATATATTTAGTGCCATAAATTAATAATTTAATTTATTAAATTCCTTAAAATATCGATAACCTTGATGGCATTTAAACAAAAATACAAACAAATTTTATTATTTAATATTTTATTATTGTTTTTTATCTGTTACAAGATACTAAAAATAAATTAAAAGAAAAAAAATCATAGCTGACGAATTCTGACAGATGAAATAACAAACATTTGTTTGTCTGTTTGTTCAAATGCCATTAATTTAAGGGACTAAAATATTACGAAATTTACATGCATTTGGTGTCATTTGATGCAGTACTTTTTTCTTTCTATTGATACTACAATTATTGTTGTTAGTTGTAACGGGGAGCAACAGTCTGCGAAAAACGATTTTTCCGTGTTAATGGGCTATGTTCGGGTTTAAAGTATTCATTCTGTATATGCACCCTAACAAGTGTTAAGAATCTGACTCGTCTGTTTCATTTAATTACTGAAAAAAAAAATATGGCAATAATGTAAACTTTTTACAGTGATTTCAATTTTTTAAAATGTTTTTAGAAACAAAATAATCAATTAAACTGTCCTTTCTCAGTTAACAAGTTGGATGCCGCTGACGCTTATAAGCAACGGCTAATATATTGCGATTGGTGCTGCCGACGCTTATAAGCGTTTTAGTTGCATTGATGCTATTAGTTTTCCAATCTGTTTGGGTCGGGACGGCAGTGGTATGCGTGCAAGTAATTAGTCATTCAAGTAAAGGTAAATGAATTTTAGGATCAAACAAAGAATGTCTAAATTAAAGCGACATCGAACATATTAAGAATGATATAAATTTTTACTAAATTAGTTTGTTTCGGTTTACATAAATGTAATACTGTACACGATTTTAGCACAAAATGTAAAACGTTTCTTATTCTAGTTTGAAGTTAGGATTTTTTTTCAGCACAAATTTATCTGACAGATGAGTACTTCCCTGGATTGATAAAAATATTTAATTTTTAATGTTTTTATCCGTCAACTCATCTCTCATAAGACAATAGGCGATTTTTCGCGACGGGCCAAACATGAACCACGGTTATACGATTGGTTCATGAAAACGTCACTGTTATTACGTAAGATAGGATATCGCGAAAAATCAGTTTGGTTAAACCTGTTGCATCATTCGGCGGTTAATTTTAAACGATGAAGAAGTATATGAGTTATATTATAGATGAATTTATGGAGATGGGCATGAGTTATTTAGTATGCGATCTTTACACATTTCGAAATATTTTGTAACTACAGGGTCTGCAAATATTTGATTGTATTATTTGTAAACAAGACTTTAACCTAACTTTTACCTTTATTTAACATATCAACAGTTCCCCTGCCAACTTCCACTTCGAGCATTTCTAATCCATTGGAAATTGTAACTTTTTCCATGTTTGTAATTTATTCTAGTTTAAATAAAAAATCTCACGCTCAAGTGTATAAACAAAACAAAGGTAGACTGAGATGGATTGAGATTAGAAAGAGAGAACCGATGAACCAGATTCATGAACCTGCTCGCTAGCTCGGTTCGTGGTCCGACGAACCTGGTCCATGATTGACGTCATTAGTTCGTCGCGAGAACGTACTGGTTCATAAAATTCATTAACCAAACCGCTTTGGTTCGTCGCGAAAATTGCCCTAATAATAATGAGAATTCAACATTTTTTTTCTTGAAAATTTAAGCGCAAAATTAATGGTACCAAAAAAATAACGAAATTTGTAAAAATGAATTTTAGCTTTGAAAATAAAATTAAAACAGAATTTAATAGAGAATTCTACTGTAGTAAAATTTAAGGTAAAAAATGTTATAAAAGTGTGGATTATGCTAAGCAATAGCGTAAAAATCAAAATTGTTTTTCTAAGGTTTTTTTTTTGTAATTGATTTTGGCGCTAAAAAGGTATCACGTGATATATGACGTACGAGTGATTGATGACATTTCTCAAAAGTTTTTATATATAACTGTACCATCAGGAAACAGTTTTCCTGCTACAGATGCGTTGTTAGCTGTTTTGTTCGTGTTGTTTAATTATGTTTTGTGTGCTTACAAGTTTTCTAGTCCTATATATTTCTAAATGTCATTAACTCATCTTACGTCACATCCAGTAAAATTCAATTGTTCAAGTAATATTTAAAAATTCATATTTTGCTCAAATTAAATAAAAAAACCCAAAATTTTACATTTATAATACAAATATAAATAATTTAGGAATGTTTCAGAAAATAAATTATTAGAATACGCAGTATGTTAGATATAGATGAAAAAAAATTTTTTTTTCAAGTAGGTATATGAGTGTAAAATAAAAAACAAAACTTTAAATAGTGCATTATATATTTTTTCGTGAATATTTTTAAAAGCTTATAATTTTGCACATCATTTTTCTATTTAAATGCCTATGAACATTAGTGGAATGCGCCGCACATACTTCTGGAATTTTGATACCTGCTGGAACCTTATCCGAGAAGAGATTTTTATGTAATCTGCCTAGTCATTAAAAACAAGTAGCAAGGGACAATCGCAATTTTTTTGTTGTCGAACTATTGTGACTTGCAGAGGCATGAGTGCAAAAAAAATCAATGAAGCATTACACTCGTAAAGTTATTGACAAAAAAGCAAAGATGCGTATCCATATTACAGTGAAATTTTGGTGCAAGCAATTTCAATAGGGCCGGGAATCAACTGAAGATTCCCGGAGTTCAAAAGGCATATGGAAGCAAAAATGAAAGGAAAATGTTAAAATCTAAAGTGATTGGGGAATATCAGAAGCAACTAAATAAAATATTTGTAGATTATATAAAAATCTCTCTCGTAATCGAAATGTAAATTTACTACAAATTTTATTATCAAAAATCACCCTTAGCCTGGCACGTATTGAATACTTGTTTTACGTCTTCAAAAACCTATAAAAGAAATATATAAAACTTTTTAACATTTTACTGAAATAAATTCTTACTTCATCTGGTGCTTTACTGGCATCAATTCGTTGAACTAAATTATGTTTTTGATAATAATCAATAATTGGCATAGTATCATTCATATACGTATTAAATCTTTTTCTCAAACTTTCAATATTATCATCAACACGTCCGCTGCCCGCAGCTCCACGATCGAGACATCTTCTCTCGCATACCTAGAATATTACTGCACTATTTTTAGAGCTATTACTGATTTTACAGTACGAATATTGCGTGTACCTCCGAACCACAATCGAAAAACAAAACAAACAGCAATTTCACATTTGGTGCAACTCGTTGTGTCCACCCATCAAGATTATTTTTGTTACGTGGAAAACCATCAATTAAAAATTTATTACTTGGTGAATTTTTCATAGCTCTCTCTATAAGGCTGCATGTTATTTCCACAGGGACAATACTACCTTCTCGAATATGTTTTTCAATTAATTCACCATATTCGGAATTTGGTCTTGCCCTCTCTTCTCTAAGTAAATCACCAGCAGATAAATGCACAAAACTAAACTCCTGTAAAAGAATTGACAGTTATTTTACTGATAGAATACCATTTTCGTTGGTATAATTACTTTAACGATTTTTTGACATTGTGTACCTTTTCCAGCTCCTGGGCCACCCAAGACGAATACTACTTGGGGCATCATTTTCAGGATATTGAAAGAATTAAAACTTGATAAGAATTTTGCAAAATAACCTAAAATTATCTTGTATTTATAAACGAATTACATCAATCCTTTATTATAGTAATTTTATTACTTCAACACCTTTTTGAATAAATATATCAACGTAAAACATACCTACAGTCATATTAATACTAATAATCAGATAATGTTTTTAAAAAAATGAAATGTCCCTCTCAATCATCTTTCAGTTTTCAGTGGGATTTTCGTAGTACAATGATGATAATGTATAAACATAATAGGATATGTAAATATGAATTATTTTAATATGAAAAAAATATTTTAAATTATAAATATATTATTAAATTTGTTTAATACGCTGTTAGAAGGTTCATTTATTGTTTTTATATTTAAAAAAATATAATTTACATACTCTAAAACATATCCTTACCTTAGAATTTTAAAATATATCCCGAATAAATAACTAAACATATACTAATAATCTCTATTGAAGAACCCCTGATAAATTAGCAAAAATTCCCAGACTGGATATATCTAAATGCCATTTAAAGCGCAGACGCATAAACTGTTATCTCATGTATAGCGTAACAAATATTTTTACTGCTTATATATATAAATTCCTTAAATATAATGTTTTAAACATTGAAGTATAAAGACGGTTTAAATAGATGCATATATAAGAAACTTATATTGTTCTTTTAAAATAAAAGTTTAAAATATGTTATTTTTGTAGTCATAAAACTAAACAAGTTATAAAATGACGTAACATTTAAATTATAGCTGACGTAGTTTTCTTAATAAAAAAGGTCAGCGATTTATGTGTTTTACAATTTTTATTCGTTGGAATTAAATTTAAAAAAATTGTAAATAAACTTTTGTGGAATCAATTTTTTAAATTTTAAATCCAGTATTGCACTTATATTGTATTTATAATAACAAAGTCAGTTTGCCTATAACTTTTTCTATTTGTTACAAGATGTTACAAGTATTGTTCAATAAACAGTACATATGCATGTACATATATGTTTATAAAATCTTTTTCATATTTTTTTTCCAAAAACTGAAAAATAAACAGTAGTCCCTAATCATCACGAATAAGACTTGCCGCGAATTTTAAATGAACACTGAATGAAATTACGGACATACCAGTTCTCATCACGTATTGTGAATAATAATTCAAAAATTCAAGAAAACATAAAATAGCTAGAAAATAGTCCGCTGTACTACACCTACCTACCTGTGCGTTGCCAACAAAACGATTATTGCAGCAGCGCTTCTCAAACGGCAAAACGCTATTTTTATTTATTAACAATCCGCCCACGTCCCACTGCAACTAAAGTTGCTTCTTCATAAAATGTATTAAGAACGTATCCATAGTACATAATACAAAAAAATATTTTTATTTACGCACTACGGAACCGTAAAATTCTAATACTTCATTAGATTTACTAAGCATAATCACAGAAAAAATATAAATTTATAGAGAAAAAGATCGTCATTTTCTAGTTCAGAAATTTGCAAAAACACAACTCGAACATGGATTAAACATGGGAAATATTTTTTTGGGCTATATTAATTCCCATCATATCATTTTAGAGCGGTGTTTTATATCAAATTTTGTTTTGTGCTACTAGACTACTAGAGACATCTAATGACGTCCAATGTAGTTTTACAATAAAATAGTACATGACTTTAGTGATATTTTACGACGTCTAGTGAAAACGGAAGTTTCAAATTTTAAGTCTAATAATTTATCTAATAATACGTATAAAATTAGATTTTTTGCATATCGTCAGATTCAATAAAGGTAGATATAAGTACCTGTATAAAAAGTATAAAAATAAAAGTCTCTATTCGTCTATTCATAAATTCTAAATTATCTTTGTTATTAGAACTAAATAGTAAGTAAATAATTTATTTCCAGAGTAAATTTTTGTAATATCGAGATAAGTTTAAAATTGCTTGAGATTTTGTTAAGTTTTACAATATCGTTGAAAGGAGTGCGCTTTTTATTACAAAATATAATCAAAAAATTATGTACATTTTTATTAGTAGTAACAAGACTTATGATCGAAGTATGACAGTATGAAAAACATTTTTAAATTAGAGATTTTTCAATATTCTTTTGTGCGTTAAGTTATTTTCGAAAGATATATTTACTCTGGAAATGCCAGAGAAAGTAACATAAATAATGCATTAACAGGTATTAGGTATTATGTCAAAATATTTAATAACAAAACAAAAATTTCAGTATTTGTATTTATTTATGGTAGCAACAGCAACCAACAAAACAACTAGGGAAATTTTGAATCTACGCATTCAGTTTAAAAACCAAAAACGCACTGTTGTAGTTATTTTATATTTATGCGCGATTAGTCGGCGCTGTCTGCGCATTGGTTTAAAGTGGTTGTCAGTTCATTCTGGGACACCTGAGTAAATCGATATTAAAATGTCAAAATTTACATGACCCATTTAGGTCCACAAGTGCACATATGATCGTATCAATGGTTTTCATTGTATTATTATTAATTTTTATATGCTTGTCACATATACCAGGTAAGAAAACTTTTGTAAATGAATGCTCCTTTCTTAATAATAATCATAAAGCGACTTTTTCTTTTATGTACATTGTATTAAAATATAAAATTTTGTTTCAGTTAATTCTGCACATTGCGTAGATATACATCATCACATAGTATCACAAGGTTTACATTATGTACCTGGACCAAATCCTTGTACACTTTGTATTTGTGAGAAAGGCACTCCAAAATGGTGTAAACAAGTTTTGTGTTCGCCACCACAAGTAAATGTATAATACTGTTTTAAAAATAAGTAGATAAACAAATCTTTTATTTTAGAATTGTAAGTCATTTGAAGTCGGAAATTCATGTTGCGAATTTAAATGTTTAGACGATATTTTAAGTAAAACAGATAATTACAATGAAACGTACGATCTAGCTCTCAGACTTATTGCAAGTGCAGTTACAGCTGTGTTATCGCTCTCTCTTTTATTTTTTTTAATTCATCGACTGCGACAACGTAAAATTAGATTACGGCGACAAAACAGACAGCTAAATGAAGACCAGCGAAGCTTAAACAGCATTGGGTAAATTAATATAAATTTTTTGAATGTTACAAATTATTAAAAGTTTATATTATTTGATCAGTATTTTTATACTATTTGATCAGTATTTTGTGAAATGTGATCAGTTAATATGAATATTTTGTCCAGGTTAGATTACTTCAGGTTAAGTTATGACTAGGTTAGATAGGTTAAATTAAGGTATATTCCAAAAATAAATTTTAACCGTGATAAACCAAGTGTTCTAATAATTCGAAATGGTAAAAATTGCACATTTATAAAATATGGTATCGGTTAAAATGGTTGCAATCGAAGCGCACCAATGCAACCGAAGTTTTTCCTGGATCTTGTTGGTAACGTCTGTCGTTTTTATATGATGTCAGATTTTATAGGTTAAGCCGATGTCACATATCATTCATATGAATGATGGTGAATGATAAAAAAGAAGTGATCTCCGTGAATGATGAAATTTTTGCGGGCCCTATTTTCTCGTCATTGACAGTCAGCCACGGCTAATTTCATTCGTGATATATATATATATATATATATATATATATATATATATATATATATATATATATATATATATATATATGTTCGTCATCCTCTTCTTTTTCTCTTTCAAAAAATCCATTGTTATACAAGCATCAGGAGGACCTCACTAAATTAAATAAAGCTATATATACACACTACCGTCCAAAAGTATTGCATCGCTTCCTGATATTTGGTGTTTACTCTTCCCATTATTTCTAAAGCTTTTTTATTGCAATAATGAGTATGTGCTATTATTTTCATTACTCAATTTATCTCCCAATCGTGCATTGTGCACAAAAATACAAAAATAAAATACGCAACATAATTTTCAATAAATTTTGTTCGGCAAACTTATGCAAGTTTATGGCTAAATTTTCCCATTATTACATTTTTTTGTTTAATCAGATTAACATGGGTTGATTAGTTACCAATATAGGTACAGGTAAGATCGAAATATTGAGCAGTAGTCAGTAGTACTTACAGAGCGAATTCACGGTGCAATTGCTTTTAATTAATGGCTCCTAAAAGATGAAATACTGAAATTAGTATAGCAACTTGGTCTGCAATTATTACATTTCAGAATGAATGTTATTCAACCAGAGAAAATTTAGCCATAAACTTGCCGAACAAAATTTATTGAAAATTATGTTGCGTATTTTATTTTTGTATTTTTGTGCACAATGCACGATTGGGAGATAAATTGAGTAATGAAAATAATAGCTAAATGTTTATACAAATTATATACATACTCATTATTGCAATAAAAAAGCTTTAGAAATAATGGGAAGAGTAAACACCAAATATCGGGAAGCGATGCAATACTTTTGGACGGCAGTGTATATATATATATATATATATATATATATATATATATATATATATATATATATATATATATATATATACAGTGTGTGCAACGAAACGTGGAACATAGGACTTTAGCATGGGATTTTAAAAATGTGCGGAAATTGGCTCTCCTGTACATTTTAGAGCAAAAGTACAAAAATTAAAAGTCCGCATTTAATGCAATAGAATATCTGTAGCACTAGATATTTAGAAAATAAAATATGACATTTGCATCAAAATTCAGATAGCCATGGAAATAAAAAACAAATAAAACAAAATATCAAATTAAGATCATACTACTTTAATATTTAATGCTGAATTATAATAATAGACACAATGATTACAACAATTAACATCAATAACACTGAACTCAACTGAGATTTCGGTGAATATTAAAAATGGGAAATTATCAAATATTTAATAATAAAATAAATCATACAAATCGGAAGAAAAGAATAGCAGCAAAATAGAGAAGTTTTATTTAAATTAAATGCTCAAATATGGCTCCATTCAGCGCCAAACAATAACCTAATCTATTATAAAAATAACGCCTAACATTCGCTAGTTGGTAGCACGGTATTTTAGTACATTCCAGGGATATTCTATTTTTTAGTGATTCTAAATCTGGATATTTGTAATCACTGTAAATTTTTGATTTTAGATGTCCTCATAGAAAAAAATCATTTGGCGCTAGATCCGGAGACCGTGCGGGCCATTGAATTGGTCCGTCTCTACCAATCCATGTATCGGGAAATACATCATTAAGATATTCTTTTACAATTTTTGTTATATGAGCTGGACAGCCGTCTTGTTGCAACCATACTTCACGATCATTGGCCAGTTCTTCAATTGCCGGTGCAATATCATTTATCAGCAGATCATAATAGGACTGACCAGTTAAAGTGCCGTTAATGAAATATGGCCCAATAATATGGTTTTTTAAAATTCCAGTCCAAACGTTGACTTTTCGGGGATATTGTGTATGAGTCGTAACATACAGATGTTCATTATTTTTACGCCAATATCTAAAATTTTGAATATTTGGCTCATTATTGAGTGTAAATGTGCTTTCGTCGGAAAAACAAATATTTTTAATAAAATGTGAATCTGCATTTGTTTTTTCCAGCATTAATTCACAAAATGTTGCTCTCAGAAACTTATCTTCTTCATTCAATTCCTGGTGTTTGCCATATTTAAAAGATTTCTATTTTTGTTCTTTTAAATAATTTCTTACGGTACTAAATGGAATTGAAGTGTGTTTTTCTATTTGCCGCAAACTTAATTTTTTATTATATTCAATGGCTGCAATTACATTAATTTTATTTGCTTGTCTTTTTTCATCTTCATCTGCAATTGGCCTTTGACACTTGCATGGTTTTAAAACACTTCCTGTTTTATTAAATCTCTCAATTAAGCTTAATTTACATGGAATGTTATCACCGTTGTGGCCGTCAACCGTTCACGGTCACGCCGTTAAGACCGTATAGTCCGTAGTGGGGATTTTAGAGGGAATTTCATATTTAGTAACTTCTGAAAAAACAAAAATAACTACATCTCTACGCTATCATCTGTCATCTATAGCTGCTGTTTACATTGCGATCGCGAAAAATGAATATAAATATAAAGTACCGCGATTGTTTCTATATCCATAGTAAATACACAAATATGAGATTTTAGATTACACAATTCAACACAAATACTAAAACTTATATTTATATCACTCAGTTGGCTAACCTGATTTATGAAGAACTAACTCAATGTACGCAAGCGCAGCGGTCATAACGGCCGACAGAATAGAACACAGTTCTAATTTGACCTTGAACGGTTGCAACGTTCGCGCCATTAATCATGTTTGATTTTAGCCAATCGTCGAGAACGGCCACAACGGCCGACGGTGATAACGGCGACAACGTTCCATGTAAATTAAGCTTTACACGAAATATTGTCGTTTTACTTTTACTAGATTGATTATCGAAGGCATTTGATATGGTGAATCACAGTATGCTGCTTGCTAAACTAAAATTTTACAATTTTTCCAACAATGCAATTCTGTGGTGTAAAAATTATTTAAATAACAGAAATTTTCAGGTGTGCATGTCACACAACTCCAATACATTTATTTCAAATAATTATTCTTTGCAAAATGGTGTACCGCAAGGTTCAATTTTAGGTCCATTGTTTTTTCTTATATATGTAGCGGATATGCCATCAGTTCTAAATTACTCCACAGCACATTCATATGCAGACGATACAACAATTATTGCAACTATAGATCCGTCAGATATGAATGAACAAATAACAAACGTTAATTGTGATTTGCAGAAATTATCTCTATGGATAAAAGACAACGGCCTCAAAATTAATGTCTCTAAATCCTCATATCTTGCTGTTGGTAACTGCAACTCCATACCTGATATAAGTCTGGACGGTACCATTCTCGAACGTAGCTCTTCTGTCAACATTTTGGGACTTCTTGTTGATGAAAATCTCTCTTTCAGACAACATTTACATAAAAAAATTACTGCCTCGAGACTTCGCTTGCGACATCTATATCAGTTTAGACAAGATCTAAGTTCAACAGTAAAATTACGTCTAGTTAATACTCTAATTCTACCTTTATTTCATTATTGTGCTTGTACCTACATTCCAAATCTCACAGAAACAGATAAAAATAGAATTACACTTGTTGAAAATTCTTGTCTACGATTTGTTTATGGTGCACGCAAGTTTGACCACATTTCCAAATATCGTAAACTGGCCGGTATGACATCTGTAAATAATCGCGTGAAAACTATGTATCTCTGTTTAATACATAAAATTCTGAAAATTGGTACTCCTCACTATCTATTTGACAAATTTAAACAGAAGCAATATAATTATACGCTCAGAATTAAAGATTTATATATAGTACCAGCTTATAGAAAATCTAAATTAAAAGGTTCCTTTTCTTATTTGGCACCGTCATTGTATAACAGCATACCATATAATTTAAAAAACTTATCCCTGAGTATGTTTAAGACCCGTATCAAAAATATGTTTGCGTAGGTAATATCTGTGTATTGTACAAATATTTATTCTTATTTGATTATTGGCATATTGTTTTGCATTTTCGCATATAAAGATTATTGGTTCATTTACTGCACCATTTATTTGTATTATTTTTTTTCCATTGTGTAAATTAATAATTAATTGGCATTATTTATTGTGTATAATTTGTGTGGTTAGGTGGTAGACCAGCCTATGGCTGAACCTCGCCATTGATATGTCTTATCAATAAAGATTATTATTATTATTATTACTTGGAATTGGACGATCAGGATAAGAGCCACCAAAAAGTGCACGAATTTCTTCATAACTATTTCCTCTGCAATGTAATTTGACAATCAATATTTTTTTTTTTCGGTACTGAACAAATCTATTTTATTATGCACAAACGAACAGTGATGCAATTTATTGATTACAACAGTGTAGACACAATGATTGCAACAATTAACATCAATAACACTGAACTGAACTGTCAGAATGAGATTTTGTTTTATTTGTTTTTTTATTTCTATGGCTATCTGATTTTTGGACGAAAATGTCATCTTCTTTTGTAAATATCTAGTGCTAGAGATATTCCATTACATTAAATGAGGATTTCTTTTAAGTAAAAATTAATTCTAAACAACTCTTTAATTCTTGTACTTTTGCTCTAAAATGTACAGAAGAGCCAATATCCGCACATTTTTTAAATCCTATGTTAAACTCCTATGTTCCACGTTTCGTTGCACACACGTATATATATATATATATATATATATATATATATATATATATATATATATATATATATATATATATATAAAATTTCATTTTTCACACATCACTTCTTTCTTATTCACCATCATTCATATTAATGATAGTATGATATCGGCTTTAGTGTGGTTAGAGATATTTTTAAAATATGAGCCGTAAGTTATAATTCAACGGAAGCAGTAGAGTGCGTACACGATAATAACAAGCCAACCGCGTCTAACACTGTATTACGATTACGCTTACGTTTCGAATATGAACAAAAAATGAACCTGAACCAGAGCAACACCCTAAACCTCTTTCTAACAGTGACAAGTACGCATGCATCAGCTAGTACCAGTTCGACAAATTGACGATGGAGAAGAAAAAAATACATCCTGTTAAGCTTGGCATCATCTTGGCTCGACATTATTTGTCATTTCCATTTGTGCAACGTGCTCGGTGATTCAATTTTACGCCCATTCGATTTATGTGTAATTACATTTTCGCATTAGATACATGGATAAAATGTGATCAGATCTGCTTGGTCTAGCTATACACAAATGTTACAGAGAGACAGAGATCCCACCAGTCAGGCGGGTTGCATTTTTGGTGGATACACGGAAGTTATTCAAGACGCCGGTCCATTTTGTATGTAGAGGTCAATGCCGCCTGCTCCCATTTGAAGAACGATGCTTGGTCTACTTGGGCCACTTTCGCGTCTTTTCGTGTCCCTATTTAAAATTCATGGTGGTAAATTCAAATAAACTATATAAGTTTATATATCTACTTTAACAACGGTAAAAAAATAAGACATTATTCATTGATATACAACAATACAATCTGAGTAGACATATGTACCTAAACATAAATATGTAGATACAAAATTTAAACAACAGTTTCTCTAATATAAAATTACACGGTGTAATATGTATATAAAAATGTTTTTTTATGAATTTACTAAAAGTTCATTTATATTTTGTAGTGGAAAAGAAACTTTCTTAAAAATGTATAGAACATAATCTACAATTATTTATTGGTAGAAAAATTTCATTCATGCAAGTATTGATTGACTAACCACTGTTGTCGCAAAACAGGATTATTTGGAAATCTACAAATTGTAAAATATAGCAATACGAAAATAATAATTTTTAGACTTAAATTTTATCGTCTCACTTGTGAATACTATTTGTGTTGTCATTCGTACTGTTTGTTCATTTAATGGTTCTAAGAAAAATAATTCGGCATCTTAACGCGGTACCGAAATTAAACACAAAATTATTAAATGTCACAAACTCAATAAGGCTTGATAGCTATTAACCATAAAGATAGCCAGAATACAAATATTCCCTGATACAAAAAAGCTGTATATGGTAGGATAAGATCTGTTCGTTTAACTTCGGCAACGCACGAAAATACTCGAGTAGACAACATTCTCCTTCAAATTAAATTGCTTCACTGTCGCACAGACAAAAAAAAACACTATCGTATGGACCTGGTATAAGACAGCAGAATGTCACTCGCGACATCCAGATAAGTGTTATATTTCAGTGGTTTTGGCAGAAAATTCAGGTTTACTGTGAAAGTAACCGAACTGTTTCAATAATAAGACAATAGTTAATTGACTAGAACCAGTCGGTAACTGAAACCGTGGTTTTGGTTATTATTTTTAGAATATATCAAGTTACTGATCATTTAGTATAAAATACTGATCGAATAAATAGCAGCCTTATTAAAACAATATTTATCTTACAGGTACATAACTGGAAGTTTAGGATATCTTCCGGGAAGCTTAGGATATTTAGGATCAGCTAGTAATGAAATAGAATTTCATTATGAAGAATGTAACGTTCAATACCCGCTCTGGAAACCACCAGGAAATTATTTCCCTCGTGGTGAAGCTCCACCTCCGTATGAAGAAGCAATTCGATCTGCACGTTCGGAAGTAGAGATGGTAAATAGTCAGCAACATAATCATAGCCATAATAATAATCAAGTCAATACAACCCCGTTTACATTTTCTTCAAATAGAAATGAAAATGTTAGTTTAACTTTGGTGCACAATACTCACGTCAGCATTACGCCAAATATACAACAGAATGGTATCGCATCGTCTCAGTGTAATGTGTTACTTCATCAGTCTAATAACGTGCAATCATTGCAAGTGGATGGAAATGGTACTAATGGAAATAATGGTGCAAGTGTTAGGAATGATACTGCCGCAGATACTCATTCTCACGCCCAACAAAATACAAGTGTTAGTTTAGCTTGCACATCGGGAGGATCTGGTGCCACACTTGAAAGCCAAGTGGATGTACATTATGAAAATTATAATCATAATTCGAGTGTTGCTGCACCTATTGTTACGGTTAATATGAAAAATGATGAATCTTTACCAAAGCAATCTTTGAGCATTGATTATCTTCATAATCGAGGAACATACGCATCTATAGGAAACAAACAAATTGAAGTAAAAAACGAACCAATAAGTGTCTTGAGCTGTAGTAGTTCATGGAAAAAGGAGGCGTCTCATTACAGTGCTGCTGTTAGTACACCTGCTAGTGCAACTAAAATAACACCAATTGATTATAAACAAAAGATTACCGATACAAGTAAAAACAGTAAAATTATTGATTCGCCATCATATGCTCCAAGTAGTTCGAAAAGCTATCGATATGAAAATCAGTTTGCAGATACTAAAATCAAAAAATGTAATATGTTAAAAGAAGCAACAAGATCAAACAAAGTTATAACAAGCAGAGTATATGATAAACAGGTAAATATTTTTTTCTGTTTAACACTTCGTAGGTCGCTGTATATGTCAGATACGAAGTTGGATTGAAAAGGGAGAGAGAGAGCAACACTAAACGCACAATTATGTTTTCTGAGGTTATGTAACTGTTATTATTGGGTGCGTTCAGTACGTCATAGCGTTGGCAGCGCTGAATGCCGAAGTTTACCGAACACAGAGAATGGACGAGTCCGATTGGTCAGCAACTGTATTCGGCAAACTTCGGTGTTTAGCGCTATGACATGGCTCACTAATTTGCGACTTCATTGGAATGGGGATTTCCACCATATTAAAAATAATTTAAAATAACACTGTTATTCGAATAGACTAATAAAGACGCCGAAATAAAAAAAATATATACAAACACTAACTAAATGATTAAATATTTTTCCAATTTCTTTTAAATGCGTGAAAACATTACACTGCGCTCGAAAAGTTCCTATTGCAGGCCGGGCTATGAGCATAGGCGTGCGCACGGTGGGTGCCACGGCACCCCCTAATATATTAATAATGATAACAATTATAACTGTTCAGTAGCGGCTTGGCAGGGTAGGCAGGTGAGGCAGTGCCTCATCAGAAAAAAAAAATAACTCAGAATATCATTTTAACAAATTAATAATTTTATGTAAATTAAATTTAAACTTATTCCGTTAATGTTTATAAATATCAAAAGAACAATTTAAGCCACCATCATAACTAGTATGTAATACAGTTCACCTAATTTACATCTTGTGATGCTTGCCTCTGATATATCCTCGACATGAATAGTATAAAATCGAATGTTTTTGACAAAGCTTTCATTCCGGTAAGAAGTACGTGCACTAGACAAAGAGCTGTTTGAGGCATGCCTAAAATGCAATGAGTGCGTAAAGGATACAAGATAGTTATTTTATTTTCCACACGGTCATATTGAGGCCGTGACCGTACGTGAATCATCTACTGTATATTGCTGCAAGCCACTCAAGCCAGATTAAATAATATTAACTGCATATTGCATTCGACAATTTCGATCATAACTTGTCTAGCATTTTTATTGTAATAGGCTCTAGTTTGCGACTTTGATACGTATGGCAGTAGTGTTTTTGTATATTGAATTTTAGTTGAAAACGTAATGGTTTCGACTTTCGAATTTCTCTTTTCCTCGCTCTTTCCTAAAATGTTCTGTGATCTGGCAATTTATTTTTGTACATTAAAGGGGAAAACCATGCATTTGCACATCCCTTGAAAAAATGTAATATTCAATTAAAAGGCATTTAACCTTGAATGAAAAAAAAAAATTCGCCTGCGGCGCATTTTTTTCTGGATCCTTTTTTATTGTTATAAAAATTCATTTTGGCACCCCCAAAAAAAAGTTCTGCGCACGCCTATGGCTATGAGGTAATACGCCGGAACAAGTTTACAGTTTTCTGTTTTATTTCTTAACATAGGAGTAGTTTACAATATTCTGTTTTACGTACAAATATCAAATAATTCCAATATCTTTACCTTCGACGAGTATAAGGCAAGTTAATTTTAAGCATTCCTATTCCATTTCTTACAATTACAAAACTGAATTATGAACTCTGAGCAAACATAATATGATAGATGACTCTACGACTGCATTGAGCGTTGGAGGCATAGGTCGGTACGCAACTGCTTGATTCCATCATATTCATTCCGGTACACATTTTTTGTTTTTTAATTTGCTTAAATTTATTAAAATACGTACTATACAATAATGCATTCTTGTGCTGTACGCCGCTGTCCCAATTCAACAAGAAATTCAAAAAAGTTTATTTAGATTTCCTAAGAACACAAATCTTGGATCTCTTATATAATAAGCAAAGGACACTTATTAAAATTATCTTCAAATTTCTTAACAGTAATTAAAGTAGCAGAAAATTTATTTAGAGAATACCATGGTAGAGAAAAAAACAGTAACATAATAACGTCTTTGTCGCACAAAATTTTAAAGGAAACCGAGCACATTTGTAAAATACCTATAGAAGTTAGGAAATGTTTCATAAGAACAAGAACATATACATTTGTATACGGATTAGGTATACCGGGTGTCCAAAGCAAACCTTGACGTAAGCATTTGACAAGGGAAAAGTTTTTTTTTTGTAAATAAAAAGTGTCCGGTAGAAAATGAAGCCGTGATTTTGAACATGATAATAGTTATTGAGAGAGAGCTGGATAACCGTTGTGAATTGGACCCATGTTTATAGAATATTTTCTACTTACAATGCCCTCCGGAACATGCTCTTTGAGAATGTACGGTACGTCATGCAAGAGTTGGTAGACTTGCGATATATGACGCACTATCGTGGCGGTAGAAATTGACCGTTTAAACGAGCTACAAAAAAATACTGTTTTCAATAAAAAAAAATACAGAAAACCTGTTATAATAAAATGTTTTACTTATTCTAATACATATAACTTTTCATGAAGAATAACATGTAAAAAATTGAAAAATAGTGAAAACTCTTCATTTTTTGATTCAACGTGCATTGACTTTTAAAAATGAAAAAATATAACACCGTGGAGTGAACAAATACTTGCACAAAAAGGACTTAACATCGAGGCAAATTCATGAAAACATTGCAAATACTGTGGGAATATCTTGCCCTTCATATACAATGGTAAAATAGTAGGTAACTGAATTTAAACGTTAAATTAAGGTTCGACAAATGATAGAGGCTATGAGCATTTACTATGAATGGATTCAAAACATCCTGACCAATGAGTTTTTAGATGTCGCCCGACTCGCCTTTTCCGAAACTGATCTTGATATTTATGGAAAGATTTGTTACTACCGATGAAACTTGGCTTTACACCTATCAGCTTGAATAAAAGCAAACAGTGGAAGCATTAGGGGTTTACCACTTCCCAAAAGTTAATGCACACGTTAATTCAAAAAAATCCAATTAAGTCACAAATTAATGGATTAACATAAAATAAGTTCACACAACTTCACAAAAAATAATTGTACTATGCAAAACTTTAAGGAGTGATACATTTTTTAAAATTTGTATCGTTAAATTTTTTAAATTTACGACTTTAGTGACGAGTAAATTTTATTTAAAAACGTGATAAAAAATTTAGTATGCGTTATTTTAAGAAATGAGCGTTAATTAACTGCCAAATACTTATTTTTGACATATTAGGTACTTGGTTTGACAATTTACTTGACTTTACATCTAACATTAAAGCTGTTTTTTTTTCGCGTCACACTGGTTTGAAGCTGATTCGTAGTGGTTTGAAACATTACATTTTCTCGATTGAATACGGTGCAAAGTACAGCTACTAGATAATACCTAGCTGACTCGTTCGCCATATTGGAGCCAAAATAAACCCAGTAAATTATAAAATAAAAGTGGATTTTTAATAAATTTATGTAATAATTATTTTTTCATAATTAAATATAAAATAAAATAAATAAATAAATATTTCATCACGGCATATTACCCATTGCTGGTATGATTAAATATAATTTCCATATTTGTCATATTATATTTATTTAAGATAGTAAAACGAAAAAATACAGTTTATTGAGATTAGAGAAAAATATATGTATTGCAATTATACCTATTAATATATTGCGGATCCCTTGGTCTCCGTGAAGCCTAGACTGAGAGATGGGAATATCATTGCTGTATAAGTTTATCTCTCTCAATTTCCTAAGCCTTGATTATGCGTATGCACGTAATATTTGAATTCTATTGGCTAACGACGATATCTAAGTTCTGATTATTGTAGACTAGCGCAAACTTTAAATTTAAATTTGAGAAATTTACAAGCCTATTCTGTTAAATATTTGCTTAACGAATCGCCATCATAACGAAATCGTTCTTATGAAAATCGTTATATCTACTTAACGATAATCGTTATCTTTGTATCCGTATTCTATAACTCATTTTAAAAAATAATAACCTTGGGCTCAAGTTAAGAACTTTATTTCCTAAAATCAAATTTAATTTTAAATGAAATATCTAAAATAATTCAATATCACTCACAAAATTTCTAATTTAGATTAGTTCTGGTGGGAGTCAGCTGTCTACCTTTCAGCTGTCAGACTCTTTCTTCTTCTTGTTGTGGGCTATGCTAGAGCTACTACTACCATCTGTAGTCAAATTGGGAAGCTTGCGTTAGGCGCTAAGAATAAAAACTTATTAAATTATTTTAATATTACCTTGTAAAAAACTATAATGTGACGGGTTTTTGAGATAATTATTCAACATAATAGCAATTTTATTTTGACACGAATAAAAATACTGAATTATTGACAAAACGTGTAGATAACGAATGATTTTTCCAGTCGTTAAAAAATAACGATATCGTTATCATTTTTTCGTTATGTAGAATTAAATTATTGTTTACAGAATACTACCTTAACGTTGATCGTTATAATAACTAGTTAACAATGCATAATGTCAACGATCGTTTACAGAATAAGCCTACTACGATTTTCGTTATTACCATAACGATTAACGTTTTAACGATTCGTTATGTCATAACGTTGCTTACAGAATAGCCCTATAAGTAATGTACCTACTATTTATTTTGTGTGTAAATTCTTGAACATAAATAGTAGTAATAATAAATAACAATGAAATATTCTAGTACTAAGTTTAAATTAAATAATTAACTTTGCTGTACTGTAAAAGTAATAGGAATTCAATCTGGTCAGGATTAATTTATTTTGGTGAAGGTAAAGATTAAAAGAAATAATTTCTAAAATATTTATTGATTTCTAAATAACACAATTCTGTTGAACTTATTTCTAATATAATCGTCTTTCTCTGAAAGTAACTTAGTCTCTTGATAAAATCTAATTTTTAAAAATGTATCAATTATAATTTTTATAATTTGCATTTTGTGGTTGTCTAAAATGGTTTGTTGTTTGCGTGGTTTAAAAATTCTGCTGTATTAAACACATATGTAAAACATTGTTGATATACGTTAAGAACCATCTGTTGTTTTAGTTTTTTATTTTTAAACATTTGTTCTTGATTTTGTCTGAATACCCTTTCAGTATAGGAGGCTCCCCCGATTTTTTATATTAATTAATATGCTCTCTCTTTTATCAGAGCACAAGTAGTCCCAACAAAATGAGCAGATGTTCGTTTTTTTTTTTAATTTTGCTTAGAATATATCCCGCTATGTATTCTACTACATTTTCAACGTATGTGTTTAGACCCCACATCGTATTAATGTAGTTATGGTCAAATCTATTAACACTCACAGAATCTTCTCCACAAACAGGATTTTTAAAATTTTCCCTCTTTGAAGAGACCTGTAATATGTTTATGTCGTTCACTAAAGAATTGGCATTAATTTTATGTCCGTTTTAATTAGTAATCTCTAGTATGCAGATTCGAATTGTTACGCATTAGGATTATTATTAAATCCGTCCGGCTCCTAATGGCGCTAAAGAAAGTTTCTAGAAAATAAAACACTGTATGAGTAAATACGAACTATTCAAAGTGCAAACAGAAAATGAAACTAATCATGCGCTCGCTGGTTGGATCAAATGCCGGCCGTTGTCAGCGTGAGCCAATAGAATTCAAATATTACGTGCAAGCGCATAATCAAGACTTAGGAAATTGAGATAGACTTATGCAGCAATGATATTTCCATCTCTCAGTCTAGGCTTCAGCTAGTCTTTACGTAAATGATAGGAGCATTATCAATATATTAGTTAATAGGTATATGGTATTGCATAAGTAATAAAAAATTAAAATATTTACTTGTAAAAATTATAACCTTTTCTCGAATGATTTGTACAATTTGGAGTAGAACAACCCGTCGTTGTGGATAATTTCTATGATTAATAATACTATAACACTGATCTTGAATGATTGAAGTTGATTCCAAAATGGCGGACGAGCCAGCTGTGATTTAAATAGTATCTATAGTGCAAAGAATAACGTTACACACGAACCGTATTAAAACTATTGAACCATACTCTACACTTGGTTCAAAACGTAATTCAAAAAAAAGGGGGCGAGAGGAGGACGGGCGGTCATAACGCAGAACAGTTTACTATAACCATTGGAAATGTGTCGACGTTATAGTCAATATTTTGCATTATTATATGTTATTTTCATATGATTTATAAATTTTAACAAGACTAAATTTTATTGGTTATTTGTGAAACGTATTGGTTTACAACAGTACATTTTTGCGACTCACATATTTATGACATTATGGTAGATTAAGGTTTGAAAACATACATGAATATGGTTCATCGCCAAAAAACTGCTAAAGTTCACTAAATCTATGTATAAAGCATCATATACAGCTTTACGAGACAAACAAATATTTGAAATAAACTGTTTTCCTATGTTAAACACTTGTGTCACGGGTTCTCGTGTTCAGCTGCATAAAACTTTGATTCTAACGCATAAAAGAATAATACATATACCGGATGTTTTTTTTATTAAGGTGCACATAGGAGATTAACATGGGAAATCAGTTTTTTGCAGATTGTTGCCCCCCGTTTTAACTTAGAACGATGGTTGTGGTATCAATAGAAAGATAATTTTCTGCACCAATGACACCAAATAAATGTAAATTGTGTAATACTTTGATCCCGCAAGCTAAACAATTTCAATTTTATATTAATAACAATAGCCATGGCACTTTTGAACAAAAAGATAAACAAATGTTATATTTTTTTGTATAAATATTTACAAATTTAAATATTTTGCATTTCTGTTTTTTCAGAAATCAGATAATATTGTATCAAAACTACACAATAATGATACACATGACATATTAATGCAAGAAACAAGTAAGCACAGGACCATTCCTCAGAAATATACAAAACTTGTAGATTCCGATTTATGTTACGTTAACATGTCCGAACTTGGGAGACGAAAAGATGATGACTTCAGTGAACATTGTGACATGATACTCAAACAGCATAATATTGATAAAATACGATACGCTGCTGAGAAGCTTGATAAAAAAAATTCTGAAAAATCTTTGAATGCAAGTATAAGAAATTCACTCTGTGCATCATCAGAGCTCCGAAATACCCAAAAAACTACAGTAAATTCGAGTGTAGGAGTTATAAAAGGTGATATGTCTACACATCGTACTTTGCCTAAAAATTTAAGAGAATTAAGTGAAGCATTTTATTTTAATTTTGATAATTCTACGTGTGAAAATTCGAAGTTAGAATGTTTAAAAAAGAAATCTATTTTTCGAAGTACCGGACTACAAAGTGATATCACGAATACACCCGTGAGCAACGAAAAAGAGGTTAAGAATAATGATACTCTTCATAGCATAAATACTCTTGGAAGAAAACAACCGGTTCAGAAACTGAGCAGCAATTCGTTGACAAATAATAACGTTAATACGTCATGTTATAGGAATATGGTAGCTTTGACAAATCAAATTACCAATCTAATTCCAAATCAAATTGAAATGCCGAAATGTTCGGTAGAGAAAACTGACGTTATTAATCTTCCAGAGTTGGATATAGAAAAAGAAAAAAGTTGTTTATCGTATCGTTGCTCTTCGCCTGTCCAGGATGATGTTGATGATTACAGGTAAGAATTTATTGTTCGTTTACATTTAGTTTAATTGACAATATTTTATAAGATATAAGCTAGTTATTATTATCTTAATGGTATGTGACCAAAAATCTTCCCAATATGAGACGCCTCTGATTGAGATACAGAAACAAAAGAAAATATAAATGTACATATAAATAAGTAGTGTCATCATACCAATAAAAACGAGAACAAAAATGTGTCTGATGAGGTGTACCTTAAAAGGGCTGTAACTCTGCAACGAAAGTTTTCCGGACATACCTTTATATAACATTTTTTACTCAAAATGACGCCCCCTAGTATACGGTTTAATTTTGTTTCACCCGTTATGAAAATATGTTAAATATGAATAAAATTAGAGAAAAACGGCATTAACCTTTTGAATCCCAATGGATCATTTTCCCCAAAATTTAAAAAAAAATCGAAATTCCAAATTTTATATATTTAAATACATTTGATTCCAAAATTTTAAACTGTGAGTCGATATCTCTTTTCGTTCTCGAGATATTAACATTTGAAACTTCACCCATTTCTGGTTGATGACCCAAAAACGGGTGGATACGGGCCTGGTGACTTCGGCATTCTATTGTACGGACAATATTTCATAAATTTATCAATTTTTATAAAAAAATGTTCCATTAGTTCAGTTTACTTTATTCAGCCGAAAAACTAAAATCCTTGAAAATGGCTAAAGCCGCAAGGAGTACCCCATAGATTTTTTGCGATTTTTCGCTATTTTCAATTATTTTGCTATGTCAAAGCTACTGTGATGTACAGTCCATGAGTCCAAAGAAAGCTAGTGCGGTAAAGGAGAGCATTCCACATACTGTGTTCCACCAATCACCATCGTTTTCAAGAGAAATGGGAACAGTCGGCCAACTGTAGTCCCGAAATAACGTCACAGTGAAATAGTTTTCATGCCACTGGTATATGAATTCTAATCGACCAAACGGTTCATGTATTGCGTAATTTGCGTATAAGTCATGGTAAAATATTTCTAATCGTAATGTCGCGTTACAGAAATTATGATAGCATTAACACTCCTTAGAACCTTTTTCTTTCGTGTCATAAACTGTACATATCGCGTCAGTGAGTTTAAAAGATAACTATAATAGAAGACAAATATAACAAACAAAAATGGGGAATGATGTTGCGTTTGTATCTGACATATTTTGATATTTGAAACATCTACTTTGTTTGAGTCATGCCAAAAGTAGAGTAGTACTCTGCTGCCATGTACTTGAAGCTTTACCCACGTATTCTCAATGTGAATTTCCTATATTCAGGCAGGGTTGGAAATTTCTTACTTTGTGAATACTTTATCAAACTGCGCGTGTGTATGACAGTTTCTGATATTTTAAACTGTTCTATGGACAAACCTAAGATATCCACGCCAAAACGCTGAGATCTAACCTAAAATAACTAAACCATTTTAAACTAAAAAATAATTGATCTGTATTATAAATCCATTATTATAATAATAGATTATTATGAAGCGCACTTTTACATTTTGTCACTTTTAACCAAAACGTCCTATCTTTGAATATATAATACCAATAAGAATGGCAACGCAATGTACTAACTCCAGAATCTGAGATTGACACACGTTCGCCATCCTGTCTCAAATTGTGTGAACTATTTTCCGGATGTTGCATATTTAGGCCGGTAGATGGATACTAGGCAACGTTGGCTTTTAATCACGTGGAGGAGAGAATATTAATTGAAATTTTATAGCGCGCAACCAGGGCACATACGTATGTATAAACACATGACAAATATGTAATATAATATTACTTTAGTAAAAGAAATAAAATAAAAATTACATACGAAAATTTATATAAAATTTTTGTACTGTATTCTAATTTTAAATCTTAAATATAAAATAGTACAGTGTGTTCAATAAAAAACCTAACTCGGAGTAGGCAATGAACAGAGAAACGTATGTCTGATTATTATTTAATTCAAAAGTCAAGTTGTTAAAATTAATCTTAAAATGTAATTTTAAGGATACAATATATTGCCATTCGCCGTTTTCTAATTTGTTTCCATTTCTTAATTAAGATACTAGAAAAAAAGCATTGATTTCTTTAGATAAGATTTTTGACAATATATCGTGTCAAATTGACATTTTTTCAATATTTTTAAATTGACATACGTTTCTCTGCTCATAGCCTACCCCGAGTTAGGTTTTTTTTAACATACTGTACAATTTTATATTTAAGATTTAAAATTCGAATACAGAACAAAAAATTTATATAAATTTTTGTATGCAATTTCTATTAAAGATTAAAGTAATATATATTTCAACCATTAAGAATTTATTTAAAAATCGATTATGGGTAATGAAATAAATGATCATGTTCAGAGCATGTGTGACAATTGTTTAAAAATTAAAATAGCGTGCCTTTATTAAATTTGAATATATTTCAGATGCTATTTAACAACAATTTTAAAAGTTCTCTGTAAAAAAAACAACTGAAACTCAATCATGAAAAAAAGTCAATAAAAAAAAAGTTTTCCTTAGAAATACATTCTTTCATTTATTCAATTATGCTACACACAAAATTGTAAAAAATCTGATGTGGCTAGCACATTACCTTTCGTCAATTCTATGTATTATGTACAAATTCCATGCATACATTTTCTTGCAAAAGATATATTTCCAGTAAAATTATTTCATAACATTACTTCATTTATTCAATTATGCTACACACAAAATTGTAAAAAATCTGATGTGGCTAGCACATTACCTTTCGTCAATTCTATGTATTATGTACAAATTCCATGCATACATTTTCTTGCAAAAGATATATTTCCAGTAAAATTATTTCATAAACAAACTATGTATGTAAATTGTACTTGACACTGACATCTCCTTCTTCTTCTTCTTTAGCTTTTCCCATTCGTTCGGGGTCGTCATTCTTGATTTTCTTTATCCACTCATTTCTATTTTGCTTGTCGTCCTCATTCAGTTCCTTTTCTCTCAATCTTCCGCAATACAGTCCTTCAGTCTTCTCTTTGGTCTTCCTCTGTTTCTTCTATCTTCTACTACTAAGCTGTTCATTCTCCTTCCAATATATTATTCATCTCTCCTCATGGCATGTCCAAACCAATGTAATCGTCTCTCCTGTATCTTTCTAGAAACTTCTATCACACGAGCCATTTCTCTTATCCTGTTTCCGTGTCTTCCCCAATATCCATCTCAACATCTTCATCACTCTGCCGCATTCATTTTCTTTTCATTGACACTGACATCTGTCAATTAGAATTTTCTTAATATAATAGCAGTTTCTATGGCTATAGCATAGCTATGAAATTTAATTTTTTTAACTCTATATTCATCAAGGGCGGATCCAGCAGTTTCTAGTGGGAAGGGTAGTGATCAAATTAAAAAATAAAATATGTAATGATTGTATGTGGGTTTTTTATGATTTTGGTTAAAATACATAAAAACATTCTGATTATTCATTTTGGTACATTGTATTCTGTATTAATAAAATAATTTTACAATACAAATTTCCATTATTTCCAAAATTTGAACTTCTACTTGTTCGCACGTACTACAAAATTGGCTTTCCACGGTTTTCACCTGTGCAAAGAAGTAAAATGTACGATGAAAGGAGTATCAATGGAAATAGGCTACAGGCACAGGGCAATTGATATGGTAGGACACAGGCCTCTCTCTCTACGCACGCGCATTAAAATAGTTATATCGTGAAATCATTTTCAACAGAATTAATTGAAATTTTAAGTACATCTCAACTGAAGTATAATCTACCAGCTCTCCAAGTTTTAAAACAATTGACCAAGCGGTACCTGAGATATTTGCAATTAAATTTGGCCTTTTTAACACGTGAAGAATAGGAAATGGCAAAATAAACACAACATTTTAAATTATAACTTTTATATCAATTATGACATTTAATCGAAAAACTAGTATGTTATAGATAACAAATTAACGGATTTTATGTAAAAATTTGAAAATTATTTACCACCCAGATTTAATTTTATTGCCTCTAGAAAATTATAATCTGAAGATACGATAAATAGGTAGAATTATACTTGACAACCATGTAGAAGCGTACCAGATGAAGTGTCAGTTAACAACGCCCACTGTGGTATTAGCGAATAAGAGGTGTTCTGTGGTTAAAGGAATTTTAAACGTACATTCGAAGGAAATATTTTTTATATGGGTATTTTACGTGAAAAGCATGAAAAGTTCAAACAGTATAATACTACTTTCGTAATTTTAAGAAAGAAATATATTAATTTATTTTGCAGTTCCGATTTGTAGTTTAGAACTAATATTATATCTCAAAACATCTGATTACTTTTATACCTGAATGTATCAATAACGATGATAAATAGTCTGAAAAAGTAAAATAACATGAATGGAAATAATAAAGATATATACCTATATAAATATTTATTTAATGTATTTTTTTAGCACAAAGATAAAATATAAAACAAATATAACATAAAAAAAACCATATTTATTTAGTTTGAGTTTATATTAAATTGAATTTTAGACAAAATGATTGATTTTTACTTAAAAAATCAACAATTTTGTCTAAAATTCTTTTGTTTTTGGTTATACGTGGTTTCGTGTTACCGGTTACAATTTCTGATAAAAATTGAATTACACCTTTTCTTCCATTTTCTGTATATATTCTACTTAGTGTTTCAAAATTAATTCCACTATTTGCAATTTTTTAAATCATGTTTTTTGATATTATTCCTCTGAAAACCGTACACGGTTCGACATTTTCACATATGTCAAAATTAAAATTCAAGCTCTGAAACCAAACAAAATATATCTGTCCTTGTCTAAGTGCGACAGTGCGACGTTGCCACAGTTATTTTTCAACACTCGTGCTGTTGTGTGAGTAAATTGGAATACGACACTTTTGTATGTGTTAGTGCAAGTGGTACAGTTCAAAAAAAAACTTTTCTACGAAAAAATAAAGAAAATTCGTCTGTTACAGTCTTTGATATAAGCTTTTAACAATTTTTACACAATCTATGTATATAATATAATGTTAAAAAATATTGATTATTGCAAATATAAACTGCATTAGCTTAATTTTTATTTTGAACATAGAACATGTTTTTGAGTAGGTACACTCGAGTGACAACTACCTTAAGCAGGCGCAGAGAAATTAGATATTATTTTTTGTCTCTGCTAGATACTTGATGATCAACTAACTGACGTTTCGGACGCATGCGCAGAATTAGACATTTCTTAATATATTACATTTTCTTCTGTAAGTTTTCTGTTTTAGCATATTTTAAAGTCATAGATTCTGATAATAACATTTTATGTAATTTAGATTTAATTCATAAATTTATAATAAACATTTTATGTTCAAAGCATTGATCTTCTTCAAAAATCCATGAAGAGTATTCTTTATTTAGGTCTTATATAACTTCGGAACGTAAATTAGTTTTAAATTGTTTTATATTTTCATGATATGTATAAAATTTATTAATTGTTCTTAATGCACTAATATTTACAAATTCTTTTTTTTTGTCTTACTAAATACTGTATATTGAAGGACTTCGTAGTTCCATAATTCCGTAATAAAGTTAATATTTCTGAGTCCTTAAGGTAGTTACCACTCGAGTGTACCTATTCAAAAACTTGTTCTATGTTCAAAATAAAAATTAAGCTAATGCAGTTCATATTTGCAATAAATTATATTTTTTAACGTTATATTATATACACAGATTGCATCAAAATAGTTAAAAGCTAATATCAAACACTGTAACAGATGAATTTTCTTTATTTTTCCGTAGAAAAGTTTTTTTTTTTGAACTGTACCACTCATATTAAGTCCATTTTAAAACTAAACGCCCGATAAAAGTGATAACTGTGTATAAGAAATATTCTTACACTCATCACTTCAATAATAAGACACAACTTGTAAAGAAACAAAAATCAGACGTTTGTAGATTGACGTTGACGTGTATGTAAAAATAGATCAAACGAAAGGTATGTTGCACGTGTTGCGCGCGCACTGGCGCTGGCCATGGCTTGCCATTTCAGCGGCAGCTCGGACGCTGGAGTGGGGAAAAAATCTTAAATTTCTTAGCGGCTCACCTTCTCATAAGAAGTTATCACTTCAAAAAGTTTTATGTATTTCATTTTATCTTTTAAAGCATGTAATTTAGTTGTACATTTAATATTTTCAAATCTCATTTATTTTTTTATTATTTAATTTCCATAAAGGTTGATATACCTGTCATGACATTTTTTTATATCAATTATAATTTATGTTGATCATGGATGATATTAAAATATTTAATATTTTCAAATATAATTTCTATTTTCTAAATATCAAATGCACTTTTAAAAGATCAAAACTACCTTTTGCATACGAATATCTGGCGCGCGTTAAGGTAGTTGTCACTCGAGTGTACCTATTCAAAAACTTGTTCTATGTTCAAAATAAAAATTAAGCTAATGCAGTTTATATTTGCAATAACTTAAATTTTCTAACATTACATTATATACACAGATTGCATCAAAATAGTTAAAAGCTAATATCAAACACTGTAACAGATGAATTTTCTTTATTTTTCCGTAGAAAAGTTTTTTTTAACTGTACCACTCGCACTAACACGTACACAAGTGTCGTATTTGAATGTTGAAGAATAACTGTGGCATTGTCGCACCTGGAAATTTATTGGTACATTCGGGTATAAAAGTAATAAGATATTTTAAGATATAATACTAATTCTAAACTACAAATGGAAACTGCAAATCAAATTAATATATTTCTTTCTTAAAATTACAAAAGTAGTATTATACTGTTTAAAGTTTTCATGCTTTTCACGTAAAATACCATTTTAAAAAATATTTCTTTCGAAAGTACGTCTGAAATTCCTTTAACCAAAGATCACCTCTTATTCGCTAATACCAAGCGGGTGTTAACTTAACTGATACTCCATCTGAAACAATTGTACATAGTTGTCAAGTATAATTCTACCTATTTATCGTATCTTCATATTATAATTTTTTAGAGGCAATAAAATTAAATCTGGGTGGTAAATAATTTTCTAATTTTTACATAAAATCCGTTAAGTAGTTTACTATAACATACTACTTTTTCGATTAAATGTCATTATGGATATAAAAGTTATAATTTAAAATGTTGTGTTAATTTTGCAATTTCACGTGTCAAATTTAATTGCAATTATCTCAGGTACCGCGTGGTCAATTGTTTTAAAACTTGGAGAGCAGATAGATTATACTCCAGTTGAAATGTACTTAATTTCAATTAATTCTGATATAATGGTTTCACGATATAACTACCTTAAGTTGAGACTGACCTTGTATGCGGATAACCAATATACCTATTATACTATATACCTCTAAAAGGCACAAAAAATGTCTGCAACATTTTGCACTCTCAAGCGTGAACTGGGCCCCTTATGCACATGCGTAAACTGAATTCGATTCGTTATTCGCTTACCAGCTGTGCGCGCCTGCGCTTGTAGACTCCACACGTGTCCACGCGCTAAACAAGGTTGGATATAGTAAGGTTGTGGACACTTTCCACTTATACGACAGATAGGGGTTCAGCGGTATATAGTTTAATAGGTATATTGGAGAACCTAAAATTCATACTTGGACGGGTGGAAATGTTAGATATTTTGACATTTAGCCGAATGTTTACAATCACTGTAACCTATTTATTAGTAATTATAACATGCTATTATTATAACGAGGAAACCACTCCATCAACATCTAAAATTGATATTAAGGGAAAGACGATTCATTTACAAGCCAAAGAAATTGTAGTTGATGTTTTCAAGTCGGCCAATAGGCGCAGTATGTCTCAGCTTAACGCGCACCAGCTATATTAATTGACATTAAGGTGAAATGAAACCCCCATTTAATTTGTTTCTACTCCGAGGCGAGCGCAAGTGAGCACTAAGATGAATAATGTAACGCTTTTATTTATATGGGTGAAGTGTAACAAATAACAGAAATATTATTAATTAAAAGAATACGTTTATTAAACGATATATAAATATTAAAAAGGGTAATTAAAAGATAATAAATTTAACTAACACTATGATAAACAAATATTAACACTAATTTAAAGACTAAGAATGTTATACGACACGTAAACACTAAGATTATTTATTTAAACAATTAACACTACTATTTATGTCACTTCTTGCCGACTGTTTTTCTATATCACCAACTATTCACGACGCTTATTTATATCAGACTTCTTTACTCGTTAGTTCTATATCACAGATTGCGTTCGCTGGCTTTGGCGGCAGGTTATATACCCGGCGACTTTAGTTCTAGAACCTCCTAGACTACTGCGAGATAAAAATAGCGCGCACAATAGACCACGTCATCGCAACAAGTTTGAACGCGTCTGTTACTCGCAACACAGTGGCGACTGCTATGGCGCGGCGGCGGCGAGGGCTACGGAGCGGCGGTGGCGGCGACGTTACAATAATTATGGCTGAATCGATAAAGTAGAAATATTTATACAGTCTACAGTCCATATTTCGCCTTAAAGCTGAAGCTATGCCGCGGGACATCTTTAAGTCTTCTGATACGCAGTGGCCTATGGAATAATCTGAAGACACGGTGAACAGATCTCGGTGTTCTTCTTTTGTCACACCGTACCGCGCCTTGCGCCCAAAGAAATAGTTCTCCATGAAATCTTCAAAAGTCGGTTCTTGAGCTATGATCCGACGAACTGTTGCTCCATTATGGTCGTCGTGGTTGTCTCCGGCAAAAGGGGCTAGCCGATTAAAGTGTACCACTCTCGGTTTCCCGGTAGGTCGTTTCTTAATTCTATATACCACGTCGTTTATTCTTTTGACTACCTCATAGGGGCCCTCCCAATTCTTTTTCAGCTTTGGTGTTAACCCGCGGCGCCTTTGTGGGTTGTAAAGCCACACTAAATCCCCAGGTTGATATCCACCTTTTTCGGCTTTGATGTCATACCGGTCCTTCATTCGCTCGCTGGCAGTTTGAATGTCTTCCCCACGTTTGCTGCCGAACACCAAGTCGCATGGTAAACGCAACTCACGTCCGAATAAGATGTTCGCAGGAGTTTGCCCTGTCGTTTCATGCACGGATGAACGATACGCCATCAGCAATAGATGAAGATGTCGGTCCCAGTCTCTTTGGTGGTTGGAGACAATCTTCGACAAATATCGGTTGATTGTTCTGTTCATTTGTTCAACCATGCCATCGGACTGTGGATGTAATGCAGTTGTTCTGGTTTTATTAATTCCTAATATCTTGCAGATATTTTGGAAAACGGCAGACTCAAAATTTCTTTCCTGCTCGGAGTGAAGTTCACGTGGAACCCCGAATCGGCATATACATTCTTTAACTAATTTTCAGCGACCGTGGTGGCTTCTTGGTTGGGTAATGGATAGGCTTCAACCCACTTGGTGAAGTAGTCCATGACAACCACGATATATTTATTTTCGTCGTCACTTTCTGGAAATGGTCCGGCCACATCAATCGCAATGCGCTCAAATGGACTGCCAACGTTGTATTGACGCATTGGAGCTTTTCGTCGTCTATGAGGGCCGTTGCTTCCAGCGCAAACCACACATTTCTTGCACCAGTCTTTAGCATCTTCAGTGAAGTTAACCCAGTAAAACCGCTGGCGCAATATTTCTAGAGTTTTGGTGACTCCAAAATGGCCTCCAGATCCGTCATGGATCTCTTTCAACACGTCTGGTATTCTACTCTTAGGAATGACCAACTGAGTTTTCTTCTCAGTTCCATCAGCATTCTCTACCACACGCTTCAACAGGCCATCCTCAATCACCATGGAGTCCCATTGCGCCCAGTACGCTTTTACACTCTGTGAGTGTGGTGCAACATCTTCCCATATTGGTTTGCATTCTTCTGCTTTCCATTCCAATATAATTTTCAAATTTGGGTCATTTTCTTGGTCTTCGCGTAGTCCATCGGGCTGCCAATTATCATCGACTACTGTTGTCCTGGCGACGGTAAACTGTCTAGCCACCTGACCTTCAGGATTCTTGAATTGTAGCAGTCATTTTAATGCAGCATGGTCAGTTCTTCCGTACAAATATTTGTAGAAATGTTCCACGGATTTCACGACTGCCAAGAATTCTTT
This sequence comes from Harpalus rufipes, assembly GCA_951394225.1. Classification (NCBI taxonomy): domain Eukaryota; kingdom Metazoa; phylum Arthropoda; class Insecta; order Coleoptera; family Carabidae; genus Harpalus; species Harpalus rufipes. The sequence goes on along the minus strand of OX596278.1, from coordinate 38,958,779 downwards.
TCTGGTCACACAGTAATTCCTTTCTGGTTTTGACAAGGTCTTACTAAAGTAGGCAATAACCTTCTCATGCCCATCTTGTATCTGGGAAAGAACGCCACCAATTCCGACGTTGCTGGCATCTGTGTCTAGTATGAACTCTTCTTCAGGTAAAGGATAACTCAAGACGGGTGTGCTTGTCAAAGCATGTTTTAGTTCTTTAAATGCAACTGTACAGTCCATTTCCCAGATAAATCTTCTTCCTTCTTCAGTAAGCCTTGTCAGTGGCTTGGCTATGTTGGCAAATCCAGGTACATATCGTCGATAATAGGTACATAAACCAAGAAAACTTCTACGTTCGTGTTTGTCCCTAGGTGCTGGCCAGTCTCTCACAGCCTTTATCTTCTCCTGGTCAACTGCAATACCCTTACCGGAAACCATGTGTCCAAGGTAATGAACTTCTCTCTGAAACAGGTGACACTTCTTCGGGCTAAGTTTCAGGTTAGCCATCCTCAATCTCTGGAAAACCTCTTCCAAATTCTTCATGTGGTCCGCGAATGTCTTACCTACCACAATAATATCGTCGAGGTACACTAAACAGGTTTTCCATAATAGCCCAGCCAATACTGTTTCCATGAGTCGTTCAAACGTTGCAGGAGCATTGCAGAGCCCAAACGGCATTACGGTAAATTGCCAGAGTCCTGTACCAATGGTGAAGGCTGTCTTCTCCTTGTCTTTTGGATCCAAATCTACTTGCCAGTAGCCGCTCTTTAGATCCAAAGTGGAGAAAATCTTTGAGCCAGCCAAAGTGTCTAATGTGTCGTCTATTCGAGGTAGCGGGTAGCTATCCTTCTTCGTCACGTTGTTAAGTTGACGATAATCGACGTAAAATCGTGTAGAGCCATCCTTCTTCTTCACTAACACCACTGGTGAAGCCCAAGGACTGCTTGAAGATTCAATCACACCTTCCATCTTCATGTCCTCGATTATTCTTTCTGCTTCCTCACGCTTCGCCAGTGGTAGTCTTCTCACTGGTTGACGGATGGGTTTTGCGTCTCCGGTGTCTATTTTATGATGAACTATATTAGTTCTCCCTTTGGCTTTCTCGTCGAATTGGAACACATCTTTAAAATTTCCAATAGGCTACTTGCATACAAAAGGATTTTGAAAACTATTATATTTTTCAAGTTTAGTTTACTCAACTACATTATTTACATTATAAATTTTTCAAATACATTGTGTTATTATTTAATAAATTTAACATAAATGTATCTCTCCTATCTTGATGACGATACAATCACTAGCATTTGATTCGTTAATGTGAGTGTATATATATTCCAAAAAAAAAAAATTCTTAGTATCATGCAAGTAACCCATTAGATTCTTTGCCTTTGTTCTCTGGTCGGCGATCAATTCTTGAAATGATGTTGATATCTGATTGATTAAAGTGTCTGGAACGTCTTGGGATGTGTTTCCCTTGGTCTTCACAGTTCGAATAATCGAGGATACTGCCATGCATTCTCCTACAATTGTTCCTCTCTTCAGAACAACAGGATAAAAATTTACGTTCATTGTTCGAACAGGTATTACTCGGCTGGCTTTGACCAGTGATTTTCCGACGACAACTCCAGTGCCAATTTTGGCATCATCATTCTTGGGCTCCAGCATAACGATACTTCCCTCATAGAAACTACCATCTAAATGTGCCTCCAGGATAGTTTCACTTCGTTCTGGGAGGGTAACGTTTTCGGCCATTAGTACGCGCATAGCTTTGTCATCTCGTGGATTTAATACTTCTTCTTCATTGACCATCATCACTCCCTTCTTCAGGTCAAGTTTAAAACCATGCTTTGTCATTGCGTCCATTCCGAGTATTAATTCATCTTCAACTTCAGCTACCAGCGCACGATGTTTAAAGGTGTTCCCAATAGAGATGGTGGCATCTACTTCTCCTAAGCTTGTTCTCCAGTCGCTGTGCGTAATCGCCACTTAGTTGGTTGAAGATGCGTCTTGCCAGTTTTCTTTATCAAGTCGGGTCTAATTATAGTTTTTGTCGCGGGTCTAATTATAGTTTTTGTCGCACCCGTATCCAGTAGCATTTTCAGTGGCCTTCCGTTAATAGAGCCATCCACATAGATGATATTGGCTTTATGATGAAGAGATGCGACATAACTGATGGACTGTGGAGCTACTAGATTACGGATCGACAGTTGCCCCTTCGCATCAACCCGATTTAGTTTTCCGACTCCTTTTCTTCCTTTGTCGATTCTGTCTTCTTTTGCATTTTTCTGCAAAGTCTTTGCGGATGACCCAGTTCACCGCAGTTCCAACAGCGAAGTTTCTTTCTTCCAGCAAACATTTCATTTTCAATTCGCCGTAACCTCTCATTTAAATCTTCTGTGTTTTCATTTCTCTCAGCATCAATATTTCGCACTCGCGATTGGTTACGTGAAGCTTGTTTAGCAGCTTCATGTTCTAATGCATATGAGAGTGCGTCAATTAAAGTTTTTGGACGGGCTAATCGCAATGCTTGCTGAGTTTCACTGTCTCGAACTCCATAGATGAATGATTGAGTAGCTAAGCACTCCAAAACGCTGTCAGGAGCTGTAGGATGTGCGAGACGAACTAAACGGGTTACGTCGGTTTCAAACTCTTGAAGGCTTTCTTTTGAACTCTGATACCGGTTCCTCAGTTGCGTCTGGTACACCTGCTCCAGATGCGCATTTCCATACCGCATATCCAATCGCTTGACTAGCTGGTCGTAGTCCTCTTGTTCTTCTTCTTTCAGCGTTTGCAGGATGTCGATAGCTTCTCCGCGCAACGAGATAGTCAACGCCGTAGCCTTCTCCTCGGACGTCCAATTATTCGCTTTTGCGGCCGCTTCAAATTGTTTTAAATAATTTGGCCACGAAGACTTCCCATCAAATTCCGGAGTTTTTATGTGCATTTTTGAAGTAGTATCAGGTTTTACTACTTTTCTTCCTTCTATTAGACTTGGCTCAGCCACACCAGAATTCGGAATTGACGACGATGTAATTTTAGTGAATTTTTCTCGTAATTCTTCTATCTTCCTGTCATACTTTTTTTCTAAATTCTTCAGGTCTTCTTCAGTTTTTCTAGAATTCTCCTCTATTTTTTGTTCTAATTTTTCTTCTAAACTTCTAGAATTTTCTTCTAATTTTTGTTCTAATGTTCCTGTCAATTCTTCTTTTAATGTTCTACAATTTTCTTCTGCCTTTCTAGAGTTCTCCTCTAATTTTTGTTCTAATGTTCGAGAATTTTCTTCCAATTTATTTTCTAATATTCTAGAATTTTCTTCTGCCTTTGTAGAACTTTCTATTAATTTTTGTTCCAATGTTCTAGAATTTTCTTCTGATTTTCTAAAACTTTCTGCCATTTCCTGTTTTAATTCTTCTTTCAATGTTCTAGAAGTTTGTTCTACTTTTTGTTCTATCTGTTTACCAATGTCGGATACGTCACCCGGAATTTCGAATAGGTAATCTTCAGGATTTTCACCAGCATCGGTTAATGCCTGCCGCAGTCTTTCTTGAAGTGTAGACTTCCTTCCTGTTGTTTCCACATCCCGTTCTTCTAGTTCTCTCTTGAGATCACCTACTTTTAATTCACTTAATTTTAATTGTTTAGTAGCCATTTTATTTATTTTTATTTATTTACACTTCACAGTTTAACCACCCCACACCTGACACCAATTGTAACGTTTTTATTTATATGGGTAAAGTGTAACAAATAACAGAAATATTATTAATAAAAAGAATACGTTTATTAAATGATATATAAATATTAAAAAAGGTAATTAAAAGGTAATAAATTTAACCAACACTATGATAAACAAATATTAACACTAATTTAAAGACTAAGAATATTATACGACACTTAAATACTAAGATTATTTATTTAAACAATTAACACTACTATTTATGTCACTTCTTGCCGACTGTTTTTTTTATATTACCAACTATTCACGACGCTTATTTATATCAGACTTCTTTACTCGTTAGTTCTATATCACAGATTGCGTTCGCTGGCTTTGGCGACAGGTTATATACCCGGCGACTTTAGTTCTAGAACCTCCTAGACTACTGCGAGATAAAAATAGCGCGCACAATAGACCACGTCATCGCAACAAGTTTGATCGCGTCTGTTACTCGCGACATAGTGGCGCCTGCTATGGCGGGGTGGCGGCGAGGGCTACGGAGCGGCGGTGGCGGCGACGTTACAATAATTATGGCTGAATCGATAAAGTAGAAATATTTATACATTCTACAGTCGATAATAGTCATACTTTATTCCAAGTGACAAACCTAAAAGTAAAATATGTCGTGTTGCAGGAACTCTTGTAGGTTGCCTATAGTAAATGAAAATAGAACATTTTATTGAACGTGTAATAATAATTTCAAAATTATTGACGAACGTAAAGATATTTTATTTATATGATATATTAATAATGTATCGCAAGAGGAAAGAGTAATGAAGTGAATGAATAATAAGTAACAAATTTTTAAAAATCGTACGTAACATATATTACATATTATTCCTTAATTACATAATATTTTGTATTTACCGTAGGGAACTTTTATTATGAATATATTTATAGACTGTAAGAGTAAATGTTACATTTTCACAATTGTTTAAAAAATTAATAATAGGTAGGTAGGCCGGTTGGTAGGTACATCACAATATAAATAATTTTCGTATGATATTAAATGTATTGTTTTCGTATAATATTTGGTTTGCCATGAATGTCTTGTTTTTAACGTAATATTTAATAAAATATTCTGCGACGGCTGTTCAGCAATTCAGCGTCATTTACATCCACTCATCCAACGTTATCGTTTAGGATTGTAATATTTGCGCTTAAACCAGCTAAAAAAAAAATATTGAAAATATTTAGTTGGATTTTTTATAAATATGTTCCTATCTATATACCATTATGTACGATTATGATGTAATATAAGCCAAATATAATTTCCCTTCATTTTGTTACTGCGCATGCAACCTTGAAATGAGTTGCTATACTGGGACTACTTTTTTGTATACCAAACATTATGGTTCGGTTGCTATGGTCACGTCTATTTGTTTTATTTATTTCTGAATTCGCGTTTGACGTTTTGAAGTTTTGAACAGTTTCGGAATTTTCTGTTAACTTTTACAGGTTTTTTGATATCGTTAGAGCAATAAGTTTAGCTAAATAATAATATATTATTTAGAAAATTAACTAAATAACATTTTGTCGAGAAAAATGTCAAGTGGTAGTTAATAAAGACATAGATATGGAATGAAAATAACGAGGAGCCAGTTATTACCAAATAAATCAAAACAGAGATATGAATTGTGTAATAAGCAATTTATGATTTGTGACATGTATAAATTAATATTGTTTGTTAAATTATAAGTTTCCTAATAAAATTATTATTCTCTAAAGTAAGCAACATTTTTCGAATCATTTCTAAAATTTTGTTGGAAAAAGTATAGTCTGCAACATGTTTGGAATGGCGTATTGCAATACTTGTTGTAGTTGTAGATACTATTATTTATTTAGTTACAAGCAACAACCTACAAGAGAAAATATACTTTTAAAACCCCCAAAAGCGCGTAATTGGAATCGAGAAGTATACAATCACGCAACAATTTACGAAATGTTTTGTATAGTCTGGTCAATAAGGTAGTGTAAATTCCTTTATAATATTGATTTTTTTTTAAATAAGCTTTTATATTTAATCCCGTGGAGATTCTTTTGTAATTATTTCTAAATTGTCTATTTCATATAATTTAGTTTTTTTCCCATCATATGAATCAGTTCCTTGTCTATTTTTGCGTTAAAAACTACATGTACTAAATAAATATTATAAATGAAATACGACTTGAACGCTTGCACCTGCGTTTGGTTAAAATATAAGGAAGAATAATTAATTATTTAATATGTGTCAGTAAATAAAACGTTCAAAAAAGGTTTTTTTCTAAGATTGCCCGAAGCAGGGGCGGATTTAGGCATGGACTTTATGGGCTGCAGCCCAGGGCCTCGCAGATACAAAAGGCCCCCCGCTCTTATTTATTCGGACTTTAGAAATTGTTTCTTTGTTTTTTTGCAAAAAGTCTCCGTACGACAATATTTTCAATCTATTTTAGAAAAAATGGTAGTCTAAAACCAAATATATATATATTTATCGAACTTAAGCTCAACTAAGCAAGTTCGCGATTTTTTTTTAATCCAAAGTGAAAAATATGTTACATATTATACAAAAAAAATAAACAAATAACTATTTAGTTTATTTTATGGGACAAATATTGAAATTAATCATAATTTTGACAAAAAAGTGTCCATACGATAATAAAAACATTAAAATTATAAACCGTTTATACATGTTTTATAAAAAAAAATATTTCCGTTGGTTTTTATAACAGGAGGACATGTAATTGAATCTAGCCAAATTTGGTTCACTGATATCGAGGTATTCTGTAATTCGTCTTGTAGTTTATCTTTTATTTCTTCTTTAGTTTTAATAGTATATATTCTTGTTTCTTTCAAGAATTACTCGCACTTACTCAATTGGGTTTAAGTTCGATGATTGTGGGGGATGATTTAGCTAATTTTATATTTTATACAAGACACGAATTATTTGTAGAATCGTTTTCATGTATGAAATTAAAATTTCTACTAAGCCCTATTTTTCGGCACATTTGAAGCAAATTTGCTTTTAAAATATCAAGATAACCTTTATTATAATTGTAAAGAAATAAGCTAATTTTCCTACTCTCGTTGATTATATATACCCAAAATATAATGCTGCAATGAAACCACTAAACAGTGTTAGCCCAGGGCCCCCAAAGTTCACGGTCCGCCCCTGGCCCGAAGTATTATCTCTCACGAAGCGTAGTCTATCATTAGTTAGTATTCCCAAAGAAACTGCAAAATCTTCAATTTCATTCTATTTCTTCTATTCTGCATTTCATGCTAAATTATTGGAAAATTTTCCTAACAGAATATATTTATATTTTAATATTTCCCGAAGGAAATTAACTATTCTCAAACAATCGTAATTTCTTTTTGACATATTGTCAGATTTTTATATGAATGTCAGTAGCGGTAATTTTTCTACAGCAGTATGTTGTATGTCAAGGTTACATGCACGTACTCTAACATTTTGGCAGTTCGGGATTTTCATTACAAGTAAAAAGGGAATGTTACATCTTTTTGTCAACGTATTTTGTATTTATTTATTTATAAGTGTTTGGCTTTTCAACTGGAAAATTTCCCAATTATAGAGAAGCTCAAGTGTTACAATGAGATACAGTACACATGATCATAATATGACATATAAAAACTAATAAGCAAATGTTTAGAAAAAAAATAAATCTGGCATATTGAAATTGTACAAGTGTGATATTCTTATGGTGGGAGAATTTAGGATAGAATTAGCACGGCTGAAAGAATGATTGAATAAATTCCTTGTTCTAGTACCATAATTGGGTACTCTGAGATGAAATGATGATAATAATTCTGGTGAATCGACAACATTGTTAAAAAGTTTATGTAAGAACGCAAGGTCGCTTAACTTTCTTCAATTTTCTAACGACACAATTTTGGCCTGTATGTTGGAAACTTACGATTGAGAAATTTAAAAAAAAAATCGTTGAATCACTTCAATACGATTTATATAAATATCATACCGTGGGTTCCAATATACAGAAGCAAACTCCAGTTGACTTCTAACAAGAGAGATACAATGTTAAAATAGTGGATGGATGTCTAAAATTAGAGTTTGCTCGTATTAGAAAACCTAACATTTTGTAAGCCTTTTTAACAATATTGTTGGTGTGAATGTCAAAAATTAAATTGTTATCTAGTATCACACCTAAATCCTTTACATGATTAGTTCGGTTGATTACATTTCCTTCTACCTTATATTGAAAGTTGTAGGTGTTCCTTTCTTGTAAACTTTATATTATAGCATTTATCAGTGTTAATTGTCAATTCCAATTTATGACCGTACTCAACTAAATTATTTATATCTATAGTGTGGTATATTTTTAAGTCATCCGCGCAAAGGAGAAATTTTGTAAATTTGAAACACGTCATATCATATCAATACGCCTTAAACAAAATATATCACACTATAAAACAAGATAAATATTTGACATATGTTAAATTATTAATTTGACAAAAACGTTGTAGTAACCGGGCATATTGCATATTTTATTCAAACCGGTTACCGAACTTACTGATCGTTGAACCATATGTAACCCGGTTATACGTATAAAAAAAAACCATTTTTGTCGTGTCAATGAAAAATTAAATTAAAATTCAAGAAATAAAAGTGATAAAATTACTAATCAAATGCAATTATTTTATTAACTACAGATACGTATTATATGATTACGTACAGTTTTTTTTAAAGATGTCCGATTAAGGTCCTCTGTATTATGAACGAATTAACAAATTGGCATACATTTATCTTTCTCATTTGCAAAGATTACAAGCGTGTGGGAGAAGGATGGAAATAACAGCTTGTCTTTCAAAAATTCATATTGTTTCGATTAAGTTAGGACATTCCATTTTAAAACGATGCTCGTTGTTGACAATACTTTCGCTGTAACATATGTTTATTTATTAATTTAAATATATTACCTTGATTATTTGCCGTACGAATAACGTTATTTTCTGTCAGTGTCACTGACACTGTGTCAGTATCTTATTTTTCATATATTTAGTTCTACATTGGCTAATAAACTTACCAGTTGACAGTTGACTTAGTTTTGAATTTTGGTATCTTATGTACCCTTAGAAATATTAAGTAAACGACACTACTGAATTTCACAGAATGGGCGGAGTTAAAATCTTAATTCATACAATTCGTAGATGACCTTGATCGGACATCATTAAAAAAAATACTGTAACACCGACAATATATAAAATAGAGAAAACGTTTTATTTTGAAATATTATCTACACGGGGTATTTAAAAAACGGTAAAAAATTGGATAGTATACATTTCGATATACCGATTCTCAATGCAAAGGAATTTTTCCAAAACGCGGAGAATTATTTATTTTATTCTTAGTGTTCAATTTTAGTGCCGCTGGCCGACACAATTTTTTTATTAAAAATGACGTGACAGACGTTGAATAAGAAATAAATTCCTAATTATTTTTATTAAAAAATTCATGTTGGCAGTTTCATTAAAAATGTACATAAGAATTAAATAATAATAAAAAAATCCGAATTTTGGAAAAATTCTTGATTGAGAATAAGCACACCGAAATGTATACGTATGTCATAAAAAAATACCCTTTTTTAACATTTTTATACATATGCAATTGATTAACTTTTTTAGAAATTTCAAAAAGTAATTCTTTCTCTATTGGTAACAATGAAAGAGCTGATAAACGCTTACAGCATTGCATTTCTGAGGTAATTTGTAATTTTTAAACGTTTTAAACATGATAAATGATGTTACACAGTAACACTGGTGATTGGTATCGTTGCAAAAAATTTATAAGATTCTGAAACTATTTTGCAATAATAATTTTCTTTAAAATATTGTATAATTTTATCAAATTTTAAGTTCAAATTATATGAGCCGACTGCGGAACTGCAGGCTGGAAGCGACACAACATTCGTTTATACGTACGGCTCGAGCAGCGATAAAGCTACCAGTCCTATACGCAGGCGCGTAACTAGGACAGGTGGTGAGCACTGAGCGCCGGTCGACCGATGCCGAGTTCTTTCATACAATAATTTTTTAATAACTCATGGCATATACAAAAGGATCTTTTTACTTTCCTAACGTCCGATTTTTTTTTTGCAAGATACCAGCGCTTGGCGCTCGTACACAATTAGTCGTTCGCCTCTCGCTGTAACGTCACGAAGTAAACACATACGAGCCTATACAATTTGAAATGAATAATTCATAAAAAATTATATTTTAATGAAAATGATTATTGCGAATTATTTATAAACTTTTTGTATTACTAGTAACAATACCTATGTCCAGTGCATTGATAAAGAACGTAATTTCTCATGGTTAAAACGTATAAAAAATTATCTCAGAAATTTAATGCTGTAAGAAAGATTACCAGCACTGTCAATAAAGAAAGAATAATATTTGGAAATTTCTAAAAAAAAAATTGAATTATTTTTAAGTTAGTAGATATAAAACTACACAAATATAGAAACTCATTCTCCTGCTACATCTTCACTGCATCCACCAACACCATCACTCAGTCGCCAGTTCACTTTTTTCAAATACTAACGTCTTGCATTTATCAACATTCAACAACTATATTCATATTTCGTCCAACTACATGTATTCTCTTTATCATTCTCTCAGTTGCTCCTCATTTTCAAAGAAAACAACTATATCAATATCATCCGCATGTAAATGTTTTTATTTACCCCGATTTTAAGAAATTAGAACCTCGTTTGCTGCTTTTTTTTAATAAATAAATACACGTGAGAGTATACGAGCACCGCTATTGAAAGAATGTACCAGAGCGATGACGTAATCCCTTCGCCGGAATTTCTCACATGATGCAATCCCCGGCGACGGACCGCCTAGACGTGTTAATAGCACCGTTGACCTAATTCTTTTGTACTCGGTATCACTGTGGCGCCAGAGGGTTCTAGAAGGACGCTGGGCTGTATAAATACCGTCTGAATGACAGCGGAGGAATAGTCTGTGATATAGAAGCAACGAGAAATGAAGTCGGTGACATAAATAAACAGTCTACGAGATGTTAACATAAATAAATGTAGTTATATAAATAAATGTAGTGATATAAATATTGGTTAAATAAATAATCTTAGTGTTTCAGCATTTAATAATATTCTTAGTATTAAATTAGTGTTTATAATTATTTAATCATAGTGTTAATTACTTTTATTCTCTTCTTAATATTTATCCTTAATTATTTATCGTTTAATAAACATATTATTTTAACTAATAATATTTGTCTGAGTTTTACACTTCACCCATATAAATAAAACGTCACAAGACAATAAAATACACTTTTATACTACGAAACGCAATACAATGAATACTGCGAAAAATATGTAAGATAGTGTATAAATTCGGCGGGAATTAAAAATATTTTTCAATTTTTCATTGAGTCATCGATTTCATTATAGTTTTTATCTATCCACCGCTAGGTCTATTCATAGCGCCACTTCCTTATATTTCATGAAAATTCTTACCGAATTTGTTTAATTACGAATATTTCTATATTAATCGATAAATATTTAAAACACTTATCTGAGAAATATAGAAATGTGTATAGTACCTAACACTAAACCAAATTTAAAAATAGAACTTCAGACACTTGAGCAAAAAAAAATTATTTTTTTTATTTTTTTTTAAGTATGTCCCCGAAGTTTAATTTTCAATTATTCTTCAAAACATATTAAAGTTTAAACAAAATTGTTCGTTTAGTATATAAGAGAAACATTAAAATGTATGAAAAAAGTAGGTTTTTTGTATTTTTAAAATTGTTCTCGAAGTTTATTTTTTTAATTTTCACATATTTTATTCCCTATCCTGCTATAAATATTTCATGCAAGTTTAATTAAAAACGTTCGTTTAGAACTGAAGATATTTAAAAAATAATATTTAAATTATTGTTTTGGGTGAATAAATAGATACAAATATTATTGAAACTATCTTATTTTCATGACAAATTGTTTCCTTTTTATTATTATATACAAAGAAATCATATTACATTACACAATTTTGAATAAAAAATGAAAAACTTTTTCTCTAATTTTGAATTTCGCGCACTGGGGTATCATTTCACGTTAATGTTGGATTTTTTATAATTTCTGCGACGCCAGTATTTTGCAAAAATAACTATTTAAAAGCATATAATTTAGTACAATCTTTAAATTTTAACCCCATCTCCATGTAACAATAAAAAAAAATATTTTTTTTGACTAATCAAAACTAATAATCCAAATCATCAGCTGATGGTGCTGATTTCAGGTCCTTAAGGTGCCAGTTTCCGATGTCGTTTCCTTCTGCATCTTTACGCTGATAACTTATTTGGAAAGTTTCTTCACTACACTACAGTGCACGGTAATTACCTAGGAGGTAGTTTAGTTGAGAATTAAGCGGCATCTGACAAAAAAGTTCCGCTATAGAACAGTTTCATCTGCAAAAAAATCTAAATCGCATAAATTGTATGTCTTTTAAGTTGAGACTATGTCTAATATCAGATTTCAATAATGATGATGATTATACAGGATGTTTCTCGGATACGATACACCTCGATTATTTTCTTTATTATTGGGAATAGAAAAAAATCATTCAAAGTTGTAGTAGATTGATAGGGACATTTACTTATTGAAGAAAAAAAAAAATTAAACCAGTGATTCTCAAATTATAATATAAAGTTATATATATATATATATATATATATATATATATATATATATATATATATATATATATAACCATGTAGCCATTTTATATCTTTACATAATAAAAATATTGAGAATTTTTTTTTTATTATTATTATTATCATACATATTAAAACTAGTCTTTACAGACTAACCATTAATTTATCTCTAATCTAAAATTAAGGTAAATATCGTCTCTAGGGTACACCCAGTGGTATTTCCTAGTTTTCCCTGGTTTCCTACATGGCACTATAGCACAGCACTTATCGCACTTTCACGTACACTTTTCACTATTTTGCTACACTAACTCAAAAGGTTTTGTTCTTTTGAGTCTTCTTTTCAAGCCGTCGTTATCTAGCAGTTGGATTGCCTCGACATTGATGTGATGGTGGAGTCTTGCTTCATGTTTAGTTGCATTGAGAAAAATGTAATTGAAATTTAAACATTTTATTTTTCTAGTTATTTTTCAGTAGGCTATGTATTATGTATAAAAAAACAATTGGTCTTAAAACGAAACATAAATATTTGTTAACAACTTTATAAATAGTTGTATTATTAGGAATTATGCAATAAATAATTCAAATTGACAGATAGTAGGTTTTGTTTTTTATACATAGCCCATTGAAAAATAAATTAAATTTATTTCAGTTTCTATTGCATTTTTCTCAAAAATTTTGTTATATGAAGTTATAAAATAATTACATGGTTGAATTCAGAAAAAATATTCTATGCAATGGGCCTAAAAGATATATATCATCCCATTTAAAAAATATATAATTTTATGTTACAGTTGAGAACTACTGGTTTAATTTTTTTTCTTCAATAAATAATAAGTCGCTCATATAACGTACTCAGCTACTGCGATCCCATGGGAATTCAAGAAACTATGGAATAAAAATTACATGTCAATAAAACATAACGAGTGAAGTTTCATTGTTCTATTTTTAAAAGATTTTGTCTGCAATTACATTTAACCAAAAATTAGGTACTTGATATTGATTCAGTGGCGGCTCGTGCTACATATTTCTGGGTGTGCTGCATAACAAAAACTTACGAACCTACCGTTTTATTTTCTGTTAAATTAATAGCCCAATTATGAGAAAATCTGTAAGGTCTGTAACATCGTACGATCAAATTGCAATTCTGATCACATCTGTAGCTTACAAAAAATATGTAAGCGCTTACAGTTCTCGTAAATTCTTACGGTGAGTGAAACTCCGTGAATTTTCAGATTATTTTAATAAAAGTGAATGAACAACTACGGTTAATATTTTATTGGGTGTTTTGTTAGAAAATGATGAGAATAAGTATTTTCGTCTAATAAAAGTCATTTCAGTAACTGTTTTTAACAAAAATAGCAGTTTACATGAAATTGTAAATATGTTATAATTCCCTATAAATTTTTTTACTTCATATGGAGTATTGTGCTATTTGAATGCGAAACATGGTCCTTGAGGTAGAAGGAGAAAAAGTATAAAGGAATGAGGTGGAGGAAAGAAGAATTTTGAGAGAAATAAGAAAGAGGAAGGTCAATTGGATTAGACATATTTTAAAGAGGGATTGTCTTCAGAAAATTATAATTAATGGGAAAATGCGTTGAATAAAGGGTAGAAGAAAGTTTGGAATGTTAAAAATGTTAAGGGCGGAGAGAACTACGAAGGGCTAAAGAGGCCCGAACAGTCTGGTTTTGGAGCCAGCATTTCCGACGAAACGTTGATGGTATTCCTTTTTAACGCGTAATCGTCTTCTAAAATTGACATATATTTCATTCTGTTTTTCGGTAATATTATTAGTATATTAATTAATAATTTGTAGTCATTTGGGCCTTAAAAACAATAATGCAATAATAATTTGTGTATACCTTCATTATTTTTACTTATTTTGGGAAAACACAGCATCGTGACAGGTTTCCTCTTCAAGTACAAAATATTTGTGGAATATGCAAACGTCAAAACGTTACGAGATCGTAAATGATATGTCTGTAACTCAATATGTGTTCAGAATTGCTAAATCTGTAAATAGTGTAGTTACAGATTTATCGTAGCCTACGGATTTATGAATTTACGGTTTTACAGATAAACGTTCTGAATTGGCCTATAAATCAAATGTTGTGTTCTTCATCAGTTATCAACTCTAACTAATAACTAGTCACCGTATATATTAGTAAAATTCGAGAATTGTGCCAAATATCTACTTAGCTGCGGTTGTTTGCAGCTCATTTTGAGCACAATGTTGCGAAGTCCGCACTTATCCGATAGCAGATGACGTATATCGAACGCGCAAAATACTGTAGCAGAACATCGTAGTTAGCGATGTTGCTGTGATTGTATCACGTCACAAGCACAATCTCGCGTATTAAGTCGCTATATATACAATGTAAAGTATTGTAAAGGATTAATTTTGTTTTTAGATTTTTAGATATATTCTAATAAAGTGCCTATTATGTTTAATTTATGCTTAATTAATAATGAGCATTTTTACTTTAAATTTTTGGTGGTTCTGCAGCACTTAAAGACAAGTCGCCACTTACTGATTTATTAAAATTTTGAACTAACTTCTAATAAACTGTTAACACCGTACGTTAAGAAAACTTCGTTTTCTAAATGTTACAAATTGGAAATTCTGTAAACCAATTTGAGGTTACGCAAAATATGAGTAAAAGAAAAACGAAGGACAAGACCTGGAAGATCAAGAGGTATAGACAATTCAGCACTGTGATTTGTCAGTGGGTACTAGTATATATTATGCACTAACCGTCACGGCTGGACTAGGTTCAATAAGGTCGTCATAATTGATGAAATTTATATTGGATTAATAATAGACTTTAAATTTGGAATTCTATACTATTTCTTGAAATGTAATTCATTCATAAAAAAATGAAGTGGAATTTACAATGCCGCAACGCAAGAGGTTGAAATCAAGCAGACTGTCAATTTTCCAATGTCTCGTGGCCGTGTGCCTGAGTGTCTGGTCGCGAATCTGGGGACCCGGGTTCGATCCCGACCGACGCCAAAAATTACTTCGCATAATGGCATAAAAATGACCCCTGTGCTGCACTCTCCACGCCAGCAATGAGTGCCCGTGAGGTGACGCCTGGTAAGCGCCCGCACGGTACAAATATTTCATCATTACCGATATCTGTACAAAGCAAATTGGCAGACCCAGCAATGGGTAATATGCCGTGATGATATATTTATTTTATTTATTTATATACTTACCTATTATTCATTGCTAGCGTGGAGGGTGCACCACAGGGGTCAATTTTGTGCCATTTAAAATTCTAAAATATTTGGCGTCGGTCGGAATCGAACCCGGTTCCCCAGATTCGCGTGAAGTGACAGCTGGTAAACGCCCGCACGGTACAAATATGTCGGAATATAGGTAAGATAATAAAAATATATAATCATCACTGCATATTACCCATTGCTGGGTGAGCCAATCAGCTTTGTACACAGATGTCGGTAATAATGATGACATATCTGTACATAGCAGATTGGCACACCCATCAATGGGTAATATGCCGTGATGATATATTTATTTATTTTATTTTATTTCGGAAAAAATCGTAGATTTTCGGAGTGTTGATTTCTTATTGGTCAGCGGTAGTGCAGTGCATGTAATATAGTGCAGAAAATTGAAACTAGATTATCTTTGGTATTACCTATATAAATTCCAAATCATCACTGGCTGATATTAACATGTGACGGTCACCAGACTATATGATCTTGGAATCAGCTGTCATTATATATTGTTTTGTTAATTAATTATTGACAGTATTGTATTTTGCTCTAGTTATTAATAACGTGTAATTTAATAATTCTTTTCAGGTATGTTTAATCTATTTATTTATAATTACATTATTGTTTAATTTTATGTTTATTGTAATTCTTTTCAGAATTATAAAATCAGTTTATAAAAACCAACTTAGACCTAAATTGCGTTACAGTTTACGGTATTATATACTATCCTTATTCCAAACACTTGTTCTATATTTTTACTTTACCTACTGCGTTTGCGTTGCCTCTTGCGTTGTGACATTATAAATCGGTCTGTAGTAATAAGCAAAGTTAAAAATATTTTAATACAACTGATTTGAGGTTTCATTATTCACGACCCTTCCCCCCTGCTTATTAGGGTTGATTTATTGGTATAGCTAATATTCAAGGTATCAGCATAAAATATTTAAACTCCTCTATACCTTTACTTTAAAATTAGAAAGAAAGCTCTAATTTATTGATTTTTTGTATGATTTATAGAAAATTAATTCAAGATCAATTAAATGAAATGTGTAACCTATTGCAAATACCATTTCTGTAGGAAATGAAAATTATAAAATATAACTTTATTTAATTATAATTGCTATACATGTTCAGAATTTAGTATAAAAATAGAGTATGTACTATGTACTTTTAGAATATATTCTTGAAGAGCGAGTATCTCCGAAATAAACCGTACACACTTATAATATCCATCCACTTAGACACAGGACGTCCACGCAAGCGCACATCCTCAGTCTATCGATATTATGTTTAATTAAAAACTTTCATTCTTGTTTTTCCTAGATTGTCTAACCATCTCAACTGATTCACTCCCACTTTTTGAAAAACATGCACTGCACAAATATCTCATTTCTACAATTTCCTTTTATGTTTTCGTATTCCTGCCCAGTATTCTCTGTTATGCGAGTACTAAAGCAGGCACAGGCATTCTATTATACCTACACATAATCGAGCATCTCTAGATACCTTCACGTTTAAATAGTGCAAATATATAAAATGAATATATATTGTTACAGGAGTGAATGTGAAAATTGTAAGTCATTAAGCTTCGAAGATTGTAACGATGAAGAAGGAGACATATTGAACGAAACGATGACATTACAGAGACGACCTATTGAACAGGGCGAGGAACATTCTTTTTACCGTACCTCACACACACTGCCAAGCCATACGAAAAAAACTACTAGGTAAGATTCTTAGTAGATATTACAATATATTATGATAAGAAATATAAATGATTACAAAAAAAAATTGTTTAGTTTTATTATTGAAAATACATATACCGGGTGTCTTAGGCCGACCGACACAAAAGAGATTAACATGTGAAATCAGTTAATTGTGAATAGCATCTATCCAGTGATATTAGGTTGAAATTTTGTATATTTATTGAAGGATATTAATTATATGGATTACAGTTCAAATTAGTTAATTTATATGTGTAACATTAGAGAAAATTAAGAAAAATTGTATAATTTCCAGAATTGTTGTTGATATCCTGGAAAAAATGTTACCGAGCAACAGTTTAAGGTCGCCGTCGAATTGGGCTTGACAAACTCATCCGCTGCGGATCAGCTACAATCGCAAGGAGAGGCGCTAAAATCTCTAAGAGCAAGATTTAAAAATTACGGCTAGCGCGAGCGATAATACGTCGCTTGAAGGCTAGTCTAGTACGTACTGTTCTTTATATGTTCTGGTAAATGGTTATGTAATTTGATTCCTATTACAAAAGGATCATTTAGAGTTAAATTTAACTTATGTTTTGGAAGCACTAAATTCTCTTTAGCTCTAGTATTATAACTATGACAATTTTCATATTTTAAAATTTGATTTTGTAGCGAGAGAACTCTCTTGCTTAGGGCTGTTGGAATGTCGCCTAGCAGCCTCAAGGCCACAGCCAGGTAGCGAAAGCCCGCAAGGGTGGAATGTCTTGGCGGCCGAGGGTGCGCGGGGGCGAACGAGGCAGCAGAAGACAAGGGGATGTTGGCGACAGTTGTGCCATACTAGCGAGACCGTGCGCGTCGTCTGATTCTTTCGTTTTATTTCTTTGTCTTATTTTATTGTTTGTATTTTGTTGTTTGTTTTAATATTCTACTTGCTTGTGTGTCATTAAAATCAATTCATCGTTGTCGCGGTTTTATTTATTTAAATGCAATAAAAAACCTAACACATCCACGCCACGCTTCCCCATTTTCTCAAACTTAGAGTCGAACCCATTTAATCTTCTTTTAAACAAACGTTTATTACAAGTGGCGCCCAACTAGCTGGCCCGAGTTTGTGAAAAGGACTCAACAGTGGTCGTGTTTGTGTCGCGAAGTTAGTGAAGCGACGCCATTGCCGCCATCTTGGACCAACGCTTTGTCGTGATCGCAGCGCATCAGTTTCCGCCATCTTGCCGCTGATACATTGCAGTACCGGCATCAGCGCCATCACGTCGCACAAGTGGAACTTATGCTCTACCGCGTGCACCGCTTGCAACGCAGCGCTGCAGTCAACAATGGCCGCCCCGATCCAGATGACGAGCGAACAGCTCCAAGAGCTGCTACGAGGTCTCACGTCAATGGTAACAGCCAATCAAGCTCAGACGCCGCCACCACTTTCTGTCCAAGTAGGTAGTTTCGCCAGATGTACAGCCCGATTTAACGGAAATGAAAATGTGGAATCTTTCATTGACGCCATCTCAGTCTATAAAGACTGCACTGACATTAGCGATGCTAACGCTTTAAAAGGATTGCCAATGCTACTGACAGACTTAGCTGCAGAGTGGTGGTCAGGTATCAAACCATCCGTGACGACTTTCGACGACGCCCTGACGAATTTACGGACAGCTTTTGGAACGAAAAAGCCAGCCTACATGATATACAGGGAGCTTTTTGCAACAGAGCATACGGCCACCGCGAGGACAGACATTTTCGTGTGCAAAGCCCGCGCTTTGATTGCCCAATTGCCGTCGCCAAGTCTGCCCGTGTCCACGCAGTTGGACATGATATATGGATTGCTACACCATCGTATACGCCAAAGAGTCCGCCGAGATGAAGTCTCTACGTACGATGAGCTACTCAAATTAGCCAGAGCCGCAGAGGAAGTCCTGGTAGGCGATTTCGGTCGAGCATCAGAGGTAAGGAGCCGTAAAGACGACGTCAAGACGTCGTCGCCGAGAAGAGGAAGGATCGCCCGCGTTGTAACTTCTGCCGTGCATTTGGTCACATCGAGTCTGAGTGCAGGAAATATGCCGCACGAGCGAATCAGCAAACCACGGCCGGAAGTAGCGGTAAGCTTTACAACGAGCCGCCAGACAGGACAAGGAACGAGATAAGTTGTTATGGATGTGGTGCGCCCAGGTGTCATTCGAAGCCAGTGCGCGTCTTGCCGTAAACCGACGCCAGCCGCGAATACTTCTGCAGGCGCAGGTTTTAGCTTGCTCCACGCGGAATCAACTCCGATGAGACCGCGCGCGAGACCCATCTTCAACGTGACCATCTGCGGAGTTACTGGAACGGGTTATGTAGACACGGCTGCACAACACTGCGTTGCTAGCCGTTTGCTGTACGACGTCCTGCTCGCAAAGCAGCAAAAGTTCAAGAAGATGAACATGAAAATCACACTGGCAGACGGCGTACCACAACCACAGGAAGTCCTTACGACTCAAGTGGATGTGACCTAAACAAGCGGCGTATCCCCACTACGTTCATTGTGCTTCCAGAGGCGACGAGCAACTCTACACCATTTGGTGCTGATTTCCTCGGCGATGCCGGTGTCGTGCTGAATATTGCGCAACAGACATGGTTCTTCGCAGATCAGCCGCATACTGTGTTCGAGCTGGATCGAGA
Organism: Harpalus rufipes; assembly: GCA_951394225.1. Lineage (NCBI taxonomy): Eukaryota > Metazoa > Arthropoda > Insecta > Coleoptera > Carabidae > Harpalus > Harpalus rufipes. The sequence goes on along the minus strand of OX596278.1, from coordinate 38,938,789 downwards.
AGCTATTGGCGCCCTCGATACGACCGGCTACATTTCTAGCCTCAGATCCGATGAAGGCTCTACTTTGCAGGCCGACCAGCGTCGTGAACTCGGGGAGCTCATTGCGAACAACGGGGTCGTGTTTACTCAAGGGGGAGAGCCAACACCATACGCGGAGCACCATATCACCACAAACGACTGTCCACCCATATCCATGCCACCGTACAAAATGACTGCACAGAAGAAAGACATTGTGCGGGCGGAAATTGCAAAGATGCTGGCGGATGGCATAGTCGAAGAATGTGAGTCACCATGGGGCGCTCCAGTAGTGCTAGTGCCTAAAAAGGACGGTAACATGCGGGTATGTATAGACTATAGACGGTTAAACGCGGTAACTGCGTCCTATAGTTACCCTATGCCGCGAATAGACGAACTCTTACACGACACGGGGCATACCCTTTACATGTCAGTGAGTGCCGCGGATCGGGACAAGACGGCATTTGTCACGCCGTTCGGGACATACCGGTTTCTGCGCATGCCGATGGAGCTGAAGAACTCTCGTGCCACGTTCCAAAGGCTCATGGACAAATTTCGAAACGGGTTAAAACGCGCAGAAGTGCTAGTTTACTTGGACGATCTTATTGTGCTATCGGGAAGTTTTAAAGAGCACCTAAAGGATCTTCAGGACGTTTTCGACCGTCTGAGGGTATTTAATTTGTCCGCGATTCGGGAAAAGTGCACGTTCGCCAAAACGGAGGTTAAGTACCTCGGACACATAATAACCGAGCGTGGCATCGCAACCGATCCCGCGAAAGTCAGCGCGATACGGGATATGAAACCTCCGCGCAACGTTAAACAAGTGCGCACTTTCATGCAGACTTGCTCCTGGTATAGACGCTATGATTCGGGGTTTTCAAAAATCGCGAAGCCTTTAAGCGACCTCACCAAGAAGGATGCAGCTTGGAACTGGGGTGACGCAGAGCAGCGAGCCTACGATGAATTAAAAGCCGCACTCACCAACGCCCCCATCCTCCGACAGGCAGATCCATCTATCCCCTACACCATTCGTAAAGATGCGAGCGGCTACGCCATCGGCGCCGTTCTACTGCAGGTAGAGGGACCGGAAGAACGGCCAGTGCAGTACGTAAGCCGACTGCTGTCCAGCGCGGAACGAAATTATCACACCACAGAGCGTGAAGCTCTGGCCGTCGTACACGCCGTGAAGACGTTCCGCGGCTATATAGAAGGTTCGAAGGTGGTAGTAGAGACCGACCACCAAGCACTCAAGTGGTTGATGTCTCTACGTGCCCTCGCTGGCCGTCTCGCCCGGTGGGCGCTCCTCCTCCAAGAGTACAACTTGGAGATCTGCTACACGCCAGGTCGTTGCAATGTGGTTGCCGACACGCTGTCGAGGCCGCCTTGCTGCGAAAATGACAGTACGAGTATGTGCAACGTATATACCTTTTCAGTCGATTTCCCAACTATAGGTGCAGGGAAGCTCAGGACGCGACAGCTGGAAGACCCCGAAGTCGGCAAAATAATCAGGTGCTTCGAGGAACGGGACCATCCAGACCTACCCAACTGGCGTGCTAGGGGATACGTTATGATGGAAGGCGTCCTATACCGTTTCGTGCCAGAGGAGGACACCGAGGATGCCCAGTTAGTGATACCTGAAGCTGGCCGAGAAGAAATCCTGCGGAAACACCACGATGCGCCAACGGCGGGACACAACGGCGTGGAAAAGACCTTTCGGCGTATCGCAAGTCGCTACTACTGGCCAGGTATGCGACGGTACGTCGAGAAGCATCTAAAGTCGTGCATCGAGTGTCAGCGCTATAAGCCGAGCAACACCAAGCCCGCGGGGCTGTTACGGACGCCAGTCTTAGCGCAACGGCTCGAAGCGATCGCCATAGACCTGTTCGGGCCCCTACCAACCACGTCATCGGGTCATAAGTGGATATTCATTGTGGAAGACGTCTCCACCAGGTGGGTGGAACTTTTCGCGCTGGAAAAAGCCACCGCAGCGGCGTGCTCTAAGCTGCTGATAGGAGAAGTGTTCCTGAGGTACGGCATTCCGAGGCGCGTCACATCAGATAACGGGGTCCAATTCATCAGTTCCGTGATGCAACAGGCGATGTTCTGCCTAGGGGTTGAACAGACGCTTACACCCCTGTATCATCCTGAGGCAAACCTCGTGGAGAGGAGAAACCGCGACCTCAAGACGCAACTAGCAATTCTCCTGCAAACAGACCATAGGGCCTGGGTAGACAAACTTCCCGCCATAAGATATGCGATGAATTCGTCGGTTTGCAGATCAACGGGACACACACCGGCCTACCTGACATATGGGCGCGAACTGCGATCGTACGACGAGGTGGAGCGCGACCCGCGCGCCATTGTCAACGGTGAGAACTTCACCAGCGAAATCCTGCCGTACTTGACGAGGATAATGGACACCATGCGAGGCGTAAGGGAGGTGCACGAGAGTTCTCAGGATAGGAACAAACGCTACGTCGACGCCAAACGGCAACCTCCGTCAACCTATGAAGTCGGGGACCTGGTGCTCGTCGACACGCACGTCCTGAGCGATGCGCGGAAGGGCGTCAGCGCGAAGTTTGTGCCGAAAAGGGACGGGCCGTATCAGGTGATAAGCAGAAGAGGGGCATCTACGAAGTAGCGGCCGTGGACCAGCCATTGATCCCGTTAGGTCGTTATCACACGTCGGCGTTGAGGGCTTACAACGCCGCTGAGGGCGACACGCCGCCGCCGGTGCAACCGCTTCGCCGCCGCGGTAGGCCGCGTAAGCATTCCCCGCAGCCGTCGCCGAAGGACACGTCCGAACCGACCAGAAGACGGGGACGACCTCCCAAAAGCCGGAATCCAGAATCCTCCACGAGGGCGGATTCAGAGGGGGAGCCTGTAGCGAGAGAACTCTCTTGCTTAGGGCTGTTGGAATGTCGCCTAGCAGCCTCAAGGCCACAGCCAGGTAGCGAAAGCCCTCAAGGGTGGAATTTCTTGGTGGCCGAGGGTGCGCGGGGGCGAACGAGGCAGCAGAAGACAAGGGGATGTTGGCGACAGTTGTGCCATACTAGCGAGACCGTGCGCGTCATCTGATTCTTTCGTTTTATTTCTTTGTCTTATTTTATTGTTTGCATTTTGTTGTTTGTTTTAATATTCTACTTGCTTGTGTGTCATTAAAATCAATTCATCGTTGTCGCGGTTATATTTATTTAAATGCAATAAAAAAACCTAACACATCCACGCCACGCTTCCCCATTTTCTCAAACTTAGAGTCGAACCCATTTAATCTTCTTTTAAACAAACGTTTATTACAATTTTTATTTTTTCTAATAAATAAAATGACATTTAAAATATACATACATGGCAGAGTAAGAAATTTTTCTTATATAAAACTGTTTACAGGTGTGGCTAAGGTTATAAATATTTCTAATAGCTCATTTCTATAGTATAAAAATGCGAAAGGCATTGGGAGAGCAGCCCCAGAAAATTATGCCATATGACAGACTATCAAATTTTGCAAAATAAAAAGTTTTTGCTGTATTTACTTTAGTATTTTGTGCTAGTTTTTGAAGAGCAAAGCATATATTTAAATAATAAAGTTGTAGGAGCCAAAAGTGACATCTGCTTATAAAAGAAAATAGTGTTTCAAGCTGGAGTACATATATTTTTTTTTAAATGGAAACATATTTTTACATAGAAGGATAGATAATTTTATTCTGAATTTATTCTAAATCTAATTACCTCAAGTGACTTATTTCTCTTTTGCAAATTAACCCATTTGATTTGGAATTTTCCTGTTGATGATTTCCGGTCACATGCATTCTAAATAAAAAGTAGCGAGATTGTAAAGTATGTACTGCCACATTGTCAAATCTTCGTTGACTTAACGATGATTTACAATCTGGCTAGTCGTGTGCACTAAGCTTGTATGAAGCTATTCTTCGTTTATTAAAACGGCTATCCATATTGTCCATATGTGTTTTATAATTTGTCTAATTTTACAATCTGGCTACGACATAATTAGAAAACCGGGATTAATACCGATACCGACGCAGGGAGGCTAGGCACAGCTTAAAAAATATCGTTTATGAAAGCAATGTTGTGATATATGTGACAGAAGTTTATGTTTCCGAGATATTTTTTATTAATCAGCTAAATAAAGTTATTAGTGAGTTTATTAGGAGGTGGATATACCTTTTCAAGATCATGTTCAATTTTGTAAAATGTATCCTTCTGTGTACTACCAGTTGCTATAGTACCCCATACGCAACCAATATTTATTTCTGATTTGTCTTTATTTGGTTCTTCGGTGTATTTAGAAATTTCAATATCATACATTGAACATTTGAAGCATATTTGGCTTACTAGACCTAATCCTCTGCAGGTTTCTTTGTACGGATATAAGTGACCCATAGTGCAAATTTTAGAGTGATCCAATTGTAATTTCATGGCCAATTTTAAAACATAATACTAATTGCACAATTCTATTACCTGTTATGGTTTTCTCAAAAGTAAATTCACTCGTAGGATTAGGATCACTTTCAATACATAATTTATAATTTTTTATTCTAAAAAGAAATTATTTATTAGAACCGCAATTATATCAAAGTAGTTTTCACGTTCCGTCACACTTAGGTAAGGAAGGTATTGTCTTTGGTCAAAAAATTCGATAGTGAGTTTTTAGTAAATAAACACGTTTTAGGGTCCCTAGAGTACGATTTGTGTGTGCGTGCATGTGTGTGTGTGACGATTCTTTGAAAGACGATAAATCAAACACTACAATTCTAAAAATTATAATTCTTTCGTATTCCTTTTATTTATATCCATATGAAGAGCTGATTAAATTTTGGTTACAATTGGTCGACATTTAGAATATTTTATTGGTACATATCTGTCAACCCTACATTATATAAACTATATTCATACACATTTACAAGAGGAGTATTAACAAACCTTTCGTATTCATTTTTTGGGCACCAAACATCTTCCAAATTAATTAAATCATCAGAATTGCTTGTGCCATCTTCCAAACTAATTAGTACTTCCGAATTTTGTGGCATTTGATTGGGAACGTCATACGAATCCAAGAAAGTCTTCTAGTTGCATTTTTGGCCAAATTTATATTTTTTTGCAAGTTCTTTTCTCGAAGAAGAGCATTTTTTCGCCTCTTTAAAGCAGTCGCCGTTTGATTTTAAAGGCCAGTTTTGTTTTGAATTTTTAGTTTCGACTATTTTATAATAGCGCTTAAAATTTCAAAACTTATGCTAGCCTCTAATCGGACCGAGCCAACAATTTGGCCAACAAGATATCATGCGAAATCGTTTCCTCTCCTGTCTATAGCTTGTTGGTATGACCTGAGGAGGGGTGGTGGCGAGCGTGGTGTAGAGAGAACGACGGCAGAGCTGCAATAGTGCGCTCCGGCAAAACGCTGCACTAAATTTACATTACAGTATAGGGTAATATCTTAATTCCATTCGTTTATAACAATTACTTATTGCATTAATTTTTTTTTTCATTATTCATTATAAAATATTTATCTGCAGACGATGAACATACTTTGAACCCATTTTCTTCTTTTATTACGTGATGTAATATTGTAAACAATATTATTATTGTTAATAAAAAAATGAATATAAGTTCAACCATTAGATTAACATTTCTCAAAATCAATAAACAAAACTGCATTTGTTTTTATGAATTCATTCCAGCAAACGAACGGAATTACGATTGGAATGTATTCGACGGCGACCTTAAATAGCATTATTAGTAGCGTGTGCGGTTGGTGATAAACAAAACTCGGAGAGACTTGGGTTCGAAATCAACCAGCAGCATTATTTATTTTTTAATTTTGTACTTCTCAAAATAATTTTATTATTAATATGTTTTTAATCTTCTACTGACTTTTAATAAAATATAAACGTTATTTGAACTTGAAGCATACATTTTGTAAAAACTGAATCACATTGATTACAACACTGTTAAATAATTGCAATAAATATTCATAATAAAAAATAACGTATCCATATTATTAAATTTCAATTGTGAGGTAAAAATTTAAAAATAATTTATGCCCAAGTCTGTCCAAGTTTTGTTTACTACCAAGCGCACACACTACCACGCTACCACTATGCTATTTAAACTGTTGTTTGGTAACAATTTCTTTCCGGAATATGAACAACAAACTTGGAAATTCTAGAAATGTTAAAAAAATTAAATAAAAACGAATTATAAATGGACTAAAAGACTAAATATAGGAATAAACTTATGTTTTACTTTAAATTATTTATTTTTGTTTAAATAATACATAAATAAAGAAAATAGTAAATAAATAACCATTAGTATGGAAACAAATACATTTAGGTGCTCTTTAGTTTATTTTTTTTTTCTTAAGCTGCTTTTTATTACAAATTTCTTCTCACGAATAATACATTTTTCGTCAAAATGCAAACAGCTGAGGAATTTGTGATCATATAATTTGGTCGTTGTATTTCATTTGGCCATGTTCTTCACATCTCACTATCGCGTGGAAATTGAAAAACATTGATAAATTCAGCCGTTTTATCGTAATCGCTCCTGCATATTGGCACACAGCACTTTTAAAACCATTTTTGCAATTTTCTTTAACAAAACAATCGACAAACACAACCGAAATTTGACGTACCGTGCTGCGCTGTGCCGTGACGGACAAGTGAGCGCCAAATCTCCATTCATTCTGACTGCCGCAGCTCGAATGTTTTTAGAGGGCTAGACGCTAGACTAGTGCGCTAGCCTCATGTTTTGACGTGACGCATGGAGCGTGTATAAGCATTCAGGCCTGTATTCTCGTATGGCCTCGAATGTTATTATTTTTTTCTAATATTACACATTTAAATTGAGTAATTTAAACTGTATTTCATAGAATTAGTATTCTCCAATAAGTATACAAAATTTAAACTTAATATCTTGCACTGGGGAGATACTATTCACAATTAACTGATTTCACATGTTAATCTCATGTGCCGGTCGGTCTAAGACACCCGTAATATAAAGTGTTTACAAAAGTATGAAAACTTTTTATCTGTATTTCAGGAACAATACTTTAACATCTATAGTGCTCATCTCACAAGTGCAATCACTTAAATTGTAATTGTGTCGTTTTGTTACAGATCTGTGCCACTAAATATTCAGCGTGAGAGCTGGTTTATGGCGATGCAAGAAATGACGAGCAGTTCTGAATCAGACTGAGTATAATGCAATTTTATCAATTGTGCCATTCTTTGTGTCCATGTTTTAATATAGTGTAGTTCTACATTAAGATTAAGAGACGTATGTTTAAATTTTTAACAATTTTATTTGCGTATCATTTTCTGCCCGTCTTTAATAATATGACATTTTTCAACTCTAGGTGTACTTTCGTTGGAGAAATGAAGCATTTTTTAGTATTAATAATTTCTTCAACAATCTGGTATCGTCGTAGTTTTTATTATAAAGTATTATTGAAATAATAGTTCGAATAATTTTATTTTTAAATACCTTACAGCAGCGTTCTCAAACTTTTGTTTTATACGTCCCTTTTTAACCTGGATACATTTACTTTGCCCCTTTTCTCCGTACGAGAAGGCAAGCAACGTGCAGTGGGGCACTTTTCAACATGGCGGCTAACAGCTGATTGTGGACCAGCAAACCTTCAGTTTACATTAGGCGATTTTTCGCGAGCCTGGGTTTACTGTAGTAATATGTATTTAACTATGGTTCGATATTTTCGCGAGGAAATTGATGACGTCAGACACCAAAATAGTGCGTCTTTGACATTGGCATAAAATACAACATATCATGAATGTGTTTCCCACAAAGGTTTAAAATTTAGTTAATTAATTATTGATTTTTGAAAGGCATTTATAATCCTCGTGTTAATGTATAAGGATCCATATTATTTATTCATTTAAATTTATCATCTGATTAACGTACTTTGGCTTCCTACGATAAATTATTGGCGTATGAACAAACTCATCTGTAATCAAAATACATATTACGATAATATCGTTATAGATATTTCAAATTTAATTTTCTTTCTAAATTAATATAAAAATCTAATAGTTCAATTTATATTTATGTATTTCAATATTCATGTTTTCATTTAACAATACACACAAAAAATACTTATACAAACTCAATTGCAACCTGATCTTATAATTTACTTATTTCAACTTAATATTTGCAAAATATATTTACAAATACGACTGATTTGTTTTACTAGTAAATAATGCATACACTTATCTTTAATTTTGGCTAGTTACATATTAAAGTAGCATGTATAAATTTACGAAAAACTGAATTTCTTGCACAGAAAACTCATTTGCTGCATAAGACGCAATGTTAAACTGAAGCTTGGTTGTACAGAATCAGCTGTTCACCCGCCATGTTGTGACGTAGGTGCAAATGCGCCCGTTGTAGGCCTATGGCTGCAGCCTGCAGCTGCAGAAGTAGCTGATGTCAGTTGCTTTGACGACGGCGAACTACTGAACTATGTAGTGAAGTGTGTAGTATAGTGTGAGTCCTGAGTGGTACGCTGGTCGCCGGTGGTGTGTAATAAGACTGCCTGTGTATGCTGATGTGTGTTACGTACCTATATGTAGTCGTACAGAATACAAACCTCAACCAGCCCGGGAATATAAAATAAGTAAAATTACATGCAATAAATAAATTAGAAAACAACAAATGTTATAATAAAATTATAAAAAAAAAAATTACAGTTTGTACGATCATCAGTTGGTCAGGCTGGAGAAAATAAAAACAGCAAAATAACAAATAATAGTAAAAAAAGATAGAAAAAGAATAATAAAAAAGACAGAAACAATAACATTCGCTGTGGAATTCCGTAAAAATTTAAGTGTTTTCACATCGCTATATCACCTATTTCTAGCGAGATGGAAATGAAAAGATTGGGTTATAACAGAGAAAACAATCAAAATAGTAAAAAAACCGGGTACCCGGTTCCAAAACTATCGGAGTAATGGGACCGATATTCGGTTCCGATTAGTGGAACCGATCTTCGGTTTCGGTTCCGGGTAATGGAAACGATTTTCGGTTCCCAGTAATTCATTCATTCGTTCATTAAATTGAGGGCTTTAAGCGCTAACCGCTTTTGTCACTGCGACCTGTGTAACATTGCCCTATCTTAGTTTTCTGGAAGTAGTTCCAGAGTTCTTATGAAGCCAATTACTGCTCCAGGAGTCAGCTTCCCGATCTCATTTGCCGCGAGGTACTTTTTACCAAGCTGGTTAAGTCTACTTACGGCCACAGCTGGACATTCACATACAATGTGTTCCGAAGTTTCTTCATCCTCTTCGCAGAGTCGACACATATGATTTTCAGCTATACCAATCTTACATAGATGGTATTTCAGAGGACAATGACCAGTAAAAATACCTGTCATAGTTCTAAGGTCCTTCTTTTTGAGAGCTAATAGCTCTTTGGCGTTTGTCAACGAGGGTGAAATGAATTTCTGCGACTGACTAAGGCCCGGAATGTCTCTCCAATATGAGGCTATGGCTGTTTCCTCCCAGTTTTTCATTTCCTTCTTTATATGGCTTTTCAAGAGTCTACAAGAAGGATTAGGCCCGTAAAACGGTAGTTTAGCTCGCTTTTTAGCGAGCTCATCTGTTTTTTCATTGCCTAGAACTCCCTCATGCCCCGGTTCCCACCACAAAGTGACGTGGTTATCTTTGGCCAGTTGTTGTAGGATGTTCATGCAATTCCAGACTAGCTTTGACTTACAAGTGAAGACACTATAACAGGCCTATTCTGTAAAATCGAATCGTTACCATAACGAAATCGTTATTATGAAAATCATTATTTCTACTTAACGATAATCGTTATCTTCGTATCCGTATTATGTAACACATTTTGAAAAATAATAACCTTGCGATCTAGTTAAGAACTTTATTTCCTAAAATCAAATTATAATTTTAAATGAAATATCTAAAATAATTCAATATAACTCATAAAACTTCTAGGTTAGATTAGTTCTGGTTGGAGTCTGCTGTCAACCTGTCAGCTGTCGGACCATTCTTTTTCTTTTTGTAGGTTATGCTAGAGCAACTACTACCATCTGTAGACAAATTGGGAAGCTTGCGCTAGGCGCTACGAATAAAAACTTATTAAATTATTTTAATATTACCTTGCAGAAAACTGTAATATGACTGGTTTTTGAGATCACTATTCAACATAATAGCAATTTTATTTTGACATGAATAAAAATACTGAATTATTGACAAAACGTTTAGATAACGAATGATTTTTCCAATCGTTTAAGAAATAACGATATCGGTATCTTTTTTTCGTTATGTAGAATTAAATTATTGTTTACAGAATACCACTTTAACGATTATCGTTATGATAACGATTTAACAATGAAAAATGTCATAACGATCGTTTACAGAATAAGGCTATTAAACAATTTTCGTTATTACCATGACGATATTGTTATGTCATAACGATCTTACAGAATAGCCCTATAAGTGCCTTTAAAGCAACTTTGAGACCTTTGTTTAGGTTTATTTGAGCACAGAGATTTATTGCTTGAAATATGGTGGGACTGGTGCCTGTGGATTCCTTTATTTGGTAACCTGGACCAAATACACCCACTCGTTTCTCCTGACTCTGGTTTTGAACCAGCCGTAAACCAGGACAGAGTCCCTTGGGAAGTGTGGCCTCCCTACTGTCCACTGAAGGCGATCACCAATGGTTACCTTTTACGTCTGGTCAAAATTGTATCTTGTCGTCATTGTATCACAGACAGACTTGGCCATTTCATCTAGGCGTATCTCCCTTAGAATATCTAAGTGGCCTACGAGATCCCCAGGTTTGAAGTGTTTTGTCCTACTGAGTGTGAGTGCCTACAGCATCGCCTCTTTCTTCACTTGAAGGTGCAGAGGCGTTAGCCCCAGAATCACTTCCAGTGCTGCAGTTGGACAGGTATTCATAGCACCTGTAGTACATAGACAGGCTAATGTTGTATTATCCGCAACGACGTTTGTGCTGTGTTTTGTTTAACTTTTGGCCACCATACTAATGATGCGGAAGTTATCATGGGCCTCACTACAGTGATGTATAACCAGTAGGTTATTTTTACCTACAACCCCTAGTTTTTACTAAGAAGACGACGGCATGTGTTCAGAGCCACTGCAGATTTCTTAATAATTTTGTTAATGTGTGAGTTCCAGGTTAGTTTTTGGTCTAGAATTATTCCTAAATACTTATATAACTTCTTTTGAAAACTCAATTCTGGTGCCTTTCAATGAGGGAGCTTTGGGTGCTAGCTTTCTTCTCTTAGCGAATGGTACAACTGTTTTGCTTGGGTTCACATTAAGTTCATGTTCCAGGCACCAACGTTGCACAAGATCCAGAGCTTTCTGTGTTAATTGTGATATTAATGTATCGTTCTTTCCTCTGACTAGAATGGGGTCATTTCACATTTTCTAATTTATTTTTTTCTTGAAAGAATAGGTCAAATTAAATATGTAGGTGTATGTTTTACACTTTACAAGTCTTTAGAATCAGAGATATGATTTTTTAAAAATTGTCTTTGATTTCAAATATTTGGACGCTGACGTCACGGCTATACGTCACGGCTTGTCGGATGCGGCAGCAGCTATCTACCGGTTGTGTTTGGAACTATAATTGTTTGAGTTATCCCTTGTCAGTGTAATTTTGTGACAACATATTGTTAACAAAAAACATATTTCATACAACTTTTGATATTTATTTTAATAAATGTTTTATTTACATACCTTTACTCTTAACTCTGCTGTCACCTGTCACAATTTTAGGTTAGGTTGTTTACAGCAGCAAACGGATATGACGTGGACCGTTGTGTGTGTGTGTGAGGAATGTCTTTGTGTGAGTAACAAGCCGTGACGTCACGAATTTTACAGCCGCGAAAGTTTATTAGCAAATTTATGAATGAAAAGTCGCATATTTCATGTTATTTTATATTACTATATTTATTAAATGAGACGGATTTCACGATTTTATAAAAAAAACGATATTTTTTTTTTTTGAAATGACCCCATTGCTACATCATCTGTGTATCCGTTAACAATGTAGCCAGCTTTTGTTAGCTTGTTAAGGAGGTCGTCAATAATGATACACCAAAGAAGAAGTGATAGAACTCCACCGTGTGGACATCCTCTGCTGATTGTTATCACTACTGATTCTCCTCCTAGTGAAGCTTTAATGGTTCGACTTTTTAAATGGCTTTTATCCATGCAACCACGGTTGGGTCCAAACCTTTAGCCAAGGCTTATCTTACGATAGAGTCATAGGAGGTGTTGTCAAAAGAGCCCTCTATATGTATGAAAATACCTAGAGCTATCTCCTTTGCCATAAAGGTTTTTTCAATTTTGTTGACAAGTATGGAGAGCCGTCGTTGTCGATTTGGCTTTCTGATACGCGAACTGATTCGCATGAAGTGGTGAGACTGTGAGCACTTCACTTTTGAGGTATTGATCCAACACCTTCTCCATACCTTTTAATATAAAAGATGAAAGACTAGTGGTCTTATATTACTTAGGCTGAACACCTGGACGTCCTCCTCCTTTAGGTATAAAGACCACATTTGTTTTCCTCCATAATTTTGGGATATATCCGAGCTTTATGCTTCCCTTATATAGTTCACATAGGGCAGGTAATATGTCCTTTATGCATTTTTGCAGCAAGGCCGGAAAAATGCCATCTCCAACCGCCGTCTTGTAGGGCTTAAAAGTATTAATAGCCCATTCAACTCGGCTGACTGAGAAGATCTTGAGTCTATTGCTTCCTTGTGTTACTTCCGTTGGAACGTTTTCTTCGTCTGATCGGGATGATCCTGGGAAGTGAGTGCTTAGAAGAAGTTCCAACGTTTCCTTTGAATCCTCCGTGAAGTCGCCATTTGGTTTCTTCAGGAAACCAATCTCGGTCGCATGATCCTTTGAAAGGACTTTTTGTAGGCGTGCCACTGTGGGCATATCTGATACGCCCTCACAGAAGTTTTGCCACGTTTTCCTCTTGGATTTGCGTATTTCTTTGTTGTAAGTAGTTAGATCATTTTTGTATTGCTCCCAATTCTCCCGATTAACGGTATTTTTGGTTTTATTGTATAGCCTTCTAACTAAAAGTCTTTGGTGTCCTAGCTCCTCATTCCACCAAAGTACCTTCTTGGTGGTTTGTTGTAGCTTTAATGGACAGCTATTTTCGTAAGCTGAATGTAGTAAATTGTGTAACACAGTTGAGGCGACTTCCAGTTCCTCCACTGTATTAGCACTAACTTTGAGTTATTCCACTTCCCAGTAATGGAACCGATCCTCGGTTCCGAGCAATGGAACCGATCTTCGGTTCAGAGTAAGGGAACCGATTTTCGGTTCCGGTTCCGAGTAGTGAAATCGAACGTCGGATTCGGGTTATGCCTTCGATAATTATAATATTCAATTATAATTCTGAAATAATCAGATTTTCTGTTTTATTTGAGAATTTTTATTGAATGATACATATTAATTTTTTTTGTATGTATTTATAGGACACACACACAATTGCAATTTGCACGAGTGCCTCTAGCGACAGCATAGAACTAAGGGTTGCCATGGTTACGGTATTACAAAAAACTGTCATCAGCCATTCATAGTATAAATTCAAAGATGTAAACATCAAACGTCATTTGATAACTATTATAGATTTGGTCTATTGTTGTTTTAATTTGAAATATGAGATATGTATATGGATTATGCACAAAACAAATCAAAATTGAGAATTAGGTTATAACACTGAACAACAGATACAAACAGAATGACAGGGCCGTAAGACGAGGGGGGGGGGTTGTTTGGATCTAGATCTTCTATCTCTCTTGCGTGTGACGTCAGTTCTATAAGTGTCTAATGAAAATAATGAAGTGTAAATATTATCATACCAAACGCAAGAGGATGCTAAAATTGTTTAGAAAATGTAACCGCATAGTAACAAATAATTGCATATTATACACTTTCAGTTTCGTATCATATTTTCAATTTTCATTTAATATGGTTTATTTCAATAGCTTGACCTTGAGTTATATTTTGAGTTAACGGTACCTACACAATGACAATAGTGCCCACAAAATTTAAGGGATCGGTGGCAAAGTAATGGATATTTCCAAGAATTTCACTTATCAACTTGTACGAGTACATTCTGCTCTAATCTTTATCTGTGAGCGGAGCCTGACACACCTTTTTTCGCTGCGATTATTATGCCTCAGAATCAGAGCTAAAGTGGAATTGTTCTTCCTGCATTGATTTAGGAAATGATATTGGTAGTCTGAAGTCAATTATTTTACAATTACAAAATGACGTAGTTGAACTAAAAATTATAAAGTCACATATAAACCTTTCTCATCCGCAACTAACATCTTTGTTTGAAAATACTATAAGTGAAATTGCTGAGCGTGAAAAACGCTCGCGCAATATAATAATATTCAATTTTAATGAAGACATGGCCCTTCCTACAACTCGACCGATACACTACTTTATCTAGAGAGCTTCTCTCCGCTATTGGCACAGAATTACAACCTGTCAAAATTTCTCGTACCGGTCGATTGGACTATTTCCGCACGTTGTCGATCACTCAAAATTCAACTTTCATCTTCTGATGAAGTTATTAAAATTATGAAAAACATACATAAAATCAAATTTCTTGACAAGTGGAAAAATTTATTCATCTCTTGGGACCGGACAACCATGCAAATCAAATACTATAAAACAATGAAAGCCGAACTCGACCAACGTACAGCTAATGGTGACGTAAATTTAACCATTAAATATATTAATGGAATGCCCAAAATTGTTCTGTCGGAGAACTAATCATGCCCAACAGTTCCTCTTCTTATATTATATGTTATTACCAAAAATGTTAGGGGCCTTAATTCTAAGTGTAGTATGTTTTTTTTATATTAATTGTTGTTCTGTCTTCGTTCGATATTATTGTTTTGTCCGAAACCTGGTTCACTAATTCAGTGTATAATGCGGAGTTATTTCCTTCTAATTATAATATATTAAGGTATGATAGAGAGTATAATATTGTAGGTCGATCTAAAGGAGGTGATGTTATCGTGGCATTGGCCAATCATATATTCCATAATCCTTATGATGTATCAGCTCTAAGAAAATTAAATTCATTGATAGATATTATTGCCTGCAATTGTAAAATGGGAAACAATACTTTTATAGTATGTGGGATGTATATTCCGCCGGATGTAGCTGTAACTGATTACACAAATTATATTGATGAACTAGAACTTTTATTTTTAAACAAATGTGTTTTATTAATTGGTGATTTCAATACACCAAATTTTAGTAATTCCATTAATAATTGTACAAAATCCTCTAATCTTCAGCAAATGTGTAGTGTTTTAGATCTCACACAGTATAATATAGTAAATAATAAGGATGGTAACAAATTAGACCTTGTTTCATCAAATCTAAACAATTCAATTAATGTATGTAAGGCAGAACTTATTCTAGTCCCTGAAGTACCACCCAGCTCTGTCATTAACAAATGAGTCAACGTCTTATGCTCAACCAAAGTTCTCTCCGTCCAATACGGTTTTTTATAATTTTCGTAAAGCAGATTATATTCATTTATATAATACAATTTCTTCACTTGACTGCCCTTTCATATATTCTTATAATAACGTTAATGATGCTTTAGCTAATTTCTATAAATTGTTGTATGCTACTTTTGATAAACATGTGCCAAAACATAAAAAATATCAATTCTAATTATCCAGTAATTTTTATTTAGAATTTAAACGTCTTAGATTCATCATAAAATATCAAATTAAAAATGCATATGATAAATATGTTCACTCTGTTGAAGAAAATATCAAGGCTAATCCTTCGGACTTGTGGAAATTTGTTCACCTAAAGAACGGAAATTCTCGTATTCCTGGCAAATTGCATGATGATCAAAATGAATATGAATATTCCCAAGATATAGTCAATGCGCTTTCTGCTTACTTCTCTGGCTTCTACTCAAATAATACTCCTACATTACTCTCAAATAACACATGTACAAATAACTCTACTTTCAACCTTCAGCTAGTTACTTAAGATGAAATACTTGCCATTATGTCCACCTTATCAAATAAATTTACGTCTGAAGAGGATCAAATCCCGAGTTTTATAGTTAAAGATGTTAGATCCGCCCTTGCTGCACCACTTTTATTTATAATAAATCTTGCTATAAAAATCGGGACATTTCCCGATAAATGGAAGAAGACGCGTACAACACCTGTGTTCAAAAAAGGAGGCAAGTCACTTATAAAAAACTATCCATATCCACTTTAAACAACTTTAGCAAAGTTTTTGAAATGATACTATTCAAATTAATTTATAGTAACACTAGGTCCTTAATATCAAATCACCAACATGGTCTTATGACAGGTAGGTCCACCACTACAAACCTTGCTATATTTCCTCAATTCGTTTTGGAGGTAATGGATGATCGTGGCTAAGTTGATGTCGCGGGCTTTCGATTCTATTAATCATGAAATTCTCCTGAATAAATTAGATTCTTTCGGAGCAGGTTCATCAGTAATAAAACTGATTAGTTCTTATCTACAGGATCGTATGTGCTACGTTTATTACAATGGATTTAGTTCATTTGAATTCCTAGCCATGTCTGGTGTACCGCAGGGCTTCAACCTTGATCCATTGCTATTTATTATTTTCATAAATGATCTAATTCAATCATTCTCTTGTCCTGTATTGGAATATGCGAATGATATCAAACTATTTAATCGTATTTGTACTCCTGATGATGCACTCCATCTACAAGCAAACATTGATACATATATTTGTTCAGTGGTGTGAAATTGCATTGAACATTAATTAATGCTGCTCGGTTACGTATACGTTGAAGATTAATGTTATTAATTTTAATTATGCAATACTTGGAGTTCACATTGAAAAAAGGACTTCTGATAAAGATCTTGGTATCACTTTGTCAAAATTTTAGTTTTCTTGAGCATATCTGTAACTCGGCAAGCAGAATCCTAGGCGCACAGCAAAAATGTTTAATAATCATTTGGTACTCAAACTACTTTACTTTGCTTTTGTAATGAGTAAAATTGATTACGCTAGTCTAATTTGGTATCCTCTTTCTGCCTATCAGTCAATTGCTCTTGATCGTGTACATTGAATTTTTTTAAAATTTATGACATTCAAGTTAGATGGTGTGTATCCGGAAGGAGGAGTTGATCAAAATAGCTTACTTCAACGTCATTCTCATTCTATACCATCTTTGTTGGACAGAAGAGCAGCATCCTGTTCTAGGTTTTTGTGGATGCTAATACACAATAAAATTGATGCACCATATTTACTTTTTTGCATCCCCTTCCATATTCCCAGATTTGCTTCCAGATTTTCGAGGACATTCTATCTGGCCAAAACCCGTACGAATATTCTTCAGCGTTCACCAGTAGATATCATGTGCCGTAATGCTGAACTACTCTATAAAGACATTTTTCAAGTGTAACCTGATGAATGAATATATTCCATTATGAATATTATGTACGAGTATATACTTCCTATTTTATTCAGTTTTATATTTAATTGTGTTTTCATAAATGGGTTTATATTTATTTACTTATGTAATTCATATATTTATTTAGGGAAGTTCTATTTTGCGGACCACAAAAAAAAGCGGACTGGTCATAATTATTGGTTCTATAGTATTAAATCACAACATACTAGTTACTTTTGAATAACTGTGGTATACAAAACAGGAAAATGATCGAGATCACCTCCGCAGAGGTTACTTTATTCCTGGTGTATTTTGCGACTAGCCATTTCTAATAAAACGAGAGGGATCAAACTTGGAATTTGCAGGGCTTTTGTGATTCCTTGTAATATACAATTTAATTCAAACTCGAAATCATCTTCAGAAGGTTACTTAACTCTTGGCGAATTTTGCGGACTGGCCATTTCGACTGAAGCGAAAAAGACCAGACTTCAAATCTACGTTGCTCTTATGTTTCTCTTTACTACACTATTTAATTAAAACTCGAAATCATCTTCAGAAGGTTACTTTACTCTTGGTGAATTTTGCGGACTGGCCATTTCGACTGAAGCGAAAGAGACCAGACTTGAAATCTACGTTGCTCTTATGTTTCTCTTCCCTATACTATTTAATTAAACTCGAAATCATCTTCAGAAGGTTATTTTACTCTTGGTGAATTTTGCGGACTGGCCATTTCGACTAAAGCGAAAGAGACCAGACTTGAAATCTACGTTGCTCTTATGTTTCTCTACCCTATACTATTTAATTAAACTCGAAATCATCTTCAGAAGGTTAATTTACCCCTGGTGAAATTCTTATTTTCTTGATTTGAGTTTGATTCATAAGACCATTTTATTAATTTCGGAGTGGGAATAGAATGCCCCATTTTGTCAAATATTTTTGGTTATTATTGTTATGGAAAAAAACTCTCTAATGTTATGATAATGAATCACGTAAATTCGGGAGGAAGAGATTAAATTGAACTAAACTTTAAAAATTTAAATAAACCGAAAGGGCCTACAATACTACAAATCCTATAAAAATTGGAACAAAGGCGCCCGTCTGGCAGTCGGAGAAAGTGTATATATATATATATATATATATATATATATATATATATATATATATATATATATACAGGGTGTCCCTTAACTTGGTGCACAAACTTTAAGGGCATATAATACTGATCAAAATGAGTAAAAAAAGCTCAGTCAAAATGTGTCCGATCTTTAATAGTTTCCCAGATATAACGCAGTGAAAAATGAGTTTTTACGAGATTTACCTTTGCTATCTCGAAAACTATAAGAATTACGATTTTGATTAATTGAGACTTTTTGTTTACCTTTGAGAGGTAATCTTAGATGGCCTTTTGTTATTTTATAAAAATCAAAAGTGAAATGTTGTGGCGACCTTGGTCAATATTTAATTTTCATATAACTACGTAACTATAAGAAATTGAGAAAAATGTTTCATATAAAATTTTATTGTTTTTTATAGTCTTTTTACTGACATAGACAAAATTTTATTCGATCGCTATCTTTGTCAGTTTTTCTTAGATTTTTCGCTTTTCTCGGAAACAGTTGAAGATCATTCCTATGTTGATGAAACTTTTTTATTCATTTTGGTCAGTACTATATGCCCTTAAAGTTTTTGCTCGAAGTTAAGGGACACCCTGTATATGTAACGAAACGTGGAACATAGGAGTTTAACATAGGATTTTAAAAATGTGCGGAAATTGGCTTTCCTGTACATTTTAGAGCAATAGAATATCTCTAGCACTAGATATTTAGAAAAGAAGATATGACATTTTCGTCAAAAATCAGATAGCCATGGAAATAAAAAACAAATAAAACAAAATCTCATTCTGACAGTTCAATTCAGTGTTATTGATGTTAATTGTTGCAATCATTGTGTCTTGTCTACACTGTTGTAATCAATAAATTGCATCACTGTTCGTTTGTGCATAATAAAATGGATTTGTTCAGTACCGAAGAAAAAAATTTGATTGTCTTTACATTGCAGAGGAAATAGTTATGAAGAAATTCGTACATTTTTTGGTGGCTCTTATCGTAATCGCCCAATTCAATGTAAAACGACAATATTTCGTGTAATTGAGAGATTTAATAAAACAGGAAGTTTGCGGCAAATAGAAAAAGACACTTCAATTCCATTTAGTGCTGTCAGAAATTATTTAAAAGAAGAAAAATATAAATCTTTTAAATATGGAAAACACCAGGAATTGAATGAAGAAGATAAATTTCTGAGAGCAACATTTTGTGAATTAATGCTGGAAAAAGCAAATGCAGATTCACATTTTATTGAAAATATTTGTTTTTCCGACGAAAGCACATTTACACTCAATAATGAACCAAATATTCAAAATTTTAGATATTGGCGTAAAAATAATGAACATCTGTATGTTACGACTCATACACAGTATCCCCGAAAAGTCAACGTTTGGACTGGAATTTTAAAAAACCATATTATTGGGCATTAACTGTCAGTCCTATTGATAAATGATATTAAACCGGCAATTGAAGAACTGGCCAATGATCGTGAAGTATGGTTGCAACAAGACGGCTGTCCAGCTCATAATACAAAAATTGTAAAAGAATATCTAATGATGTATTTCCCGATACATGGATTGGTAGAGACGGACCAATTCACTGGCCCGCACGGTTTCCGGCTCTAGCGCTAAATGATTTTTTTCTATGGGGACATCTAAAATAAAAAAATTACAATAATTACAAATATCCAGATTTAGAATCACTAAAAAACAGAATATCCCTGGAATATACTAAAATATCGTGCTACCAACTAGCGAATGTTAGGCGTTCTTTTTACGATAGATTAGGTTATTGTTTGGCGCAGAATGGAGCATTTAATTTAAATAAAACTTCTCTATTTTGCTGCTATTTTTTTCTTCCGATTTGTATGATTCATTTTATTATTAAATATTTGATAATTTCCCATTTTTAATATTCACCGAAATCTCAGTTGAGTTCAGTGTTATTAATGTTAATTGTTGTAATCATTGTGTCTATTATTATAATTCAGCATTAAATATTAAAGTATTATGATCTTAATTGATATTTTGTTTTATTTGTTTTTTATTTCCATGGCTATCTGAATTTTGATGAAAATGTCATATTTTATTTTCTAAATATCTAGTGTGCTACAGATATTCTATTGCATTAAATGGGACTTTTTTTAAGTAAAAATTAATTCTAAACAACTTTTAATTCTTGTACCTTTGCTCTAAAATGTACAGGAGAGCCAATTTCCGCACATTTTTAAAATCCCATGTTAAAGTCCTATGTTCCACGTTTAGAAATGCGTATCTTTCTGCACTACAATGAGACAATACGTTTTATTAAAAGGAAAAATAATAGTAAAGAAAATACGAACGTGTATAGTGTATGTTAGTAATTAATAACACATCACTACAATTTCTCAATACTTTTGTACTAATATATTACAAATCATCCGAAAAATATTTCGAAATAAATCCTCTACGGACTTTGTGCCATAATTGACTATTAAAAAATCCAACCATTAACAGGAGCAATGTATATAAAATAAGCAAAATAATTATTTTATTTTTTCTAACCCAAGGAAATAAAGTGCGCCCCGCAATTTCATTTCTAGGGACTGGATCGCCTGATTGTTTAAATACTAGCAAATATCTAATTCGGACTAAATCACTATTAAGTACGACATAGTATTTATCTGGAACAGTTCCACCAATGCTTCCTGCACTAACACACCGATTTTTGTTGGCCACATCTAAAAATTAAACTGACAATAAGTAAATTTCAATTATGAAATAAATATATTGGTTTACCTTGACATTTTACATTTTCTAGATCATTGATTATTTCACATAACGCGACTATGCTATAAACTGACCCAAACATACTTTTATTCCACGCAGTACCACTTGATGAATACGTTAAACTAAGCATTAATTCGCTTGTGAGATATATACCAGCTCCAAATAAAGTT
Source organism: Harpalus rufipes (assembly GCA_951394225.1). Taxonomy (NCBI): domain Eukaryota; kingdom Metazoa; phylum Arthropoda; class Insecta; order Coleoptera; family Carabidae; genus Harpalus; species Harpalus rufipes. The sequence continues at coordinate 38,917,240 of OX596278.1, read as the reverse complement.
TCCTAGAATTTATAAGGAAAAATTAGAGATAAAAAAATAAATAAAAACTGCTATAACTTACAGTTGTACTCATATGTTGCTGTAAACCAAATTTCAAAATAGAATAAAAGTTGTCTACTCTACTTCCGTGAAATGCATAAATGGAATTATCTTTATTATTTTTTCTATTTTGCCACTGTTCTTCATGATGTTTTGAATATATTACTTCATAAATAAAATTTGGTATAATACGTAATTGCTCTTTTGATATATAATTTAATATTAAAGATATATTTGGCTGACTATTGCTTTGTAATAACCTTAAATATGGATCCCTTTGAGTTACTAATACCCAGTGAAGCAGATCAATCACTTTTTCGGGATATATATTGTCATTTATAGTTTCTTGTAACACTTGCATATCCGGTATTAAGTCTGATACAGATATCTAAAATTTATTTATTAATAAAAATAAAACTATAACAAACGCTTCCTTACCATTTTACTGGGCTCTTTATATCCATTCTTTAGGAACATCGGTGGATACGGCCGTAAACATGTATCAACTCTATATGAATTTAATGCACTCTGAAATAAACTCCAGGTAAAATCACAACTAGATATATCAGAAGCTAAACATTCTCGCAACTCCTTGACTTTTAAAAGTAAATTTTTTTTACATGTTGTTCCATTTGCAGACTGTGAGGTACTATGAATCACTACATCGTCTGTTGTATTACTTGTAAACGAATTATGATCTTCTGTTACATTATTTATGGAAGAATTAAGGTTATTAGGAATTTCGCTCATATTTAATTTCTACAAATAAATATTTAATAAGTCAATATGATCACATTACCCATTTTTAAATATATTACTTCATACCCGAAAATTTATAAAAAATACTTCTAATTTTTATCCATTGACATTCAAGTTGTCAAAACAAATGACAGCGGCCTGGGCCAACCCGAGCTAACATACAAACAGTAGTTGTCAATATTTTATATCAGTTTGATATATTTCAGTAAAATAATGGCTAGAATTTTTTAAAATTTTGGAAATTATCACCATAAAAATTTGCCACGTATTTTATAAATAGAAATATGCGCAATGTTTAAATGTAATTTATGTTTTATGAATAATGTTAGAGTGTAATTAAATAAATTTATGATTTTTATAATAAATTGTGTTGTAGGTAATTTATTAATATTTGAATGTAATAATTGTATGTAAGTTTAAATAATAATATGATAATATTTGAATTATTGTTATCGAGCTTATTATCTTGAATAACAAAAAGTGGAAAATTATTTACCACAACAAACTATGACTATAACATCATCGAAAAAGAGGGGATATAATTAACAGAATCATTTGGAACTTTCTCTCATTTATGTTAGTTTTGTATTTCGAACTTTAGTAATTTGATTTTAGGTTAGAGTTCATATTTATAAGTGTTTAATTTTTATTAAAACAGCTTAATATTGCAAGTATTCAATGTAACAATCTTGAGTTATCTGCAGTTATCATTAAATATTGTAATAGATAACAGCTGTCACAAATTTTGCAATAAAAGGTGTTTTAGTAAACATAATTAGTATTAGTGAAAAGTTCATAAGTGTTACATACATTAAATTATACCAAAATGAACAATTCAACTCAGATCAATCCTGATTTAATCAAAGAACGAGATAGATGCTCTTTTAATACTCAAGAATTAACTTACTTACTAGACGGTGGAGAAGAAAAAACTATATCACGGCGAGAAAGAGGTAATGTATTGTAATAAAATTGTCAGTTTGTAATTTATGCCATTTTTATTTACATAAAATTTGCACTTATTCATTATGCTAACAAGTTCTCTTTAACAGAAACATATTTTCTCAATATTGAAGAATTAAAATCTACAGTACCCAATAGTTATTTGAGTCATAAAGAAAAATATGAAGAGGCACTGCGCAAAGCTTGTTTCCTTTTCTCTAAGGTACAGGAATTACAAAGGGAAGGTAAAGCTGGAGTAGATCAGTTAAGGTATTTTTGTCTTTTTAATCCTTTTTTTTATTAACTTACGAAACAAAATTAATGACTTGCATAATGTGTTAAAGATAAAACATCCATACGTCATTAGTTTTTATATATAGTAATAATATGTTGTCGAGCATGTTGAATTTGGTACAAAGTTCATTGAGTCTGTTATCATTTAGAGAAATTAAACTTTAATAGATATTTTTCTTTAATAAAATTATGATATACAGGCTGTTTATTTAAAATGGACCACCATTCCTATCTCATGAACTATAACAGCTACAAAGAAGGTTAAATAGGCAAACAAATTTGTATTTTATAGAACTAATATAATGAACAGATTTATTTAGATCAGTGGTTCTCAAAATATGAGACCTAACTTTTTTATTTTAACCCTCGGTCAGAAACGTGCTAGAAGTTGAAAATTCCGGAAACATCGGTCTCTGGGACCGGCAATTTAGTAATTCAAAATATACATGTTTTTATCATACTAATGACGTTTTATTATCTTTATATAACACTCATTTCTCTTTATTTGCTTTTTACCTTCCGTCACCTCTAGGTAAGGAAGGTATTGTCTTTGGTTAAAAAATTCGGTGGTGAGTTTTCATTGAATAAGCACGTTTTAGGGTCTTTACAATACGATTTTACTATTTTTACGATGATGTCTGTATGTGTGTGTGTGTGTTCGTATGTGCGTGTGTGTGTATGTGTATGTGTGTGTGTGTGTGTGTGTATGTGTGTGTGTGTATGTGACCGCTTTTTCGTGGACGATATCTCCAATACTAGAATTCCAAAAATTACAATTCTTGCGTATTCCTCTTCCTTACAACCATATGCAGACTTGATTAGATTTTGGTTATAATTGGTCAACCGGAAGTACCCTCATTTGAAGATTTTAACAGTTTTTCTTGAAAAACTCAGTTAAATGTTATTATAACTTAAAGAATATATTATTCTCTATACGATTTGATTGCATTTTATATTTCATATTCAACAGATATAGAGTTAAAGAATAATAAAGATAAAAAATTCGTATAAATTTCATAATTCAGCCAGCTATGCTAACATAACCATGGAAACTGCTAATATATTCAGGTAATTCAAATTGACAGATGTCAGTATCAATAAAAAGCAAGTAATTGAATGAAAAAATAAGGGAAGTAATTCTAGTGTTAGAAGTTTTTAGATATAATAGAGACGATTACATTGGTTTGAACATGTCATGAGGAGAGATGAATAAATTAATAGAAGGTGGAAGAAACATAGGAAGTCCAAATATAAGATGAAAAGACTGTATTGCAGAAGACTTGAGAGAAAAGGAACTGAATGAGGACGACACGCAAAACAAAAAGTAGTGGAAGAAGAAAATAATAAATAGCGACCCCCTAACGAATGGGAAAACTAAAGAAGAAGATGTCAGTGTCAAGTGCAATTTGCATAGTTTGTTTATGAAATAACTTTACTGGAAATATAGGATCTTTTGCAAAAAAATTATGTATAGGGCGCGTGCAGTGACATGACTTTGCTGCCTTTGGCAAGCAGATATGGGGACCCGTATCAAAATGACAGCAATTAATTATGTCCATAACTGACAAGTGTCATAATTTTTCATTCAAAATTTCATGATTTTCTTATTTCATGTGATTTGTTTAGGAGTATGGAATTCCGTTGCCGAGAAAGGGAATCATAAAATACCAAAAATTTAGAATCTTTTGCTAGAAAATTTATGTATGGAATTTGTACATAATACACAGGATTGACGGAAGGTATTGTGCTGGCCACATCAGATTTTTTTTTATAGAAAAAGTAAATATATGAGAGATCATTATATAGGGGGCGTGAATTAAAACAATACTATTTTGGTATAGACTAATTTATTTAAAAAAAAAAAACTAAATGTAATAATAACAAAAAAATACAAAACTTAAAAACCTATGAGGTACATTGGTTTATAGATTTAATAAATTTGTTCAAAAATCTTCTTCCTCAAAACAATTAGCACATATTGCTTTGACATGCTCTAAACATAAGAAACGGCGACATGATAGGCAATGGTAATTGGTTTTCATTTTGCAAATAATCTAAAAAAATATAAAGTTAATATTGTAAAATGCAAACATTTTTAATTTGGAGGTTTACATTAAAGTAAGTTCGATTCCGGAAACGTCGGTGTGTCAGACCGAATAGGGCTCTCAAACAAAAAGTACTTCGCTAAGCACAACGTCTCTAACAACTATGAATAAGTCTTCTGGTCGCGTAAGCATACCTGGACGGACAGATCATAGAACACGCGCAAACGCGAACAGCAGATACAAAACAAAGCTATCGGTGCGTGAGACCGTATGTTTCCGACGAAGGGTTAAATAGGAACATATATTTTTTGTTTGCTTATTCGCTAAAGATCTAGAAAATTTAATTCTGAAATCAATGATACAATATTTTCATACCATAATATATCAATTTTTTTGAGAAAAATCCCTATAAAGTTTCGATCATTCTTTTTTTTATTAAATGTTAATTGTCAATAAACATAAAATATTCATTTATATCTTTCATGGCAGTCGAATTCTACTTAAAAAGTAAAAATTATTCATTTTTTTCTATTCGTGGTACATTTATTATGTTTATATTTAAATCAAATTGTTATATATATTTTTATCAAAAAATTCGTCATGTGACTGTGAAAATATTATATCATTGAATTCAGAATTAAATTCTCTATTGAATAAATCTAGAAAAAAATATGTTTCTATTTAAATTTAAAAAGTTAATTCCCGTACTTTGAGAACCACTGGCACAAAAAAATCTAATCTTTTACACTAGTAATGTAAAATAGAAAAATTGTTTGTCCATTTAACCTTAGCTCTTATAGTTCTCGAGATAGCAATGGTGTCCCATTTAAAATGAACCTGTACACTTTAAAAATGAGTGTTAGAAATAAAAATATCGGAGTGAACTTAGCAGCAGATTCGCAGCAGCGGATTCGAAAGAAAAATAGTGTTGGACAACCTTGACGTTCGTTGATGTTCTTTGCCGTTCGTTAACGATCGCTGCCATTCGTTTAAGTTTATTTCAATAAAATCAAAGAAAAATTAAGAAATACGATAAATATCTAAATTAATATGTACATTAAGTTATTTGGTAACTTAAATTAGGGACCCAGGGTACATAATAACAATTACTGTTAGATGATATACCCTTTAACAAATATTACTGGTTCATACTTAGCCTGAAAATAATACAGACAGAATGAATCATTTACAGAATGATTGTTACATAAATAAACAATACAAAAAATATTATTTGGTTAAATAATTCAGGGGAACAGGGTACATTATTAACAATAAAACTTTGAAAAATTATATCTAATAGATATTATTGGCTCATAGTTATCCTGAAAAGGATACGGACAAAATGAATCATGCAAAATGATTATTACATTAATAAACAATATAAAAAATAGCATTTGGTTAAATAAGTTAGGGGAACAGGGTACGTAGTAACAATAAAACCATTAAGACTGGCAATGCTGACTCTACAACCCGACCTGCCATCTAGTTGCAAGATACTAACTAATCATTGAAAACTTCATAATATATCCAACAGATGGCAGAAAAAATTACACAATATATTTATCCCTTCCTTAGAGTACAATAAACAACCGTAGTATAAGTAACAGATTTCATGCTAGAATGAGCGCTTCATTTATATGTTTAGAAAAAGACAATTACTTAAAAGTAAAATAAAAACATCTTTCAAACATTAATTGCTTTATTTGGCAAAAAAGAATATAATAATAAATTGAATAAAAAAGAAAATTATAAATTTTAAATAATACATATAAGAAAAACAAATTAAATAAGATATAATTACTTTCATATGCTGCAATAGATATGAATATTTTTTTGTTTTTTATATAACAATATAAAATTATTTATTTTGAAGAATTTTAAATTTTCTTCATCATATTTGATTTTTTTTGATTCCCATAGGTAATGTTTTATAAAGTTTAGTCACACTCAATTAAATATAATTTATGATTATGGGATGTATCAAACCAACGACTGTATTTATTCGTTATAAAATTTTACTATGTAACCGTTTCTTAATAATGGATTGATGTTTATGATCATTATAAAATGTTTAAAATAATTCTAATAAGTCTCTCAAAATAAACACTTATGCACTATATACCCTACAAAATAAACAAGACTACATTCTTCTATTGGCTTCAATGGGGTCATACCAAAAATAATATATGTATATCGATTTATTTCATAAATTTAAAAATTTACCTAATATTATGCATATATTCATCAAAAATATTTAATATTATTATACTTTTCATTCATGATTTACCTTATAAACATTCGGAGTCTGATTTTATGATGTCATAATTTTCTACACACATACTATAATTATTATTTTTACTTGTGTACTTATATTTACAACTAGCCTGTCATCAAGGCCATCAAGCAAATTAGTTATATTTACATAGCATGAGGTTCACCCCCATTGGAGTGCCTTCATTTTATTAGATACTTAAATCGAGTGGCTTGGTTCTGTTTAGTCTTCTTATGTCTTCTTTGTTGTTCAGCAGGTTGACGGCTTGTTCATTGGGGCGGTAGTGCAGTTTGTCTTGATATGTTGCTGCGAATTTTTAATTTGTTCATCGATATATGGTATTTTGAGGTCTTTGTGTATCGTGTGATTATTTACATACCAAGGTGCGTTAATAATCATGCGTAGCGTCTTGTTTTGATACCTTTGGATTATATTTTTGTTTGTTTTCTTTGCGCATCCCCATAATTGTATACCATATGTCCATATTGGAATTATGGTTGTTTTGTATAAACCAGAGATGTTTATGTATAACCTAGATACCCAACTTCGTATGTCTCAAACCACGTAAAAGTGAAGCCTCAAGGTCAAGAGGCGGCCATTTGTTAAAAAGGCAAAATATTAATGTATGATATGGTAAATATGAAATAAAACTTAGAATATAATTGATATATGAAGGTTATCACAAATAAATTGTTATTAAATTCGTGAAATAAAACGCAATACTTGTTCTTAAACACTATTTATTGATTAGAAAATAATATTAGTTTATTTAATTTGTCTTTTGCTAACAATTTGATTCTGATTGGACCACTTTGCAATACTGTGCAATCTAATTTTTATATACTGCTTGCAAATATATCAAATTAGATCAATTTTGTGATTATTATTGTGGTGACCTAGGAACGGGAATTGAGTAAAACAAGTTTTAGGCTTACTATATATTTTATTAAACTCCTGATGTTCACACTACGAGTGTTCCAACACAACTAACTATTCAACTTGCCCAAAATGATTATTATACAGGGTGGAAACGAACTTTATGTCATAAATTTAAGGGTGAGTAGTATGACATGTGTAGATTACGAAACTGAAAGATTTTTTTTAAAATTCGAAAAACGAAAATTCGACTTTTCTTAAGGAAACTTTTTTTTACTGCTGGTTTAATTCATATTTCATTAGAAATATGGTTATCAAAAATACATTCAAAATTAGTTGTATAAGGTATTATTCTTAATAATTAAATTAAATAGCATTTTTAACGAAAATAATTGTGTAATAGATAAAATAATGCAAATGCGTTGCCAGTGGTCCAGTGGTACCCAAAATGTTGGTTTCATGAAAACTACCCTTAAATATGCGAATTTTAAAAAAAATCTTTGTTTCGTAATCTACATATGTCATACTACTCACCCTTAAATTTATGACATTAAGTTCGTTTCCACCCTGTATATTTAAACAAATTAAATACATTATATTGCATCACTTCACAGTGATTACATGTTTCCGTTATCGGTAGATGTGTAGGCGGCAGGTCTCCACATCCCTCCTTCTTTCACCAACTTCAGCGGTGGTAAATGGGGTGGCGATACCTTTGAAGGTCCAGGGTCCTTTGATGGTCCGAGGTTTGCTGATGGTCCAGGATAGTCTTCACCGACCCTTTGTTCCTTTTCCATGGATGATTTCAGGTCCTCGGGTAAGGTGGTGCTGTTTGGTGTGACGGTGATTGATGTTTCTTCTAAAGGCATCCTTTTTACATGTGCTACATTCCGTTTGATGACTTTTCCATTTGCAAAAAGTATTAGTTCATTTCCGTTTCTACTTATTACTTCATACTCCGTATTATCAAAGGTAGGTGTAAGTTTGTGTGGGAAAATAGTGTTTTTAACTACAACTCTGTCTCCTTGTTTAATTTGATTCATTATAGCTCCTCTGTTACCATCTTCCTTTCTTTTCCCCATTTCTTTGTTTATTAGATCTTGGTCATACACTTCGTCGTCTAATTCTTCTGTCGTTATATCTTCTAAACAAGGTATTTTATCGCGTATACGTCGATTAAAAAGTAGTTCTGATGGTGATTTTCCCGTTGTCCCATGTGGGGTTACGTTATACATCATGATGAAATTCATGATTTCTTTTTTGTAGTCCTGATCATTCTTCACATGACTAATTTGTAAGCGCTTTTTCAGCGACTTGTTTATGTTTTCAACTTCGCCGTTGGCTTGCGGCCAGTATGGTGGAGAGTTTACAATCTCGATACCGTTTGTAGCGCAGAAGTTCTTAAATTCTTCGCTGTTGAAGTTAGTAGCATTATCTACCTTTATAGTTTTTGGTAAACCCAGCCGGCAGAATATTTCTTCCAAGGCTCGAATTATTGTTGATGACGTAGTAGATTTTGTAAAAATGACCTCAGTGTACCGAGAATAGTAATCAATTACCACCAATAAATGTTCATAATGTTTATCACCTGACATGTAATCAGTAGTAAGTTGTCCCCCATCTCGCGAGACAACAAACCAGGTAATTAAAAACTCATTAACTGGCGCCAGTGGAATTTGTGACGTATGTTAGACTAATTGCTTTTTAATGACTTTTTAATTGCTTTTTAATGACTTCCTGGAATTTGTGGTGACGTATGTTTGCTTTCTAATGACCTTGGAATTTGTGGTGACGTATGTTTGCTTTCTATTGACCTGTTTTAATGACTTTTTAATTACTTTTTAATGACTTCCTGGAATTTGTGGTGACGTATGTTTGCTTTCTCTGGGTTTTTTTTGTTTTCATTTGGAAGATATTTGTTTGATTTGATATATGCTTGCAGTAACAAGAACAACTAGGTAAGGTTATATTTAAATTAATTAATTATGCGCACTCTCCACGCTAGCAATGAGTGTCCGTGAGGTGACGCCTGGTAAGCGCTCGCACGGTACAAATATTCCATCATTACCGATATCTGAGTATGAATTTAAAAAATATATCGGGAAATATGCTCATAGTATAATAATTAGTCACATTGTGTCGGAAATGATAGAAAAATTTGGCATAGCTTCACCTCCATACTTATTTGTAACATGGAATAATCCAAAAGAGAAATAAATACTTTTAAATAATGTTTATACCATCAGTCTTTATCAAAACTAGCAGACCGATATATACAAGGAGAAACAATTTGTGACAACTACTTAAATAATAAAATTAATATTATAGAGTTTCTAATAAAGTAAAACTATAGAACTATAAATTGGATATCGAAGCTAGTAAATTCTTCGAAGAAGAAATCAAATTTAGATAAACAATCGAAACAGAACGAAAATATTAGTAATCGGGTAAGTTTTTTTTCATTTCTGTTTTCCAATTTGTTAATTTTTATTTTATTCTTTTCAGGACGACACTATTTCAAGGCAAAATGACTCAGCAAGAAGTAATAATAAACAATAAATCTCGCTTACTTAATCAACACTTGTTTACTATAGATGACAAAAATATATTAGCGGTGGGTATAAGTCCACTGAATTTAGAAATTGTTATTAAATTTGTACGTCAAACATCACAAAATAATATTACATTTAATATAGCAGAATGGAATAATTTTGTAAAATACATAAAAAGTATTGTAAATAGTGCTAATAATATACATCACATAGAATTTCATTCTTTTAGATTAGAATATAAAGTTTATATACAATGGCTACAAAATGAAATTTCTTTAGATGTATTGTCACTGAATGTAATCTGTGAGATATGTGATTTTGTAACTGTATTAACGAATTATTTAAAAGCCATTAATTTTGAAGAATATTACAGAGATATAAATACCCAAGCATATTTTACATCTGGAGATTCTATAACTAATGTTAAAAAATTGATATCTAAAAAAAATAATATTCAATCAAATCATATACAAAGAAATGTTAATATTTTATCCTAATTTAATTAAGAATGATTTAATATCAAATATGTATTATGTACCTAGTAATTATAATAAATTTAAACATTTGTTAGAAACTGATAATGTACCGAAATAAAGTATAATATATTTATTTATAATCCTGCTTTGTTCTTCCCTAGTTTATATCATTCCTTCTGTTCAGTACGTAGAATAGAAGAAGTCACGTGATATTTCTGTACAGAGTATGGCGGCATCAAGGTTTCGCGCTGTTTGAAAACCCCTTGATTTTGTAAATTCGTCACAGTTTATATAACCGCGTCATCTGTATGACCTGATTGCCGTGCCAGTGTTTATAAAATATGGAAGAGTTTATTATTGATATACAAGGATTTAGAATCGATAATAATCGATTTATTATGAAAGAAATAGCAATTTTGACAAGAAATGATACGAAATTATTTCACATGTTGATTCAACCTCCATGTTCATGGAACGATGTCAGTTTTTCACTTCGGAAACAAATACGATGGTTAGAACGTTCGTACCATGGCTTATCATGGGATGACGGGCATATACCTTATTATACAGGCCCAAATATAATAAAGAATATATTATCCTGTGAATGTATAATATATTTAAAGGGAAATGAGAAAAGAAAACTAATGGAGAAACTACTTAAAGATGATAAAATATGTACTATAGTTGATCTGTCAGAAAGTATAGATGACTTTGAGGAGAAGCCGCCATCACTACGTACAAAGAATGAATATACTTCGATTTATTCGTGCTTTTATCATAAAAAAATTTCAACAAGAAGAGATTTCGCGGCATGTGCTCTAAAAAACGTATTTACAATTCACGCATGGCTGACAAGGAAAAAAGATGTTCTATTATAAATTTATTTCTACCTATATGCTTCAATATGTATTTTACTTCTTATTCTCAATCATGTTGTAAAATGTACTTGCACTTATTAATATTGTATTTAAGAATAGTTAAAATAAAATTTGTAAATTGCATTTTGTAGTTATATTACTTACCCTGTGATACACTTTTTTAGGCTATTGATACTACGTACTGAACAAAAGGCACAAGTTCTTATAAATAAGCGTATATAGCATGATGTGTAAAATTTGAATATAAATATATTTACTTATCTGCGAAAAGCAAACTCACCAAAAATTTTCAATTTTAAAATGAATCCGAGTATACATTCGTGGATTCATCAATTTCTACTTTAAAATGAACCGACTATATTGTTTGTTGTCGGTATGCTTGTTAAGAATGTATGATGCCTAAATCTGCAAAGTAACAGAGACTCAGTTTTCTCCAAGTATTCACATTCTTGTATCGTCTGAAATTACAAATATTAAGATACAATTTTTGATTTTTAATTCGAAAATTTTAATACACGTAATATTCTTTCTTGGCACTATTTTCTTGAATATTAAACAAATTTCAAAAAACTTAAGTATTTCGAAAATATATTTTTAGAAGATTATTACTTTTTTCATAATTTTTCTGAAATACTTGACAGTCGTTTAGAAATTTATACAAATACAAAACGTACTTTGTATTATTTTCGGGAATGTGTAACTTTCTACTTGTGATAAATAAATATTTGTTTTAAAATAGATCGGGAAATATGCCCATAATATAATGTTTATACCATCAGTCTTTATCAAAAACTAGCAGTCCGATATATACAAGGAGAAACAATTTGTGACAACTATTTAAATAATAAAATTAATATTATAGAGTTTCTTATGAAAATAAAAACTATTCAACTATAAATTGGATAGCGAAGCTAATAAATTCTTCGAAGAAGTTATTCAATTTTTTTTTGACTTCTTGGTGTTTCAATACCTACTTAAATTGTTACAAGATATAAGGTCCTGATAGAAGCCAAATATTTGAAGATATAAGAAGCTGACAACTATAAATAACTGAAATTTTATCAATAATATAAATTTTAAATATGAATATTTATAAATTATTTTAATTACTTAACTTGTATACTGTCGTGAATTAACATAGTATCAAAAATATTACAAAATAAATCTGTAATTTTATCAGAATGTGTCAGTATTTTGAGAAACATTCATTCTTTTGAAAGATTATCGTTTAAACGGTTTTAAACAAATGCTATGTTTGGCACAAGAAAATCATAATAATAAAAATGCAGAACAGTTTTAAATGTTATTTTGCGTGATTAAACTGCAAAGATAATTATTACAAAAATTTTGGCCTCAGGAAGTAAATTTCAACTTTTAAATGAATGCTAGTACATCCAATTTTCCAAATTTGCATGATATTCTGTTGTAAATTAACATAGGATCAAAAATATTACAAAATAAATCTGTAATTTTATCAGATTGTGACAAATTTTGAGAAACAGTCATTCTTTTTGAGAAACAGTCATTCTTTTTGAAAGATTATCGTTTAAACGATTTTAAACAAATGTTATGTTTGGCACAAGAAAATCATAATAATAAAAATGCAATACAGTTTTAAATGATATTTTCGCGTGTTTAAACTGCAAAGGTAATTATTACAAAATTCTTTGTCTCCGGAAATAAATTTCAACTTTTAAATGAATGCTAGTATATCCAATTTTCCAAATTTCAGATTTAAAATGAGCAGACATTTCTAAATATCAAATTACTACGCCGCTGATTACAAATTCAGCGTCGATATGACAACTGTCAAATATTGCTTTAGGAGCAATTTGATTTTTAGATTTAAATATCAGTAATTTTGTGAATATGAACTCGTAAATATGATTATTCAAATACATTCCAAATATAGGTATAAATAAATTTTACTAATATTAATTGATTTTTTAATTACTTAACTTGAATGTATATAAACAGTTCTGAAGTGTTTGTCACTGTCCAATCCAAGTTTATGCTATTCACATAACCCAGCAATATTTTCAAACATGCCGCTGGCAAGTTTCCAAAAATTACTTCGTACAATCATCTGAGTGTTGGGATGATGAAGGTTCTTCCACTTATAATTCGGAAATCGGAAAATATACCTATAATATAATAATTAGTCACATTGTGCCGGATGTGAAAGAAAATAATATAACAACGCGTCAGGTTAAATATGTTGAAAGTTTTGAAAATAATCCATGTTTTAGTTTTCTAATATTTCAGAAATAGCTACATACCCAATCGGTTATTAATGACCAAATTTTTCATGTTTATTATATTTTCACTTATTTTTGGGAAATTTAAAAATGTTTATTAATAATTTGTAACAGAACTAATAATTACATTAGTATACTTTACCAACATACTGTTCCTAAAATAAATGAATCCGAGTATACATTCGTGGAATCATCATTTTGTACTTTAAATTGATTCGACTATATTGTTTGCTATCGGTGAATGTGTGACGCATAATGTTTTGTCTGAAATTAAAAAATATTAAGATACAATTTTATAAAATAATATTCAATCAATCATATATAAAGAAATGTTAATATTTTATCCTAATTTAATTAAGAATGATTTAATATCAAATATGTATTATGTACCTAGTAATGGGGTTATTTCACATTTCCTCTTGAAAGAATAGATCAAATTAAATATGTAGGTGTATGTTTACACTTTACAAGTATTTAGAATCAGAGATATGATTTTAAAAGTTGTTTTAAATATTTGAACGCTGACGTCACGTCTATACGTCACACTGTGTCGAATACGGGTAGCAGCTCTCTAGCGGATGTATTTTGAACTACGAGTGTTTGAGTTCTCACGTGTCAGCTTGATTTGCCGACATCAACATATTGTTAACAAAAAACATATTTTATACAACTTTTGCTATTTATTTTAATAAATATTTATTTACATACCTTAACTCTGCTGTCACATGTCACAATTTTAGGGGTATATTGTTTATTACAACAACAAACGGATATCACGTGGACTGTTGTGTTCGTGTGTGAGAGGAATGCTAAATAGCTACGTATAACTTATCCATGCTAATGTCGTTTTAATGTGTTTCAGTACTTAGACTGTTACAAAATATAAGGTCGTAACAGAAGCCGAATATTTATTTTGTCGCTTGTTTTGCTGCATGTAAAAATATGGCGCACAAATTCAAATATCATTTGTAATATTTGAATATATTTTCAATGAAAATTAATGAATTACGTAAAAATAACATAAAATATTTGTACTTGAGTTCACTTGCGTGGAGTATCCTACTAAAATTAAATTATGTATGTAATTAATACCATTGAGAGTTTATTTTCTATTTATTATTTATCTGACACTGCATTCAATATATCAGTATAATATAAAATAATAATAATAATATATAATAATTAATATCCTTATTACTTTCTGTACATTCACATTTATTAATTTTACAGTAAGTTTTTATACAAAGCAAAACTTTTTGCAATTAGGTTAGGTTTGGTTAGGTTAGGTTAGGCTAATTGCAGCTTTTATATTATAAGTTTTGCAATTAGGTTAGGCTAGGTTAGGGTAGGTTAGGTTAATTGCAGTTAGGTTAGGTTAGTCTAATTGCGGTAGGTTAGGTTAGGGTAGGTTAGGCTAATTGCAGTTAGGTTAGGTTAGTCTAATTGCGCGCAATAATAATATAAAAGCTGCAATTAGCCTAATCTAACCTACCGCAATTAGACTAACCTAACCTAACTGCAATTAACCTAACCTACCCTAACCTAGCCTAACCTAATTGCAAAACTTATAATATAAAAGCTGCAATTAGCCTAACCTAACCTAACCAAACCTAACCTAATTGCAAAAAGTTTTGCTTTGTATAAAAACTTACTGTAAAATTAATAAATGTGAATGTACAGAAAGTAATAAGGATATTAATTATTATATATTATTATTATTATTTTATATTATACTGATATATTGAATGCAGTGTCAGATAAATAATAAATAGAAAATAAACTCTCAATGGTATTAATTACATACATAATTTAATTTTAGTAGGATACTCCACGCAAGTGAACTCAAGTACAAATATTTTATGTTATTTTTACGTAATTCATTAATTTTCATTGAAAATATATTCAAATATTACAAATGATATTTGAATTTGTGCGCCATATTTTTACATGCAGCAAAACAAGCGACAAAATAAATATTCGGCTTCTGTTACGACCTTATATTTTGTAACAGTCTAAGTACTGAAACACATTAAAACGACATTAGCATGGATAAGTTATACGTAGCTATTTAGCATTCCTCTCACACACGAACACAACAGTCCACGTGATATCCGTTTGTTGTTGTAATAAACAATATACCCCTAAAATTGTGACATGTGACAGCAGAGTTAAGGTATGTAAATAAATATTTATTAAAATAAATAGCAAAAGTTGTATAAAATATGTTTTTTGTTAACAATATGTTGATGTCGGCAAATCAAGCTGACACGTGAGAACTCAAACACTCGTAGTTCAAAATACATCCGCTAGAGAGCTGCTACCCGTATTCGACACAGTGTGACGTATAGACGTGACGTCAGCGTTCAAATATTTAAAACAACTTTTAAAATCATATCTCTGATTCTAAATACTTGTAAAGTGTAAACATACACCTACATATTTAATTTGATCTATTCTTTCAAGAGGAAATGTGAAATAACCCCATTACTAGGTACATAATACATATTTGATATTAAATCATTCTTAATTAAATTAGGATAAAATATTAACATTTCTTTATATATGATTGATTGAATATTATTTTATAAAATTGTATCTTAATATTTTTTAATTTCAGACAAAACATTATGCGTCACACATTCACCGATAGCAAACAATATAGTCGAATCAATTTAAAGTACAAAATGATGATTCCACGAATGTATACTCGGATTCATTTATTTTAGGAACAGTATGTTGGTAAAGTATACTAATGTAATTATTAGTTCTGTTACAAATTATTAATAAACATTTTTAAATTTCCCAAAAATAAGTGAAAATATAATAAACATGAAAAATTTGGTCATTAATAACCGATTGGGTATGTAGCTATTTCTGAAATATTAGAAAACTAAAACATGGATTATTTTCAAAACTTTCAACATATTTAACCTGACGCGTTGTTATATTATTTTCTTTCACATCCGGCACAATGTGACTAATTATTATATTATAGGTATATTTTCCGATTTCCGAATTATAAGTGGAAGAACCTTCATCATCCCAACACTCAGATGATTGTACGAAGTAATTTTTGGAAACTTGCCAGCGGCATGTTTGAAAATATTGCTGGGTTATGTGAATAGCATAAACTTGGATTGGACAGTGACAAACACTTCAGAACTGTTTATATACATTCAAGTTAAGTAATTAAAAAATCAATTAATATTAGTAAAATTTATTTATACCTATATTTGGAATGTATTTGAATAATCATATTTACGAGTTCATATTCACAAAATTACTGATATTTAAATCTAAAAATCAAATTGCTCCTGAAGCAATATTTGACAGTTGTCATATCGACGCTGAATTTGTAATCAGCGGCGTAGTAATTTGATATTTAGAAATGTCTGCTCATTTTAAATCTGAAATTTGGAAAATTGGATATACTAGCATTCATTTAAAAGTTGAAATTTATTTCCGGAGACAAAGAATTTTGTAATAATTACCTTTGCAGTTTAAACACGCGAAAATATCATTTAAAACTGTATTGCATTTTTATTATTATGATTTTCTTGTGCCAAACATAACATTTGTTTAAAATCGTTTAAACGATAATCTTTCAAAAAGAATGACTGTTTCTCAAAAAGAATGACTGTTTCTCAAAATTTGTCACAATCTGATAAAATTACAGATTTATTTTGTAATATTTTTGATCCTATGTTAATTTACAACAGAATATCATGCAAATTTGGAAAATTGGATGTACTAGCATTCATTTAAAAGTTGAAATTTACTTCCTGAGGCCAAAATTTTTGTAATAATTATCTTTGCAGTTTAATCACGCAAAATAACATTTAAAACTGTTCTGCATTTTTATTATTATGATTTTCTTGTGCCAAACATAGCATTTGTTTAAAACCGTTTAAACGATAATCTTTCAAAAGAATGAATGTTTCTCAAAATACTGACACATTCTGATAAAATTACAGATTTATTTTGTAATATTTTTGATACTATGTTAATTCACGACAGTATACAAGTTAAGTAATTAAAATAATTTATAAATATTCATATTTAAAATTTATATTATTGATAAAATTTCAGTTATTTATAGTTGTCAGCTTCTTATATCTTCAAATATTTGGCTTCTATCAGGACCTTATATCTTGTAACAATTTAAGTAGGTATTGAAACACCAAGAAGTCAAAAAAAAAATTGAATAACTTCTTCGAAGAATTTATTAGCTTCGCTATCCAATTTATAGTTGAATAGTTTTTATTTTCATAAGAAACTCTATAATATTAATTTTATTATTTAAATAGTTGTCACAAATTGTTTCTCCTTGTATATATCGGACTGCTAGTTTTTGATAAAGACTGATGGTATAAACATTATATTATGGGCATATTTCCCGATCTATTTTAAAACAAATATTTATTTATCACAAGTAGAAAGTTACACATTCCCGAAAATAATACAAAGTACGTTTTGTATTTGTATAAATTTCTAAACGACTGTCAAGTATTTCAGAAAAATTATGAAAAAAGTAATCTTCTAAAAATATATTTTCGAAATACTTAAGTTTTTTGAAATTTGTTTAATATTCAAGAAAATAGTGCCAAGAAAGAATATTACGTGTATTAAAATTTTCGAATTAAAAATCAAAAATTGTATCTTAATATTTGTAATTTCAGACGATACAAGAATGTGAATACTTGGAGAAAACTGAGTCTCTGTTACTTTGCAGATTTAGGCATCATACATTCTTAACAAGCATACCGACAACAAACAATATAGTCGGTTCATTTTAAAGTAGAAATTGATGAATCCACGAATGTATACTCGGATTCATTTTAAAATTGAAAATTTTTGGTGAGTTTGCTTTTCGCAGATAAGTAAATATATTTATATTCAAATTTTACACATCATGCTATATACGCTTATTTATAAGAACTTGTGCCTTTTGTTCAGTACGTAGTATCAATAGCCTAAAAAAGTGTATCACAGGGTAAGTAATATAACTACAAAATGCAATTTACAAATTTTATTTTAACTATTCTTAAATACAATATTAATAAGTGCAAGTACATTTTACAACATGATTGAGAATAAGAAGTAAAATACATATTGAAGCATATAGGTAGAAATAAATTTATAATAGAACATCTTTTTTCCTTGTCAGCCATGCGTGAATTGTAAATACGTTTTTTAGAGCACATGCCGCGAAATCTCTTCTTGTTGAAATTTTTTTATGATAAAAGCACGAATAAATCGAAGTATATTCATTCTTTGTACGTAGTGATGGCGGCTTCTCCTCAAAGTCATCTATACTTTCTGACAGATCAACTATAGTACATATTTTATCATCTTTAAGTAGTTTCTCCATTAGTTTTCTTTTCTCATTTCCCTTTAAATATATTATACATTCACAGGATAATATATTCTTTATTATATTTGGGCCTGTATAATAAGGTATATGCCCGTCATCCCATGATAAGCCATGGTACGAACGTTCTAACCATCGTATTTGTTTCCGAAGTGAAAAACTGACATCGTTCCATGAACATGGAGGTTGAATCAACATGTGAAATAATTTCGTATCATTTCTTGTCAAAATTGCTATTTCTTTCATAATAAATCGATTATTATCGATTCTAAATCCTTGTATATCAATAATAAACTCTTCCATATTTTATAAACACTGGCACGGCAATCAGGTCATACAGATGACGCGGTTATATAAACTGTGACGAATTTACAAAATCAAGGGGTTTTCAAACAGCGCGAAACCTTGATGCCGCCATACTCTGTACAGAAATATCACGTGACTTCTTCTATTCTACGTACTGAACAGAAGGAATGATATAAACTAGGGAAGAACAAAGCAGGATTATAAATAAATATATTATACTTTATTTCGGTACATTATCAGTTTCTAACAAATGTTTAAATTTATTATAATTACTAGGTACATAATACATATTTGATATTAAATCATTCTTAATTAAATTAGGATAAAATATTAACATTTCTTTGTATATGATTTGATTGAATATTATTTTTTTTAGATATCAATTTTTTAACATTAGTTATAGAATCTCCAGATGTAAAATATGCTTGGGTATTTATATCTCTGTAATATTCTTCAAAATTAATGGCTTTTAAATAATTCGTTAATACAGTTACAAAATCACATATCTCACAGATTACATTCAGTGACAATACATCTAAAGAAATTTCATTTTGTAGCCATTGTATATAAACTTTATATTCTAATCTAAAAGAATGAAATTCTATGTGATGTATATTATTAGCACTATTTACAATACTTTTTATGTATTTTACAAAATTATTCCATTCTGCTATATTAAATGTAATATTATTTTGTGATGTTTGACGTACAAATTTAATAACAATTTCTAAATTCAGTGGACTTATACCCACCGCTAATATATTTTTGTCATCTATAGTAAACAAGTGTTGATTAAGTAAGCGAGATTTATTGTTTATTATTACTTCTTGCTGAGTCATTTTGCCTTGAAATAGTGTCGTCCTGAAAAGAATAAAATAAAAATTAACAAATTGGAAAACAGAAATGAAAAAAAACTTACCCGATTACTAATATTTTCGTTCTGTTTCGATTGTTTATCTAAATTTGATTTCTTCTTCGAAGAATTTACTAGCTTCGATATCCAATTTATAGTTCTATAGTTTTACTTTATTAGAAACTCTATAATATTAATTTTATTATTTAAGTAGTTGTCACAAATTGTTTCTCCTTGTATATATCGGTCTGCTAGTTTTGATAAAGACTGATGGTATAAACATTATTTAAAAGTATTTATTTCTCTTTTGGATTATTCCATGTTACAAATAAGTATGGAGGTGAAGCTATGCCAAATTTTTCTATCATTTCCGACACAATGTGACTAATTATTATACTATGAGCATATTTCCCGATATATTTTTTAAATTCATACTCAGATATCGGTAATGATGGAATATTTGTACCGTGCGAGCGCTTACCAGGCGTCACCTCACGGACACTCATTGCTAGCGTGGAGAGTGCGCATAATTAATTAATTTAAATATAACCTTACCTAGTTGTTCTTGTTACTGCAAGCATATATCAAATCAAACAAATATCTTCCAAATGAAAACAAAAAAAACCCAGAGAAAGCAAACATACGTCACCACAAATTCCAGGAAGTCATTAAAAAGTAATTAAAAAGTCATTAAAACAGGTCAATAGAAAGCAAACATACGTCACCACAAATTCCAAGGTCATTAGAAAGCAAACATACGTCACCACAAATTCCAGGAAGTCATTAAAAAGCAATTAAAAAGTCATTAAAAAGCAATTAGTCTAACATACGTCACAAATTCCACTGGCGCCAGTTAATGAGTTTTTAATTACCTGGTTTGTTGTCTCGCGAGATGGGGGACAACTTACTACTGTAATCAAGGGCCAGATATTGCCACGGTGCGTTAGGTAATTTTTGTCTAGTCATCGGTGCCGGTTTGTTTGGTTGTGATACAAGTAGACATTGACGACAACGTTTGACATGCTTTTCTGCCTCCCTGTCTATCTGTGGCCACCAGACTTTCGAGCGTAGTCTACGTTTCATTACAGTTTCGCCTGGATGGCCTTCATGTGCCAGATCCAGTACACGGCCTCGCAAATTTATAGGGATGACAATTTTATTCCCTCGAAGGAGCATTGGTCCCATGGAAGTGAGTTCATGACGAAAAGGGTAGAACAAACTATCATCCTTTACTATCCATGAGTTGTCGGAAAGTTTTCTTATGGCTGCCGTGATTTCCGTATCTGCTTTGCTATCCGTTATAATTTCGGTAATTGACAATGCTCTAGGGACTGTTTCTGTAATGATAGTTTGTATATGGTGTTCATTTGGTTCATCAAAAGTTGCATCTGGTTCAAGTTTGCATAACCTTGACAAAGAATCAGCGATATTTGATTTTCCGGGTTTATATTTAATCTTGAATCTGAAAGTCTGTAATCGTAAGAGCCATCTTTCAATTCTCGCTGGTGGTTTTGATGTAGGTTTAAAAATGGACTCTAGAGGTTTGTGATCAGTTACTAATTCAAATTCTATCCCTGCTAAATAAATGTAGAACCTTTCGACGGCCCAAACCAGCGCTAAACTTTCTTTTTCAGTTTGTGAATATCGACGTTCCACGGTAGTGAGGCTCTTACTCGCAAAAGAAATAACAAGGGGTTCATTTATCTCATTGAACTGTAGCAATACAGCGCCTAACGCAAAGGGGCTTGCGTCAGCGATAACTTGTGTGCGTCGTTTTAAATCAAAGAATGCAAGAGTGGGCAATTTCCGTAGTTCATTTTTAAGTTTTTCGAATTTTTCTTGTTGGTCTGATTCCCAACGAAATGCTGTGTCTTTTCGTATGAATAGTCGAAGAGATTCCGTGAGATTACCAAGGTCTGGTATAAATTTTCCCAAGTATGTCACAAGTCCTAAAAAGCTTCTCACTTCTTCTTTGTTAGATGGTGCTCGGAAGTCACGGATTGCTTCCAGTTTCTTTGGATCCGGTTTTATGCCTGACGAGGTTAATATGTGTCCCAAAAATTCCAATTGGTTTGTTTTATATTGACATTTCTTGTCATTGAGTAGAACATTGTAGTTTTTTAGAACTTCTAGTACCTTGGCCAAGCACTCATCGTGTTCCCCTTCCGTTGTTCCGTAAACAATTATATCGTCTAAATAATTGAGGCAGTTTTTACAGGGAGCAAGTATACTTTGGAATATTTTCTGGAAAATTTCTGGGGCTGAATTTATTCCAAACATCAAGCGTTTGTAACGGAATAGTCCTTTATGTGTTATAAACGTCGTGATGGGTCTGCTTTCTTCATCCAATTCGAGCTGATGGTAAGCGCTGGTTAGGTCCAAGCGTGAAAAATACTGAGTTCCTCTCAGTTTAGGCATAAAATTGTCAAAAGTGGGTAGCGGAAAATTCTCCCGTAGAATGGCTTCATTTGCTCGCCTCATGTCAATACAGATTCTAATATCGCCGTCTGGTTTGAAAATTATTACCATAGGCGAAATCCACGAACTAAATCCTTCCACTTTTTCGATTATATCATTAGCAAGGGCTTCGTTTAATTTTTCTTCTACTTTAGTTTCCACAGCAATGGGAATTCTTCGCAGCGGTTGTTGTACAGGCTTTATCTTTGGGTTAATTGTAAGTTTCACCTTGACATCACGAAGTTTGGGAAAACAGGTAGTTTCTTCTACTTGATTTGTATCTTCGGTTATTCCTAGTTTCAAAACGCCCAGCGAAATTGATGTTTGCTTACCCAGTAGGGAGATGGTACCGTTTTCTACCACTATAAAAGATTCAATAAGTTCGCGGCCATTTACTACACACACTGGAGCATTAAATTTGCATTCAATTTTTAGTGGTGTTGTGGACGCATATGCTCTTATGGTATTTGTAACGTCCGACTGAATATTTATTATGGCGGCATTGTTTAGCAAGAGTGTTTGCCAATCTTGACCACTAATGATATTGCAGGAAGCTCCAGAGTCAATTAACATTTTAATAGCAATGCCACCTATTTTTACTTGAATTATGTCATCTCTCATACTTTCACCAGAGTTTAGTGCACTTCCAACTTTAAAACATTCAAAATTACCCATGTTACTGCTTGACGGTGAATCATTGTGGACTTCGATATGGTTGATTCGTTTTATGCGGTTGAAATTGGATCGAGAGTTTAAGTGGTTTTGATAGGAAGAACGGTGGTGTTTTCCAGATTTACATTTCTTTGCAAAATGACCCGTTCGGCCACACTGATGGCATTTATAATTCATAGCTGGACATTGTCTTATATCAGTAGCACTATGATTGCAGTTACCACATCGAGTACATTCTGTTTCTCTTGAAGTTTCCCCATGTTTTCGTTTTCTTGGATTATCTATGTGGTTAATCTGCGGTTCGGTTCTACCTGGTTGGTGAATGTCTGCTTTTTGCATAATATTACTTTGATTTTGTGTTTGTTCATATATTAAGCATTGTTCTACTATGTCATTCAGTGGTAATTCTTTTTCCAAAAGTTTCCTTTTTAACTCTACTGGTGCCCACATGTCAATTAGTTTATCTTTTATGTTTATTTCTCGGGCTTCTTGTGCAGTACTTCCAAATAAACATTTGTTTGCTTGTAACCTACATCTTATGAGGAACTTGTTTAGGGATTCCCCTTCTTCAGGTTTCATGTTGCGGAAAACGTGTCTTTCATAGCATGAATTTTGTTGTGGTGAGAACTGTTTGTCAAGAGCGTCGACTAAGATACTGAATACATCGTTGTTAGTTTGAAGATCATAATCTACTACAGCCCCTGGTAGTCCAAATGCAACTTCTTGTAATTGTGGGCCTCCGAGGTGTAACAACTTATTCCTTTTTTTCACTACATCTATAATCTCTTCCGCATCCAAATACAATTTCACTGAACGCACCCATTTCCTCCATTCTGTGGCTAGTAATGCTTTGTCTATAGATTCGCAAGCAAAGTGTTTAATTGAGGATTGCTCCATCTTCAATTTTCTTTTATTCGTTCGTCTTTAGTAACTTCTTCCGCGGAAACAGCTGATTTTAGTTCACTTTGTAACTTGGCAGAATTTAATCTACCCTGGCAGAATTTAATCCGCCCTGTAACTTGGCGAAATTTAATCCACCCTGGTAGAATTTAATCCACCCTATAACTTGGCAGAATTTAATCCGCCCTTTTCGACAAATTAGTTTTTTTTTTCCTCGTCGCCAATTTGTGGTGACCTAGGAACGGGAATTGAGTAAAACAAGTTTTAGGCTTACTATATATTTTATTAAACTCCTGATGTTCACACTACGAGTGTTCCAACACAACTAACTATTCAACTTGCCCAAAATGATTATTATATATTTAAACAAATTAAATACATTATATTGCATCACTTCACAGTGATTACATGTTTCCGTTATCGGTAGATGTGTAGGCGGCAGGTCTCCACAATTATCCAAAGAAATTTCACAATGTAAATGAGAAAAAATATTTTTTTCACTGGCAAAAAGATTAATTATAAAATTTATTATTTTTCTTTCAATATTATTTGTATTTGAAAATGTTTATAAATTATTAGTGAAAAATTTCAGTAGCTTTAATTATTTTAAAACGCTTTCGATTGGGGAAATTAATCCTTTATTATTTTTAAAATCAGTTAAAATTGAAAATTTATATTTGTGAACGTAATTATGGTCCAATGTTAAACAGTTTTCAGCGCAATAATTACATGATTTTTTATTTAAAACCCTTCTGCTATTTTCTTTTTGTTTTAAATAGCTAGGAAAAGCGGAAAATATAGTAGGGACTGCATCTGATTTCAATTTTTGAATGTAAGTTCCCGTCCTAACTAAATAATCATTTTCTTTAAAATGATCGCTGCAAAGTTTGTTAGCTTTCGTTGGGGTAAAAGCTTTTCTCCTTACATTTATAATCCAAGATATTAATATATGTTTATTTTTCAAAGGAAATCTAAAAGATATAAAATAATGTATTTACATAAATTATATTACTCACATTCTAGATACAAATATTTTAACTTTATTTTCCATTTAATTGTTATATGGTTTGATTGAAAAACCCAAAAAATTGCACCTTTCCCCAGTTTTAAATCTATTCGATGGTAAATAACTAAAAAAACACAGTTCTTTACAATACAAATAATGTATTGACAAAATCTTCGTTCCTGTTCTCGTTCTCGTTCCCGGGCTATTGTGTAGTATATGCCGTAAGTAGATCACTTTATAATCGAAAATTGTCTTTTAAAACATAAGTTATATATTACAGTACAGTACATACTTTTAAATTGCCACAAATCTGAATAGACGTAAAATACTTAGATCTTACATGCCTTTTTAACAAATGGCCGGCACACGAAATTGCTGGCTTCACTTTTGCGCACGGAGTTAGGCATCTAGCTTATACAACACGTAAACATCTCTGGTATAAACGGACTTTATTTTCTAGGGACAGTTGAGACTTCCGTCCTAATAGCCAATACATTTGTTTTGTCTTTATATTAAGTTGTTTTCCCTTTGCTTTTATATGTTTTTGCCACGTTAGTCTTTACTCTAAATGTATCTCTAAATATGTTACCTCTTCTTTGGTCTCCAAAGTTTTGTTATTTATTGTAACTGTTGGGCATGTAACTCTTCTATTTGTGAATATGATTTGTGTAGATTTTTCCTCATTGATCTTTATTTTCTAATTACTGGCCAATCTCTGTATTTGATCCAGGTATCTTTGTAAAATTTCGGTTACATCGTTAGGATTTTCATGTGACGCAAGTATGGCTGTGTCATCTGCATATGTGGCTGTTACGGTTTCTTAGTTGCTTGGTAGATCTGCTGTGTAAAGTTGATAAAGTGTGGGTCCTAACACGCTTCCTCGAGGAACTCCTGCTCTGATTGGGAAGATTTGCGATGTGCTCTCTTCATGACATACCTGGAAGTATCTTTCATCTAGATACGATTTCAATAGCAGGTAATACTGGTGTGGTAATAATGACGTGATTTTGTATAGCAGTCCAGTGTGCCACACTCGGTCGAAGGCTTGGCTAATGTCTATGAAGGCGCCATAGCATATTTTTTTACATTGCAGGTTTTTTCTATTTCGTCCACTACCCTGTGTACTTGCTGTATCGTAGAATGCTGTTCTCTAAACCCGGCTATGATTATTTTTATCCTTTTCAGTAGTATTTTTTCGATAAGTTTAGATAGTAAGGGGAGCAGAGATATTGGTCTATACGATTTAGTTTCATTGGCGGGTTTTCCTGTTTTGTGGATTAAGATTATATGTGCAAATTTCCACTATAATGGAAAGTATGATAATCTTATAATAGCGTTGTATATATGTGCTAGGTAGACTATTGTTTTTCTGGGCAGTTCTTTAATGATTTTTCCGCTAATTAAGTCATATCCGGGTGTTTTCTTGTTATTTATGTTTTTAATTTCGTTTTTATTTCTGTTGGAGTTACATGTTTAATTGGTAACGATAGTTGAATTGGAGACATTAAATACTCTTGTATTTCATCTTCGATTAATTTTTGTTCGTCCGCTGGTAACGATGAGGGGGTTTGGTTGAAATGTTTTTGATAGGTGTTCCGCGAAGATTTCAGCTTTTTCTGAGTCTTCTTTCGCCCAGGTTCCATCTTCTTTTCTTATTGGGGGTACGGATTTTATTCGTCTTTTTAATTTCCTCGTCGCCTTCCACAGTGAATAGCCATTTTCGGGCTGTGCGGATAGGTTTCTCAGGTAGTCTTCAAATGTGTCATTTTTCATTTTTATTGCTAGCTAATTTATTTATTTCTTTTGCCAAATGGTTTAATTTATTTTTGTCATTTGGGTCCCTAGTACGATGCCATTTGTGTCTTAAGTTTCTTTTTTCCGCAATTTTGTCACGCAATATTTTTGGATATTCTGTTGTATATTCTTTGTTTTTGTTAATGTTTGGAGTAGCGTTCCATGCAGTTCTCTGTATGAGTTGAGTTACATTTTCGACTGCTTCGTCTATTTCATTAGGTGTTTTTAATGGCTTTGTCAGGCATGTGTTTTGAGTGAGATATGATTTGAATGAGTCCCAATTTGTTTTATTATTGTACAGGGACGGTTTCTTTTCTTTTGTTAGAACAGTTTTGTTCATAGTAATTATGACTGGGGAGTGATCGGAACACAATTCATAGCTTGATTCTACGCTAATATAGTTTTGGGAGATGGCTTTGGTGACAAAGAAGTCCAGTAAGTCAGAGATTTTATTTGGATCAGTAGGCCAGTAAGTTGGTTTTCCTGTACTACTAAAATTGTAATTCTTTGCAGTAATTAACTTTTGTAACTCCTTCCCTTTTGGGTTTATAAGTCTTGAACCCCACAAAGTGTGTTTGGAGTTGAAATCTCCTCCACCGATGAATTTGTCCCCTAAGGTGTTAAAATAATCTTCGAAATCAGTTTGTTTTATTGTGTGCTTTGGTGGACAGTAGACTGCAGAAATGGTGATTGTTCCATGGATTTCTTTTATTTTTATGCTTGTAGCTTGTAGATAATTTTTGTCATAGGAATCTAATTCGAAGTGTTTTAATTTTTCGTGAATTAGTATAGCAGTTCCTCCATGGGCTGTACCATCGGGATGGTTTGTGTGATATGTTTTATATCTAGGTATTTTGAAGTAGTTTTTATCAGTAAAATGCGCTTCCGAAATTATAATTGTCTATTTTTTGTTGTTTTAAAAATATTTCTACCTCCTGACGATGTTGCGTCAGTCCATTCGCGATCCATAGAGCAATCCTTATTGTGCTAGGCATTATTTTTATTTATAAATGCGGTAAGTAGATTGATAATCATTGTATTTTGTTGCATGATTTGACTCAAAATTGTTTCAAGTTTACTAAGAATTTGCGTTAATATAGGTTCATTTTCTGTTTTATGAGTTTGATTTTCGTTAATTGGTCTGTCGTTCAAGGTATTTACGACTGATTGAGAGTACCTTGTATTTTCTCTTACTGGCTGTACATTATTCTGGTTATAAAGGTTTGTTGTTAAAGTTTTATTTTGGTTTGTTTTATTTCTTGTTCTTTGTAGCTCTCGATAAACCGAGCATCCCTTGTAGTTAGTTGGGTGAGAACCAAAGCAATGTATATGTTACTGTAAATGCCCGAAAATCGGTAAATCCTAAGATTGATGTATAAAACCCAGGTTTTACCAATTTTATGTGATAAATCTACAAACAATTAAATAATGTATATAATTTCGGGTGTTAAAACGTAGTAGTGCAATTGCAAATTGGTATTGCATTTTTAATTGTCGTAGCCATGTTATAAAACCCGACTTTTCATTAAAAGTTGGTGAAACGCGGCCAGATTGTCAAACCTTCAAAGACAGCAATGTTTTACAATCTGGCTAGTAAATTTCTGTAAATACTACAACAATAACCTAACCTAACGCACAAAAGTCACCCTTGAAAACTGGAGCACAGTTTTGTTCGTTAGGTTATTGTTATATGTAGAGAAATATGCCATGCCATTTAATTTACCACATAAAATTGGTTAATCCTAGCTTTTGCACATCAGTCCTAGGATTTGCCGATTTTCGGGCATTTACAGTAACATATATATACAGGTGAGTCATCGAAATCGCCGTCTTCGATATCTCCCTTGTCGTTAGAAATACAGCATGTTTTTTTTTTTTTTTTATAACAGAATTTATTCGTCTACTCAAGGAGCATAACGTAAATTTGTTTTCACATATACAGGGTGTTGCAGTACGGCTCGGCGAGGATTGTTTCTCTTTTTTTAAATGGAACACCTATATATTTTTATATATTTTGAATTATATTTTATTCACCTACATATGAATTTTGTTTTAGTTTTCCACGGCGTTGCCAAGTTATTCCGTTTTTTCTCTAAAAAAGACCGAATACATGCATTGCTTTATAAAGGCTTACTGAAGTAATATGTAATAACAATAAAACTTTAAAAAATTATATCTTAATAGATATTATTGGCTCATAGTTATCCTGAAAAGGATACGAACATAATGAATTATTTGATGAATTATTTAACTAAATGATATTTTTTGTATTGTTTATTAATGTAACAATCATTTTGCAAATGATTCATTTTGTCCGTATCCTTTTCAGGATAAGTATGTGTCAATAATATGAGTGCGTTCCGCGCGGTCGAATTCCACGCGGTCGAAATCCCACGCGGTCGAAATCCCAGGCGGTCGAAATCCCACGCGGTCGAAATCCACGCCGTCGAAAAGGTCCCCCACCACTTTGTCCGTTGTGCAGAAATTCAAATATTCCCAGCTCGTCGAATCCCGCCCGGTCGTACTGTTACACAATACAAATCCATCGGCGTGGTAAGACCAGAACCACTCTCTATATCGATCGTATTGCATTCAAACAATCTATGCTGCGTGGTAGTTCCGAGTGAAATGTATAGATGGTAATGCATTTTGCCAGTGGACCATGTCATGTCAAAGATAATATATTAAGAAGAAATTTATAAACATATATTATTTATAACACCATTGTGACGATGTGAATCTGTCACAAGTTTTGCGGATTAAATAGTTCAAAGCCGTGTAACTCAGCCCTTATTAATCCGCGAACCGCGAAAACTTTTCTTCCCGACAATTGGGATAAGGCGCGTAATTTGACCGGGAAATAAACCACATAAAGGGTCGACAACACCGTGTTCCATTTTTATCCTTTTTGCCCTGTTCTTTTATGCAGTTTTGCTACTAGTAAACAAACTTAAGCTGGTTTAATTAGTAGGGCTGTATAAAAGCAGGGCCTGCGTTTGCAGAAGACAGTTGTTGACTGCGAGTATTCCTTTCGACAACTAAAGCCGATTGCGAGTATTCCATCGGCTCTTGATTGCGAGTATTCCGTCAAGACTTCGAAACCGATCTCCAGGTGAGCAATATTTTCATTTTTCTTTGAAACCCGTACCGTGAGCTCTCCGTCCGAGTTGTTCAGTTGTTTGTTGAGAGTCCGTCTTAGTGTCTCGTTGTGAGCTTCAGACGCCCAACGTCGCAACGCTTGTTGTGCGTAAGCCAAAGCATCTTCGAAGGGCGTATTGAAAACATCCAGAGACACTACGACTGACGCCGGCCGTAATCATCTCCGTAGAGTAAATTCACCAGTTGCGTGTGTCTAGCCATTTTACAGTGACTCGTTGCGAGTTTTACCGACTTGACGTTTCGACGCCGCCGGTGTGTAAACCCGGGCGTTACAGACGTCAAGTCTGCGTGTTTATCCAGAGTTACTGTAAAACGGCCCGTTATTCCAAATCGAGTATTTTAGCGTCCATCGGCCCAAGTGCGTTTTTCCGACTCTGCGTCGCGACGCCCCAGTGCGTAAGCCGGGGTACTCGAGGCCTAGAGTCTGTGAGGTTTGCCTGGGTCGACTTTCTCATCGTACGCCGTATCATCGATCGTCACGTACTCCGCGAACAACCGGTTACAAGTATCAGCGTCGCGACGCCCGGCGTCGAACTGCCGATTATCGCAGAAACGCATAGCTACACCTCGTCCGTCATAACTGCCGTTAACCACCGAACCAACGCGACATCAGCGTCGCGACGCCCGGCGTCGATCTGCCGATTATTGCAGAATTGCATAGCTACACCTCGTCCGCCATTACTGCCATTAACCACCGAACCAACGCGACATCAGCGTCGCGACGCCCGGCGTCGTTTTGCCGATTATTGCAGAAACGCATAGCTACACCTCGTCCGTCATTACTGCCGTTAACCGCCGAACCAACGCGACATCAGCGTCGCGACGCCTGGCGTCGATTACACCAAAACCATCCGAATACATTCCTAGACAGATCCTTAAGATCACCGTACTTACCGTTTGCCCGCCACCGTCACCGCCGTCACGACGCCTAGCGTCAATCACACCGAAACCGTCCGAACACATTTCCATCTACATTTTTGGTTACCCGTGCATCTACCGTTCATACACCGACATTATCGGCGTCGCGACGCCCGGCGTCGTTTTTCCGAAAACCGGTAAATCGCATAGTTCGCACACCCAGCATCTTATTGTACCCATCAGCGACCATCATACTATTTTGTACAACGAACTACCATACAATAAAGTTGTCTTGTATCTTTTATTACAATTGTGTTCTTCATATTTCACCCTATCTCCAAACCTGCTATCCGACCGTTGGCGCCCGAGCAATCTCACGCCAACTTTCTGACCGCTATTCCCAAAATAGCGTTACACCATATACAACGGACTATTTAATGAACGGAGCAGAAAAAAAATTACCTATACATTTTTAGTAAAATTATTGATATTCTTGGCCCGCCATTTTAGATTAGCTGTTATATTAAGCTGTCCATTCTTTATTTCCGTTGTAAAATAGAGACAATTAGTAGGATATGATCGCTGCACGTTGACTATACATTTAAACTTATTTATTTTTATATGTTGTATTCCCTGCTATAATTGTTTATTGCAATTATTTTGCGTTTCAATATAATCATCGTTTATTTATGTTCACTTTACTACTACACTGTGGAATCCTTAAAAATAAAACTAACATAACACCCGTTACAAAGTTTAAATGTATGAGAATAACAAATGTGTGTAAATAATTTTATTCGCAGATATTAAGGGTACTTACCAAGGATCATTTCAGGGGCTTTCAAAGCTGTCGTGTATAGAGCCCCACAGGGGTCCCCATCTTTTGATTTTAAAATTCAAAATAACTTTTTCTAGTTGACGTTTATTCGGATTCGATCCATCAGAACCATAACTCCAGTCTTATACATATAATAATAATGAAAATCAATTATACTCACATTCTTTCCGTTATATAAAACTATTTTGGATGTTGATTTTTTAAATTATAAAAAAATTATATCGAAAACAAAAAACCAAGTAGGTTTATTAAAGAGTATACAATAAATTGCGACGTAAGTCATAAGCGAGTAGTGCAACTACACAATTATATAAAAGCTTAACATATTTGTTGCACATTATATTTTTTTAGGATCAATGATGTGTTAACATATTTTTTTACTCTGAAATTCGAAGAAGTATCTTATATAATATTATACTCGCCGTCAAATGTGTATGGATTGATGCTTAACTTTTTTCGTTCTCCGCACCCTGTCCCTTGCCCTGCGGTGTTAACGCTTCTTCATAACTTAGCATTTTCAACATTGCCCCTGAATTGGCAGCAGTGTAGAAATCTGCAGTCATACTCATTTAACGGTAACTATAGTAAATATGATTTTCTGTTCAAATGTCTGTATATATTAAACACATTTGCAATTTAAAAGTGTACTGTATAAATTGGCGCCAAATTACACTATCTGTGACGTCCAAGAAATACTAGCCAATGACAGAACTAAAAAGAAAAAATTTGAAAAGTAATTAATTTTTATTATTTAATTATAAAAATATTAATGCTTACTGCAAAATGATCTTTACAGAATGATTTTATAAATGGTTGTATCTTTTCTTGAGATAACCATTTAATTCTTTTTTCTTCGTTTTGAGGCACTAAAACTATTTTTTTTACCATTATTACTTCTATTTGGGTACACTAGCACATGACTCTTTTCTACAACCATGTTTGGGTCTGTACAAAATATAAAAATCAATAATATGGATAAATCTACCTGCTAATATATAATTGATAGCTGTCACAGCTGTCATTTGTTTAAATTCTGTCGGGAAATGTAAGCCACTCCCTTATTGGTTAGTATTTTTCTGACGTCATCAGGCGACAGGAAAGGAGACAATTTTCTCATGAATAGAGAGTAATATAAAAGAAAATAAACGAATTCGGGTTAAATATTTTTTCTTATTCTTTTGATTAAACCAAAGAAAAAAATCGTGCAACATCTTATTCAATAAAAATATTAAAAATAATCATAATTTGAAAATATTTTACGCACAACTGTATTAAAATTGTTTGTTTACATCTTAGTTACCATGGCGGAAACTGAATGACTGTATTCGTACGGTAATATTATTACTGAAATCGTTCTTAACACGGTTTACTTTATTCTGAAACAATAAACATGAGAAATAAAGCACATAATTTGAATATTTGTAATATTCACATAAATTTTACATGCCAAAACAGAAAGTACATATTTCGGTTTATTATATTAAAAATTTAATAACACAATACTCCTATGTGGAAAGTTTTTAAATATTTTGAAGGATCTCTCCTGTTTTCATGTACCTTTTAAATCGTATGAATTTTGCACTTATTAGGAGATTTGGATTTTGTGCCAATTTTTAAATTGTAATTTAAAAGTATCCTATAAACTGTATGTAAAATCATTTAGGACGTATTACCAGGTAACTCACGATTTATAACGTAAAATACTAAAACATGGCAGTTTATTACTTATTAAATATTACAAAATAATTAAATTTATTTTCAAGTATAGTACTTTAAATATGTTATTGTCAATTGGTAGAAAGTATATTTGGAAATAAAATCAACATAACATTTAAAATAGAAACAGTAATACATAATTTTACAACGGAAATAAAGCATGACAGGCTTAATATAACAGCTAATCTAAAATGGCGGGCCAAGAATATCAATAATTTTACTAAAAATGTATAGGTAATTTTTTTTCTGCTCCATTCATTAAATAGTCCGTTGTATATGGTGTTATAAATAATATATGTTTATAAATTTCTTCTTAATATATTATCTTTGACATGACATGGTCCACTGGCAAAATGCATTACCATCTATACATTTCACTCGGAACTACCACGCAGCATAGATTGTTTGAATGCAATACGATCGATATAGAGAGCGGTTCTGGTCTTACCACGACGATGGATTTGTATCGTGTAACAGTACGACCGGGCGAGATTCGACGAGCTGGGAATATTTGAATTTCTGCACAACGGACAAAGTGGTGGGGGACCTTTTCGACGGCGTGGGATTTCGACCGCGTGGGATTTCGACCGCCTGGGATTTCGACCGCGTGGAATTCGACCGCGCGGGATGCTTCGAATAATATCTATTAAGATATAAATTTTCAGTTTTATTGTTATTACGTTCCCCTGAATTATTTAACCAAATTATATTTTTTGCATTGTTTATTAATGTAATAATCATTTTGCATATGATTCATTTTGTCCGTATCCTTTTCAGGGTAACTATGAGTCAATAATATATGTTACGATATAAATTTTCAAAGTTTTATTGTTATTACGTGCCCTGTTCCCCTGAATTATTTAACCAAATTATATTTTTTGCATTGTTTATTAATGTAATAATCATTTTGCATATGATTCATATTGTCCGTATCCTTTTCAGGATAACTATAAGCCAATAATATCTGTTACGATATAAATTTTCAAAGTTTTATTGTTGTTACGTATCCTGTTTCCCTGTATTATTTAACCAAATGATATTTTTTGTATTCTTTATTAATATAACAATCATTTTGCATATGATTCATTTTGTCCGAATCATTTTCAGGATAACTATGAGCCAATAATATCTGTTAAGATATAAATTTTCAAAGTTTTATTGTTATTACGTACCCTGTTCCCCTGAATTATTTAACCAAATGATGTTTTTTGTATTGTTTATTAATGTAACAAAACAATCATTTTGTAAATTAATTTATTCTGTCCGTATTCTTTTCAGTCTAAGTATGAGCCAGTAATATTTGTTATAGTATAAGTATATTATCTAACTGTAATTGTTATTATGTACCCTGGGTCCCTGATTTCAGTTACCAAATAACTTAATGTACATATTGAATTAGATATTTAACGTATTTCTTAATTTTTCTTTGATTTTATTGAAATAAACTTAAACGAACGGCAGTGATCGTCAACGAACGGCAAAGAACATCAACGAACATTAGGATTGTCCAACGCTATTTTTCTTTCGAATCCACTGCTGCGAATCTGGTAAGTTCACTCTGATCTTAGATTTTAAAGTAGGTATAATATCAAAGTTATAATTTTTATTAGTGTCGTAGAAAATATATAATATTTTTACCATATTTTTTTAATGTTTATTTAATTTTTCTTGTGGAAACAAGAATATACCGGTGTTCATTTTAAGTATAGGAGCTACGCAGTCGGTTAAATTAGCAAAAAAAATCTATTTTATAAGACTAATGAGCGAAATAAAAATTCTTTTAAACCAGTGGTTCTCAAAATACGTGGAGCAACTTTCTTATTTTAAAAAGCAACCTATTTTGCTTATTCGATTCAGTATTTTTCATTCATATGTAATACCCTAATATTACACAATATTTGAAAAAAATGCGAATGCTATGAAAAAAATAAAGTACATATAAACGTCATACATATCAAGCTTTTTTTTCGTGAATAAAATTTATTTTATTACTGAGAAATCATACGAAATATTTGTTTTGACATTAAATTACAATTAACATGAAACAAAATATTCAATTATTTTCTTCGAAGCACTCTTTTTATAATCAGATTTAAATTAAATCAGAATAATTTTCATTTGCATTTTTATCAAATATTTTGTAATATTAGAGTATTACACATAGATATCATTGAATT
The DNA here is from genome assembly GCA_951394225.1 of Harpalus rufipes. Lineage (NCBI taxonomy): Eukaryota > Metazoa > Arthropoda > Insecta > Coleoptera > Carabidae > Harpalus > Harpalus rufipes. Next base: position 38,881,742 of record OX596278.1, on the reverse strand, counting down.
CAGAAAAAATACTGAATCGAATAAGCAAATAAAAAATAGGTTGCTATTTAAAAAAAAGTTGCACCCCCTCTTTTGTGAACTATTGGTCTAAAAAAATCTTGTTTCGCTCATTAAAGTAATCTTATAAAATAGAAATTGTTTGCTAATTTGATCGACTTCGTGGTAGTTTCCAAGGCGACGCGTTTTTAAAATACTTTCAATTCATATCAATTTTAGCCTTAAATATATTGTAAATAAACTAAGATAATGTTTAATTTATAAAGTATATTATTAATAAACTGAAATGAAAAATTGTTTAATAATAATGTGTTTGAAAGTTTGACTTTATGCGCAATGGCATAATAAGAAGCGTTAGGCTGAATGCAAAAAAAGTATCTGAGTCTCCTAAATATTTTCATGCCTACCTCTTAAAACAAAAATAATACCTGTATTCCGTGGGCCCCTTGGCTTGTGGACACGTATCCACCGCCCCTATGATTGCGACGTTCCTGTTTATGCGCGTATACTTTTCACTGTATTCATTCTAATTCCTTTGAAATTTTATTTCTGTCATAGCGGAGTTTTATCTCTCTATTACGACGTCACACGCAATTTTTAACAAGTTCATTTTTTTTCTCGGGTATTATTAATTTGATAAAAATATGGGAAACATTTTTTTTATGAAGTTTAACATAAAAAAATCAAAAAATGGTGGAAACCCCCATTTTCTTAATATATATTTTTTTTGTAAACATATGTATGTATATGAAAAAAGTTTATTTTTTATTTTTTTGACACTGAAAAACGGGCCACTCAAAATAACTTTTTTATATATAATTATTTTTTAATTTTCTTGGCAAATTTGTAAACTAGGCTTAAGGGTTCACAAATCGTGGTATTTGCTATGATGGTAGCACTTCCGGCTTAACCGGAAGGGACATTAACTTTCATATTTCAAATGAGACAGCCAATATATTTTGTTCAAAAAATAGAGGTCGAAATTTGGAAAGCATACCAAAAAATGAGTAAAAAAAGCTTAATCAACGTGGTAGACCCACCCAGAAACTATTGAAGATTAGACATCTTCAACAGTTTCTGAGATATATGGCAGTGAAAAATGAATTTTTACGGGGTTTACCTCTACTATCTCGAAAACTATAAAAGTTACGACTTCGATTAAATAAGACTTTTTGTTTATCTTTCAGAGCTCAGCTTAGATGTGTTTTTGTTTTTCAAAAAAATAAAATATTTATACTAAATTAAATGTTGTGGCGACCTTGGTTAATATTTAAGTTTCAAATAACTTCGTAACTATTAGAAATTGAGAAAAATATTTCATATAAAATTTTGTTGTTTTATTATAGTATATTTACTAACATAGACAAAAATTTCTTCGATCACTATCTTTGTCAATTTTTCTTCGGTTCTAATGCAAAATGGCCTCTTTCTCGGAAACAGTTGAAGATCAGACCTATGTTGATTAAGATTTTTTTACTCATTTTGGTCAGTACTACATACCATTAAAATTGTTGACCTCTATTTTTTGGACAACTGTATATTTGGAATTTATGTAAAATTACGAATTCAACGATATACTTGTATATTTTTATTGAAGAAATAAATTACAAAAACGAAAGAGAAAATTATGAATAATTAACCTGGTGAGCCATATCAGGTAGGCTGTGATACCAATTTTTTTTGTAACGAAATATAAAATCTAATAACTTAATATTTAAACAATTAACTTAAATATTGTCTCAATTCTTTTCGCACCCTGTCTCATGGCTTAGCAAGTTAATTATTCATAATTTTCTCTTACGTTTTTGTAATTTATTTCTTCAACGAAAATGCACTTCAAGCGTATTGTTGAATTCGTAATATATAAAAATATATGTGTCCCATCTGAAATATGAAAGTTAACGTCACTTCTGGTCAAACCTGAAGCGCTACTATTATGTCAAATACTATAATTTGTGAGTCCCTAAGCCTAGTTTATCAAGGCAATTAAAAAATAATTACAAATAAAATTTAATTTAATTTTCTATCGAATAATGATACGATTTCGAGTTATGCCATGTTTATCATTTTTAAATATTTTTTTCGATCAGTGGTACACAAAATACGGAACATACCTTTTTTTATTTTAAATGAGAACATACATTTTTATTTACTCATTCATTAGAGAATTTAATTCCGAATTGAGTGATATAATATTTTTATACTCTTATGTAACAAATTTTTCGAGAAAAATCACTGAAATATATTATTGACTGGAATACGCATACTTACATGATAGTGAAGGCCTATTGACTGCCAACTGCTGGAGGAATCGGCAAACATCGGGATAATTTGTGAGTTGACGAATATTAGTTCGTCTAGTGCGCTCCATTCAAGCTAGTTGCTATGGCGCAGGTTTTTAACGTGAATAGTGGGAAGAGTGTATACGACTATTCGTCTATGTTCGGTTCGACACGAATATGCACGAACAGAGCCAGCATTTGTCATTCAATGCCTCAATGAGCATGTAATGGGCCTTCAATTTAGCGTATGCTGATAGGAAGAGTATGCGAGTTCCAGTTATTAATATATGTCAGTGAAAAAAATGCATAAGTATGAAGGTTTATACTAATTTGATTAAAATATGGCCATAATAAGAGTGCCCTGAGAGAAAGAAGTGAACAGTTTGTTCTTTTAATTGATCATAAATGTCAACGCAAACAAAACATTCACATATTTCTTTCATGGCATTTTAATTCTATGCAAAAAATTAACACGTTCTCATTTTTGCCATTCGTGTCACTCTTATTATAGCCATATTTTAATCAAATTAATATAAAATTTATATGCATTTTTCTCATAAAATTGTTTAGTATAATGCTAGCAATACAAGATCATGCCCGGCATAATGCCGGGTTTGTCATGCCAGAACTGTCATTCCAAATTTATCAGAATTCTCTACACACGGGTGCACTACATATTGAACCGATAATTTTGTTATATAGTGTGACGTGCGCCCCTGAGAAAAGAGTATATGAGCGCCGCTACTGAAAGAATGTACCAGAGCGATGAGTAATCACTTCGCCGGAATTTCCCAGATGATGCAATCGCCGGCGACGGTCCGACTAGACGTGTTAATTGCACCGTTGACCTAATTCTTTTGTACTCGGTATCACTGTGGCGCCGGAGGGTTCTAGAAGGACGCTGGGCTGTAGAAATACCGTCTGAATGACAGCGGAGAGATAGTTTGTGATATAGAAGCAACGAGCAATGAACAAGGGGTGATATAAATAAATAGTCTACGAGTGGTGAACATAAATAAATGTAGTTATATAAATAAATGTAGTGATATAAATATTGGTTAAATAAATAATCTTAGTGTTTAAGTATTTAATATTATTAGTCTTTATAATTATTTAATCATAGTTAGTTACTTTTATTATCTTTTTATTATTTATCCTTAATTATTCATCGTTTAATAAACGTATTATTTTAATTAATAATATCTCTCTTATTTTTACACTTCACCCATATAAATAAAACGTTACAATAGGGTGTTGATCACGGTAATTTGCTGTAGATTATCACTGTACAGATACGTGCAGCAACCAGCGATAATTATATTATTATTAGAACACAATGAAGATGTTCCAAAAAAAGAAAAGATCGTTTTATAAAATCAATATTTACGCCTTCGTGTACAGTTTTTATAAGGTGAACCATTTCCTGACAAGCATCTCCTTTCTTGAATATAATGCTGTATTCTTTACATTTTACTGAATTTAATTTTGAATTGGAAGGCATTATTTATTTCTCTAATCAATCCAAATGTTGCGTTTGCGTACTAGCGCATGTCGGCGAAGGCTTATTACGCATGCGCCCGTCATTCCGAGCATGATGCAAACCCATACACGATCAGTTTTGGCATGATATCAAGTCTTGGCTTGGCAAGAAAAATCCAACATGTTGAATTTGTCGTGCCCCTTGTCAAGCGATCATGCCTGGCTTGAATGTCCCATACATGGTCAATTTTGGAGGGAATAGTTCTGACAAGCCCGGAATAACACCGGGCATAACCGTGTATGGGCAGCATAAGGGTTGAAAAATATTGTATCACTGAATTCAGAATTAAATTTTCTAACGAATGAGTAAATACAGAATAATATGTTCGCATTTAAAATAAAAAAGTTTGGTTTCCGTATTTTGAGTACCACTAACTAGTCTTTGTAGTTCTTATAGTTATAGTGGCCTATTTAAAATGAACACCTGTAGAATGCAAATTATTTCGCGTAAGGGAATAGGGATGAACAGGACAATACTTTCTCAGGCACGCAATATTGTAGATTTTCCACCCATATTTTAGCTATAGTCATTCTATTCATAGCATGATTTTAATATCTTATTAATATACATATTTCAGTCCTGGATTAATACCAAATCGTTCAAAGGTACACTTATCATGAAATGCACATAAATTTAATATTTACTATTATAAACTTAATTTACCATAAAACAGTAGTAGGTGATTCGCAACAAGGACCTATACATCCCGTAAATTTAATAATTGTTGCGTTTTTGCAGTTTGAAACAAATGCACATTTTATTGCACCGTGACGTCATTTTTCAATGCTCCACGTAGTGAAATTTTTATGAACTAGAGATGGGTAGGTACCATGTTGTCAAGTAAAATGATTAAAAGGACAAGCATTTATTTCCGGTAAAAAATATTTAAACACAAAAACTTAAATTATTTTGACTTTGATTGTAAAGAAATTATTAATAAAGACAACACAATTTATTTAAAAATAAAAAACTGCAAAATTTACATTTTCGCTTATATCTAGTGACCCATGCATATTTTCCAAATAACAAAACACCATTTAAATGGTCTACTAATGGGGCAAGTTTTGTCTAATTTAACCGACTTCGTATCTCTTATAGTTCTCGAGATCCCCATGTTAGACAAATTATCCTGGACATTCTGTACTATTGGAATCTCAGATAATGTAAGAAGTACGACGTCGGTTAAATTAGACAAAATGTGCCCCATTATAGTATGACATTTGGAGGGTGTATTTGTTTTCTGGAAAAAGTGCATATACTCGTAGATCATCAATGCATTGAGACTCTTTGACAATGACAACTAAAAAGAAGGAGAAAGAGCTGTGATTTTTTTTAAATTAGTGGCACCGGCAATTTATTATTCTCCTGTTTTATTTATTTTTTCATTTTTAAGTAAGATATATTTTTTTAATTTACTAAAACACTTGCAACTGAAAGCTGTGCGATGGACGGAGAAAGGGAAATTGTGTTGAATTATTATGTTCAAAAACATTTTTTTTTTGCTTACCTACTATAAAAACAATGTCCGGTTTATTGTAATTGACGTCCAAATTTGCAATTTCTTCTCATTGATAGTATTTCTATATAATATACCGGGTGTAACACGGAAAGCGGGTCATATGCGTTTAATATGGGAACACAGTTTATTTTTCCGCAAAACTGGTTTGATAATTGTAGACAATAATGCTTCAAATATATGTAGAGAATTAAATTCTAAATTCTGCATCTAATTAAATAATCATATATTTTGCACGTTTCGTAACGCAGTATATTGTTACTATAAGATATAATGCTTCAAATACTTTGTTATATGTGTGCTTTAAAAACCGATATTATCATGTAAGTTTAATTTTTTGTTGTTACATTGCTTGTGCTATTTAAGGTATTTTTTTTATTTATTTTTTTGTATAATGTATCTGTAATTGGGATATGATATCCTCTAGGTCAGATTGATAATAAATAAATAAAAAAAAAATAAACCGAACAAATTTTTAATTTAAAATTTTATAAAAGTTACTTTTTTATAGTATTTTCGTGTTACACCGATTAGTCACCCACATGCTAAACTTCGTTTTGACTATTTTTGTATGTAATAGACCTATTACATTAAAAGAGACAGATATTAATAAAAGTGAGATGTGTATAGTGCGCAGGTGATTTTTAGCGCAGGTGGGTGATATGATGGAGAACATTAAAATTTAAAATATGGCCACAAATACATGTACAACATTTTTTTAAAAAAATAAGTAAATTTAGTTATAGTATATGCAATGAATGCTTTAAAAAGAAAGGAAAAACAGATGAAAGATGAAATCATAAAAGAGGTCCTGCATATTTGCACTTCGATTATGCAAACTTATGATACCAAAACAATCGAAAAGTGGCAGTTACTAGCATAGTTGTCAAATGATTTGCTTAAAATTCTATCTTATAATCTCTGGTTAAACATAAATTTTACATAACATATGTATTGTTTTTATCAGATAATTTTTTGTTTGTAATACAGAAAAAAATATTTAATTTTTTGTCGTTTTTTTCATATTTTTTAGCAGGTATAAATTTATTTTATTTCATGCTCGTTATTGGCAACATGGTGTCACCCACCCAATGATTCAGCAAATCCCGCTAGATGGCACATCTAAAATGACGTCACATAGTCATTAAAATGTAATAGATCCATATTAGTGTTGTATTTTCTTCCAACTTCGCGCGCCCAGGTCTCCGGACTCCCACACTCGAGGCCTTTCCCACATTACTGATGTATGCTATACAGTAGCTACGCCGGTGTAGAGGAACATTCTGTATTTATATGCCATTTTATTTATTGAAAACTTTTATATTATAACACTGCGCGACTCGAAAAGAATTATAAATACAAAACATTTTATTATACTGAGTGTTTACTTTTTTATGAACTATAGGTACAATGGTAAAATTTTCATATGGCTGTAATTTCTGCCATATTAATTTTAGAACATAAGTGAAAATACAAAAAATGTTAAATAAAAACTAACATATTAATATAATAGATTCCTATCATGAGTTAGGCGTAAAATAAATTTTCCGTCTTTAAGCTTATTTGCAAGTGCAATGGAAAATAAAAACATACAATTCAAACAGTCGTATTGTTTGAGTTTGGCAGATAAAAGTTTATTAATTTAGACTTAATTGTTATTATTAATGTTATTCTATTGATTTTTTTTGTGAGACGGTAAATTTACTCATGATACTGTCTAAATGAAATAATAGTAATAATAATAATAATAATAGTAATAATATAATAATTATTAAAAAAATTATGACATACGAGTATAACATCTGTCAAATTCAAACAATACAATTGTTTAATATTTTTGTTATATATCACATGACGTTCTGTAAAAAGCTAGAAATTATAACTTTTACTTTGCCTCTTTCTCTCACGAACTAAACGCACATAAGCAATAATTTTAGACTTATTAGATGCAATTTTTAATTTTGTATTTACACTTTTGTTTTAAAATTAGTAAGGCATAAATTACAGCCATATGAATATTTTACCATTGTATTTCCTATAGTTTATAAAAAAAAGTAGAGATCCGGCATGAACACATTCATATACTTTTATACTCATATGTACTCTATTTTATTTTTGGAAAATATTCAAACATTAATTTCTCAATATACAAGATGTTAATAAATACATGTTTTCCGGATATGAGTTTATTAGTAATAGTTAGTCTATTTTGCATCCTCTACATACCCTATAAATTTGTAACACGTATTCATTAACATCCTGTATATCTGTAGTTTGTTGACATTATTTAAGTTTAGTTTATATTATTGAATAAGCTTGAAGATCAATAAAACTTAATTAATTCTGATTTTGAAAAATATTGTATTAAAAAAAAGTCTGAGAAAAAAAAATATTTAAATTTAATTATATCGAAAATGATATTTTTTTCTGAAAATGTAAGTAAAGTTATTAATCTAGGTTAATATTTTACCTTCTAGACGTACATAATATTTAAACCATGAATTTTGGAATTTTTTAATAAAATTTAAATTTTCTCGGATCGTTAACGATGCAATAGCACTGCCGTTCAGTGACCAAATCTGAAACTACTATATAATATTTCTCAATCATTTTTTCCTGCAACATGTATACACACCAAGAAGGAACTGGACTTGGCAATTAAATGTTTCATTACATATCACATATATGACCTCCATATGACATTTCACAAACATATACAGATGACACTGAAAAACAGGCCACTCAAAATAACTTTTTTATTTATAATTATTTTCTAATTCTCTTTAAACACATGTAAACTAGGTACAGGGGCTCATAAATCATGGTATTTGGCATGATGGTAGCGCTGCCGGTTTGACCGGAAGTGACCTTAACTTTCATATTTCAAATAGGGTATCCTGTATATTTTTATAATATTTGGAATCTACGTAAAATTACAAATTCAACGATATGCTTGAAGTGTTTTTTATTGAAGAAATAAATTCCAAAAACGTAATAGAAAATGATGCATAATTAACCAGCTAAGCAAGCCATGATATCATGCAAAAAGGTGAAAACAGTTAAGATAATATTAAGTAATATTTTGAGTTAATTTTTTTTAAATAGTAAGTTATTTTTGTAAGATTCCATATTTTGTTAAAAAAAAATTATCAATTTGTTATTGCAGCCTATCTGACATGGCTTACCAGGTTAATTATTCATAATTTTCTCTTATAGCGGTTTTACACGTAACAATAAATCAGTCAATTTATTGACCAATAAATCGATCAATTTATCGTATGCCCGTATTACACTTAACAATAAATTGCACAATTTATTGTACAATAAATCGCACAATTTATTTTGAAAATATGAGCATTTTACACGTCACAAGTTTCTGCCAATTTATTGTTGTTGGGAGCAGGGCTACCAACCGCTTCGTTTTGAGGTTAACCTTTTGTTGTATGTATTTACAGTTCGTGCTTTGTTCCGTGTTTGCATCAAGGCAAATATTACTTGTTTTAAATTTTCGATTTTCCTTCTACGCCCGTAGTGTGACGCGTAGTCAAACATCGAAATAGTCAAATAGAAATAGTTCAATATGTCAAATATTATTCAGTTGGCACTGGTGAAGTAACCAAAAAATTGTGGAAAAATAGAACACGTTCTAATTTTCACAATTTATTGTGCAATTTATTTTAAAAAGAAATTGTACAATTTTGCTGTATTACACTTGTCAATAAATTGTCAATAAATTGAAGGTCGCAAAATTGTACAATTTATTGTGAAGTGTAATACAGCTTGTAGTAATCTTGAGAATTTACACACAACGATTTTCTATCAATTTATTTTTGTTGGAATCAAGGCTACCAACTTACCAACTACTCATATCTTTTATGAATGTTTTTGAGGTTAGAATTTAACTTCGTGACGCTTCAATAGATTTATGGGTTCTGTCGTATCGTTTATTAGTTTTGTTAGAGTTTGCAGTGTATTTATAATTAAAAATGAGTAAAAGCGGATATATGTTCAATAAAGAAGAGATTAAGGTTTTAATAATTCTAATTATTAATTTATCTTCAACAGAAACTGACTCTCATAAAAGTATCTTCCTTTTTAAGTAATGGTGATATTCATTTTAACAGTTTATCAAAAGCTGGTTTATCCATTCTTAAAAATAATTTAAACTGGTCCGGATCTTTGTTAACAAGGCCAAAGATTTCCTTTGGTTTTATCAAACCATGGTCTCACCCGCCATCTCCTACATTTTTCTTTTTCACATATAGAAATATAGAATAACCATCAACGCAAACATTATTTCCTTTTATCATTTTTGTATAAAAAACAGAAATGAAAACTTATAACCTGCATACGTCAAATATAGTTTGAAATGTCAAATGTTATAGAGTTGGCACTAGAAAAGTAACCAAATATTCCCCAAAAAATCGACGAAAAATAGAACTCGTTCTATTTCATCAATTTATTGTTCAATTTATTTTCGTAAATAAATCGATCGATTTTCCTGTATTACACATACTGATAAATTGAAGGTCACAGTTGATCAATAAATCGGCCGATTTATCGTTACGTGTAATACAGCCATTATGGTTTTGTAATTTACTTCTTCAATAAAAATTCACTGCAATCATATCATTGAATTCGTAATTTTACGTAGATTCCAAATATATAAAAATATATATTATTGGTAGCCCATATGAAATATGAAAGTTATGTCATTCCCGGTTAAAAGAGCTACCATCATGCCAAATACCATGATTTGTGAACCCCTAGGCCTAGTTTATAAATATGGAAAGAGAATAATTATAAATAAAAAAGTTATTTTGAGTGGCCCGTTTTTCAATGTCACCTGTATATAGAGCGACAAACTAAAAAAGACAACTCAATGAATACGATATTGGTTATAGTTCACGAAAGAGCAGTAACTCATATTAATTCATTAATAGTTGAACATCTCTATGAAATTAAATAATCATTAGTACAACAATGGAAACGAAAAGGAAATTATATACCAGCTATATCATCCAACGTGGTCGTACTATAGGACTCATCGTTCAGTGACGTTACAAATGAATACCCCGGGACTTTATTAACAAAATTGTGAATGAAAAGTTTAATGTTACTGAGAAATATTGTATGATGTATGATCGAAATTACTTAAAGTTAAATTATGAACAAAAAAATTCTAACTTTATTTTTTTTTGGGAAGACCCCATTATCTAATTACGTAACTGACGTTAAATAGAAAATAAATAAATTTGAAATTATTTCTAATAAATATTTTGTGTCGGCTAGTGGCACTAAAAATGTACCCATCAAGAATTAAGTAAAAAATAAGATAATTTTCCGAATTTTGGAAAAATTCTTTTTGATTGAGCAACAGCACATCAAAATCTGTACAGGTGACCCAAGACTTTATTTTAAAAACTATTCAATATTTTTTTACGAAATTTGGTATCTAGGGGTTTTCCAACATGCCCGTTACAACTAAAATATTTTCAAAGCTGTAGTATTTATTGAATTCAGCAGAAAATTTTACATATGAAATAATAAACACATTTTACTCATGATCAATCACTTCTGACGTAATTCAACTTTGTTTATTTTTTTCTCTAAAACGGCTTCTTCTTAATCATTCTCGACAATGGATTCGTATTTCTATAATCTGTAAAAACAGATTTAAAAAGAAAGCTTTTGTTTACATTAATATAAATTAATAATCGACAATTTAAAAAAAATGTAATTTCTGCGTCATCGTGAACTGAAAGTTCAAAAAACTCAAGTTTTTAAATGGAACATCCCATTCATCGCTAAAATATAGATGTAGTTTATGTCCTATGCTAAAAGTTGATAGATTTTTAGTAAAATGGAAAATATATAAATTACATGTGTTATATTTTTTATTTATGTTTATTTCATATTTTATATTAATTTATAAAAAAATATTAAAATAAAAAATAATAAATAGGTACTATAATATTCTTATTTTTCTATCTTGGCCCACTTGAATTCATTTTAAAAAGTAATGTAAATAAATGCAATTTACTTATTTGCCATTTTACTTAAAATCTATTAACTTTCAACATAGGACATGCTACACAAACTACCCCTATTTTTTAAAGATGAATTAATCTAAATAATAAAAAATCGGGGTGTTCTATTTAAAAAAACTTTAGTTTTTTTGAATTTTTGTTGAATTTTAAGTTTACGATGACGTAGAAATTACATTTTTTAAAGTTTTTCGATTATTAATTTATATTAGTGTAAACATAAGCTTTCTTTATAACTGTTTTACAGATTATAGGAATTGGAGTTCATTCTCGAGATACAAAGGGTTAAGAAGCAGTTGTTTTTAGAGAAATAATAAAAAGTTGAATTACACCGGAAGTGGTTGATCACGAGTAATTTTTTTTTTTATTGATTCATATTATGTACAATTTTCTGCTGAATTCAATGGTAAAATAAAAAAATATAGCATTCCATTTAAAATAAGAAAGTTAGGGACTATTTCCGGTTAAACTGGAAGTGCTACTGCTTTGAATTTTTTTTAGTTCAAACGAACATGTCGGAAAACTCCTAGATACCAAATTTCGTGACATAATATTGAGTATTTTTTAAAATAAACATAGTGTAAGCTCGTCCAGGGACGTTCTGTATACACTCATTTTTTTACCAACATCATGTATAATATTAAAATCTATTTAGTAAAATTTCTATTTAACTTTTTTTTAAATAATTTTAATTGGTATCTTTTATTCGGTATTAATTATTAATCTCGACATATTCCATCTTTGCACCACAACAATTAATTAATTTTAATTCCAATAGAGAATTACTTGGTGGACAACTGGGATCAGCTATTTTGAAAGATGGAAATCCTCTTACTCTACATTATGTTATGTTCATTCCAACTTTATTGGGGCAAGCAGATTTTGATCAGTTGGGTGAATGGATGAATAGAGCATGGAACTGTGAAATTATTGGAACTTATGCACAAGTATTATTAACAAACAAAAGTATAAATGCGAAATACATACATTTCTTTAACTATTTTTAGACTGAATTAGGCCATGGTACTTTTATTAGAGGTCTAGAAACAACAGCAACTTATGACCCCCAAACGGAAGAATTTATTCTTAATAGTCCAACTCTAACATCGTATAAATGGTGGCCAGGAGGATGTAAGATCTAATTAATGAAATTTAATGTAGTGGACATTATTTACATATTACAAATTTTTAGTGGCACATACAGCTAATTATGCAGTAGTTGTTGCACAATTATATACAAAAGGACAATGTCATGGAATTCATCCATTTGTAGTACAACTTCGTGATGAAGACACTCATATGCCTTTGCCTGGGATTATAGTTGGGGAAATAGGAACAAAACTGGGAATGAATGCTACTAATAATGGATATTTAGGTTTCACTAATGTCAGAATTCCACGAAAACATATGCTCATGAAAAATAATCAAGTATTATCAGTATGTATGACTGTCATTATTAAAAATATTTCATTTAATGTATTTTTTTTGTTTATTTTAGGATGGAACATATGTAAAGTCAGTAAATAGTAAATTAACATATGGTACAATGATGTTTGTTAGAGTAGCTATTGTTCAAGATATGAGTATGTATTTAAGAAAGGCAGTAACAATTGCTGTACGGTATAGTGCAGTTCGACATCAGTCACTATTAAAGGCAAAGTATGTATTATAAAAACTTGTTTTTACTAGCATAACAATTAGTGTATGTGTTTTGTGGTATGCACATGACGGAATGTGAACGAACCGGATTATTTATTCTATTTTTATTCGATTACAATGGGGTATTATACTGTAGTAAAATTTACAACTAAAACGATTTTAATATAATAGATTACTTTATAAAAAAGAGAAAAATGAAAAAAAATGTTCGTAATTATTTTATTTAATATGTTTTTTAGCTAAATATAGTTTAGCGCGTAAAGCATGTAATGTAGATTTTCCTAATGACATCGCTGTCATCACTATGATCAGTTATCAGGAAGATACGTGAGATTTCGCTAAAATTAAATGAAAAACACCTTAAAATTTCGCAATTGTATTTCAAAAAATTAGTAGTTTCAGAAAAAAATGCCGTAGAATACACCATTGATAGTAATTTAGATCATATTTTACTATGAAATTTAGAATCTGGGTGAATTTTTTCCCCAATATGAACAAGATAAATGTTTGTTCCAACATGTTAGCAAACCAGTAAGGAACTGTCCAACACATGGTAAATATTAAAGTGGCGTTCCAACGTACATCAATCTGAACTTTTGGACTATCTACTAGTCGGACATTCCAACACGCTTCGGATTGATCGGAAACCAGTATGGAACTAGTCGGCAGATTGGAGCATGTACTGACAGTTACAACATGCTAAGTTAAAATTATTTTATCAGCTGTAAGTTTACTTGATCTTCAATGGATCCCGGGCTCACACGTGATCTTTTTTCGTAGCCAATCCATGTTAGGGGTGTTACTGTCAGTTTTCGTTGGCGGCAATTTGAATATTAATGTTTTGTGGGTGAAACTATCAAAATGACGTTTAAAAAGTTAGGTTGTTTATTTCTGTTCGCCTGAAGTTTTGTTTTTATGTTTTGTTGCATTTTTCCACCCATTTTTACATCCTTTAGTTTTTTGTTTATTGCTCTTTTAATTTTACTGCTGCTTGAACTTATTTAATATTTATTGTGTTTGTTTTGTATTATAGTATTTATGTTTTGCTAGATTATACACTTACGGTGTATAAACACTCTTATTAAATATAAGATAATACGATATATCGCAAAATGTAATGTCAGAAAATAATAAATTCACATTTCGGCAAAAAATTGATTCGTCGCCGTCGTCCACATTATCAGTCATTTTAATTTTTTCTTCATATCGTACTTTACATCACCTGCTAAAGTATTGATATAAAGAAACGACATTATGACTACAAAACAAAACTACACTGACACTAATGCAATGGGAAGCACAAAACAATGACAAGTTGTTAAAGCCTGCAGTCAACAAGCAACTGGAAGCTACTTTGAAATTGCCGCCGTCTTTTTGACTGCAAATTGACCATATCACAAACATGGATTGGCCACAAACTTATCACGTGTAAGCCCGCAATGGATTAGTTTTTTCATTGCTATGGGAGATTTATTTTTTAAAATTGTTTATTCTACCTTAAAATCACAGAATGATAGTTAATATTCCACGATCCGTTGACAAATAATTCCGAACTGGTCCGCGTCGGCACATATGCATTTTACGATTTCAAACTGGTACAAAACTAGTTCGAAATCGTTTGTTGGAACAAACATGTTTGTATTTTCTGTATTTAGAGTTATTTTTTCTTTTTCTACTAGTAAATATCCATCCTTTTACGTGTCATAAAATAATAGTAATATTTTGAAACTATATAACTTATTTCACATAATATATGTTACGCGCTTTCACATACGAATACAGAATATACATATATTCATATTAGCATAAATGACAATTAGAAAAAAATGTGTAGAGCGGCCCTAACCGAAAATTCAAATTTAGTTTTTTCCAATAAAAATTTAATTTTTCAAAATTATTGAAAAGAAACTACGGTTAAAAAAATATTCCTAAATATTTATCGAGTTCAATAAAATTTAAAAAAAGAATCTTATTGTTAAGTTATATTAAAAAGACAAGTGACATTGAACTATTCAGTTACCATTGATATATCATTTTTCAAAACATACATATACGTAACAGAATTGGAGATTCTGTTTTTTCAAATTTTTTAATATGTTAATCTGTACATAAAAATATTAGACCCCTATTTTATTCTCGCTGAAAAGTTTCTAATACGCCAGAAAAAAATTATTTGTGTCAATAAATGAATATCGACGGCGCGTGTGACGTCATCTACACCGAGAACATACGTTTCAAGAGCTGAGTGACACAGATATATGACAAACACGCTGGATACATCGTTTTGTGTCACGTTAAAACCAGCGGGAACATGGCGGAGGCGATACACGCCCTTGGCTTACACGTTCGAACAGCCATTACCCAATATCATTTGTCAGTACCCAGCACGTCACAAACATGGCTGATACTGAATTTTATGCGCTCGATTTAAATGCATTAAAGTTTTATTTTGATACTAGGGTACTAAAAATCAGAAAATTAACGATTATATTCACCTAATTATTACTTACACATGATGGACATTGATATCCAATAAGTATTTTTTTAAAAGCCGTAGACGTGGAAACCCCTATTTTTTCATATTTGTAGCATTAACTGATAAATAATGTATTTCCAGTGAACCCGAACCACAAATTTTGGATTATGTTACACAGCAGTTCAAATTATTTCCACTTATTGCAACTTGCTTTGCTTTCCACTTCAGTGCACAATGGATTTGGAATATGTATAACAATGTCACAGAAGAAATTGACAAGGGACAACTTGAGACATTACCTGAAGTAATAAATAATTTACATTTATATTTATTAGATCTTAGTAACATCTAGTTTTTAGCTGCACGCGATAGCATGTTGTTTAAAAGCTGTATCAACATCTGATGCTGCTATGGGAGTTGAAACCTGTAGATTGGCTTGTGGAGGTCATGGATATATGCAGTCTTCAAATTTGCCTGAAACGTATGGTTTAGTTACTGCAGCGTGTACTTACGAAGGCGAAAATACAGTTTTGTTTTTACAAACTGCCAGGTTAGTGTTTTATTTTCTATTTCAATTTCATTAGATTGACTCTACGAATATATAGTTTATTTTAATCTGTATACAAAGCAGATTGGCACACCCAGCAATGGGTAATATGCAGTGATGATATATATATATATATATATATATATATATATATATATATATATATATATATATATATATATATATATATATACAGGGTGTAACACCAAAACCGACCACTGCCATTATTTTCTTTATTATTATAGTTACAAAAAATACTATAGAATAAAGTTATAGGATACCAAGGGGGACATCCCATTAGAGAAGAAAATATTTTTTAAACCAGTGGTTCTCAAGTTACAAAAAGTTATATTTTTTTAAATGGGATGATTTATATATTTTTGGCCTATTTAATAGAGTATTTTTTTCTGAATTTAACTATGTGATTTTTTTATATCATTACATAACAAAAATATTGAGAATTATTCAATTGAAATTTAAATAAATTTTATTTTTAGTTATTTTCCAGTAGGTTATGAATGAAAAAAAATGAGCTTAAATTAAAATGAAACAAATATTTGTTAACAACGTTATGAAAAGTGTCCTATTTGATTTCTATCCTAAATAATTCAAATTGACAAACAGCAGTTTTTGGTTTTCATACATAGCCTACTGAAAAATGTCTATAAAAATCAAATATATTTAAATTTTAATTGCATTTTTTTCAATATTTTTATTATGTAAAAATACACTATCGAATAGGCATAAAAAATATGTATAATCCCATTTGAAATAATATAACTTTGTGTTGCAACTTGTAAACCACTGGTTTAAAAAAATATTTTCTTCTCTAATGGGATGTCCCCCTTGGTATCCTATAACTTTATTCTATAGTATTTTTTGTAACTATAATAATAAAGAAAATAATGGCAGTGGTCGGTGTTGGTGTTACACCCTGTATATATATATATATCATCACTGCATATTACCCATTGCTGTAAAAATACACTATCGAATAGGCATAAAAAATATGTATAATCCCATTTGAAATAATATAACTTTGTGTTGCAACTTGTAAACCACTGGTTTAAAAAAATATTTTCTTCATTAACGGGATGTCCCCCTTGGTCTCCAACTTTGTTCTATAATATTTTTTTGTAACTATAATAATAAAGAAAATAATGGCGGTGGTCGGTTTTGGTGTAACAACCTGTATATATATATATATATATATATATATATATATATATATATATATATATATATATATATATATTAATAAAACAAGAGCATGCCTATATTTGTTTTTTGGATAAGTATAAAAAGCACAATTATTATTTTTGTTATTCGTTCATTATTTCATGCTATCAAAACAAAATTTGGCTAGGATAAAATAATTTTTTTGATGCTTAGTAAATGTTAACCCTCTATGGCCCAAATTAAATATATAAATGAACAGAATTTTGTTTTAGTTAGATTAGTACAAAATATCATTACTGTATATATTTAGCATAATTTATGATTTTCCAACCCCGCAATTTTATTTTAAGGGTGTGTAATTTCTAAGTAACAATGGGCAACAAACATTATATAATTATATGAAACTTTTATTCATGAAATTTTGAAGTTGTGTCAAACATAAGTGAATTTACATTCTATACATAAAATTTTGGGAACGCCAATGCATCCTGGATATTTATAATGCTCTCCTTTTATACTAAATTTTGGCCAGCGTCCTTTTTTATCACTACGGATATCTCTAGTTTGCATTGGGGTAACTTACCTGTTTTGCGTACTAATCTAAATTATTTCCCTTATTTCTTTTTCTGTTTCAAGATTTGGTTTGTAATTTCTGATACAAGAACATCTTCTTTGGAACTAAATTGAATTTTATCATTTTCAGATAGAATATTTTCTTCAATTTGTGTCTGATAAAGTGCACTCATCAACTTCGCTATTATTCACTAGACTGCCCTTTGGTATATTCTTATCAATTATTTGAGATCTGATTGAGTTTTTTTAATTTTTATTACTGGCGAAAAATTCAGAAAAAAAAATACGGTAAAATAGTGTTACGTCAAAGGATAACGTGAAATATGAAGTACTGTCCTAAGCAAAAACTATATTTTGAAAATAGACTCTATTGACAGAATTGATAAGGGTTTGAATTTAAAGTCTTGCAATGGACTTTTTACATTTTTATTGCATCGTGACGTAATTTTTCAATACACCACGTAGTGAAATTTTTATGAACTAGAGATGAGTAGACACCATGTTGTCAAGTAAAATGATTAAAAGGACAAGCATTTATTTTTGATAAAAAAATATTTAAACAACACAAAAACTGAAATTATTTTGACTTTAATTGTAAAGAAATTATTACTTACTTACTTACTTAATCCTAGGTCTTTCTACCGCTAAGTGTAAGACCGTTTGAGTTGAGGAGTTCATATCTTGCATCTCTCTTTCCATGACTTTCTATCTTGGGCTGCGGTTTTAATGTTGTCCCATGGTATTTGTCTTTCATTTGCTGCTTCTTTCACTTCCTCCCTCCATGTTCTTCTTGGCCTACCTTGCCTGTTTTTCCCTATAGTGTTCTTGTTTCATACACTCTCTTCGTTAATCTTTCGTCTGGCATCCTGTGTATGTGTCCCAACCATCCTAGTTGTCTTTCCTGTATTATTTTTCCAACTGGCTTCATGTTAAGATTTTTCCTGAACACTTCGTTTCTTATTTTGTCTTTTCTTGTTTTCCCTTCTACTTTTCTAAGGAACCTCATTTCCATAGTATTTATTCTGCTTTTATGTTTATTTGTTAATGTCCATGTTTCGCTGCCATTGATTAAAGAAGGAGTCACGACCTTTCTTATTACTTCTGCTTTAATATTTTTGGGTACTCTCTTTTTCCTAGAAAGGTATTTTTCATGGTGTTAAAGATTCTTCCTAATTTCCCTACTTTTTCGTATATTTCTAAATCCATTTTTCCAGTACTTTCAATCATTGTGCCTAAATATATAAATTGAGACGTTTGTTCTAACTTTTTATTATCTAAATAGATGTTGTGTTTCTTTTCTTTTGCCGCAATAACCATTGTTTTTGTTTTGTCAACGTTCATTTTCATATTAATCTTTCTTAGCTCAATATTCAATATGTTGACATATTGTGTTGTAGCTTGGTTTCTGTTCCTGCTAGTATAACCATGTCGTCTGCAAATAGTAGCTCCGATAATTTCGTAGGTTGCATTTTCCAATTTCCATAGATGAACATATTCATTTTATGTTTCGCTTTCTTTATTGCATCATCTATGACTAATGAAAATAAAAGTGGACTCAGTACGCATCCTTGTTTTAATCCTATCTTTGATTGGAATTCTTTTGATTCGTTGTTTTGAATTCTTACTATGTTTGAGTTGTTTTCATACATTGCCTTTATTATGTCAATAGTTGTTTTTACTCCTCTCTTTTTTAAACACTCCCATACATCGTCTCTTTTTATCATATCAAAAGCCTTTTGCAGGTTAACGAAGCATAAGTGTAATTTGCCATTCTTGTTAATAATGTTTTCGCTTAATTGTCTCAAAATAAAAATTGGATCTTGTACATTCCTACCTTTTCTAAAACCGTATTGCGTTTCTTCTAAAGTACTATCCAGTTCGTTCCTTAGTCTTGTGTCCATTATTCTCGCCAGAATTTTTCCTATTATGCTAGATAGAGTGATTCCTCGGTAGTTCGCACATTCTCTCGTGTCTCCTTTTTTATATAAAGGTAGTATGATTCCCATGTTCCATTCCTTGGGTACTTTTTTCTGTTTTATGCATTCGTTTAAGTTTTCTCAATGCTTCTTTTCCTGATTCTTCCATATATATATATATATATATATATATATATATATATATATATATATATATATAATCATCTCCGGGGTAATATTGTCTAATCCGGGAGCCTTACCTATTTTTATTTTTCCGATAGCGGTTTCTAATTCTTCCATTTTTATCTGATTATTATCGTCTTGGCCTTCCCTATCATAATCTATCTCTATTTCATTGTTTCTTTCTGTATTTTCTTCTGTTTCTTCATTTCGTGTAAGTTCTTCAAAATACTGTCGCCATCTGTCCATTATTTGCTTGTCCTCCGTCAAAATTTTTCCATCTTTGTTTTTTATACTTTTCATCGTGTATGTTTTCTTTTGTCTAAGTTGTTTTAAAGTGGAGTAGAATAATTTTTGATTTTGTGTGAAATTATCTTTCATTTTATTTCCAAACTCCTTCCATGACTCGTGTTTAGCATTCCTTGTTAATAACTTTACCTCATGTCTTATTTCTTTATATTTTTCATAGTCATTTGTATTTTTTGTTTGTATTTGTACTTTGTATTTAATTTCGGGGCACCACCATTGTGTTCTTTTCGTGTTTGTATTTGTTATCTTCGTTATACCACAACTTTCTCTAGCTGCTTCTAATATTATGTTTTTAAGGTTTTGCCATTAGCTTTCTAATCTTCCTTCGTTTTTTTCGTTTTCTAATTTAATCTTCAGGGCTGTGTGGTAATTTATTCTATTTGTTGTCTCCTTCAGTTTGAAACTTTGTATTTTTTCTTTTACAATTTTTTGTATTTTCATTTCTTTTCCTTTTTGTTTTTCAATTACTTCCATTTTTACTAGGTAGTGATCGCTTCCTATTTCAGCTTGTCTTAATACTTTCACGTCTTTGATTAATTTCATTTTATTTGTATTAACTAAAAAATAGTCTATTATTGATTTTTCTTTTTTACTGGGTTCTTCTCGGGTATATTTGTGAATATCTTTATGTTTAAATTTTGAGTTTGTAATAACCAAATCGTTTTCTACGCAGAAGTCTATTATTCTTTTTCCGTTGTTATTTCTTATATTCTCTCCTTCTTTTCCCAAATATCTTTCTATTCCTCTGTTGTCGTTTCCTACCCTTTCATTTAAGTCGCCTAGTATGATTTTGTTCGGACCGCAGTTGTCTACTGTTCTTTGTAAAGTGGAAAAGAATTTGTCTTCTATCTCTGTTGTTGCATTTTCGTTTGGTGCATATGCTGTTACTAGAGACCATATTTCTTTATTACATAGTTCTAATTCAATCATAAGTAACCTTTCATTAATGTATTCTTCTATTATAATTTTTATTGCTTTATTTTCCTTAATTATTAATCCTACTCCTTCTTTTGCTGTTTCTTTATTATCTACTCCGGACCAAAATAGCATATAATTTTTATTTAGTCTTTTACTACCTTTATCTTTTTTCTTTGTTTCTGTTATGTCCAGAAGTTCTATATTATAGTTTTCCATTTCTTCTATTATCTCGTCCTCTTTTCCGTTTATACTTCTTACATTCCAAGTACCCATAGTTATTACTTCATAACTATTATTTAGTTTATTCCGTTTAGATTCGTCCGTGTTCTTTGCCAGGTCGTTTTTTATTTTTTCCCTGAAATTTGTTTTGTTATTTGTGTCCGTTATGTTTTCCTTAGTCTTGTCCGGTCTTCTGTCTTGGGTTTTCCATGGTGTTATTAGTTTTTTGGATAGTTTTTTTATTTCCAGTCTTCCTATAGAGTTATTCCAGTTCCATTCCTTTCCATCTATTACTAGTTTTTTGTAGCCTATTTTTGTTTGTTTGCCGTTTACTTTCTCTACTTTAGCTCTTTTTATTATTTGATCCTGGATTTGCTTCTCTTTTTTGGTGAAATCGTTGTTGATGAAAATTTTCTTTTCCCTGATGTTTTTCAATTTATATTTGTTTTCCATCACCTTAAGTTTGTCCTTAAATTCCCGAAATTCCGCAAGGATAGTTTTTTGTCCAATGGCATAGCTGTCTTTAATTTCTATTTCTACCTCTAGAACGTCCTTCAAAAATTTTTCCATCTCAGTTATGATGTTTGTTTTTCCTATCTCCTTTGTTTCTATCCCCGATATTATATTATTTTTCCTCTTTTTCATATCTAATAATTCCACACGATAGTTGAGATAATTTAACTCTGTTTTCAATTCCGCATTCTCCTTTTTTAGCTCTTTATTATCTTTTTTGAGAGTTTCGATTTCTTTTTTTAATTATTGCTTCGTCATTTCTTATTTCTTTAATTTTCCCCATCATGTGTTCATTGTTTTTCATCATTTCTTTCATCATTGTAACTAAATAATCTAGTTTACCATCCTTACTTTCGTGAGATTCCTTAGTTGGTGTTCTCATCGTCTTTCTACTCCTCTTAGATATGTCTATTTCCTTAGTAAAATCTTTTCTTCTTTTACCTTCATCAGTTAAACTTTCTCCTGAATCCGACTATGATTCTTTATAGTTCATGGTTTATATTGTCTATATTTTAGTATTTCGTGTGATTTCTTGTCTCCAATTATTAATAAAGACAAAACAATTTATTTAAAAATAATAACAATAGTTTTATTCTTGTTTGTAACTTTCTTAATAACAAACTGGCAACTTCGCAATTATCTGTGACTGTCATTTCGCGTCTTTAGAACATATAACCACGTTTCTGATTCCCATTTACCCGTCCTCGCGTCTTGAAATATTTATCATCACAAACGCTTTGTGTGAATTTATTTAATATAGTAACATTCTTATTTCCGCCATTTCAAATTTTGTTTGAAATATATCTGGCCTCCTCTATGCGCAAACAAACGACTGCGCACTACATATAGGTATGTCATTTTTTCTGTATCTCTCTCTTTTCATGTAAAAGGTCCATTAAATGCTGATATGCTTGTTATTATGAAGAAGTTAACTTTGTGATATTAATAACAACAAATTTTAAACATTTTTCTGTTACTTCGTAATACAATATAAACACATTAATAAATAACAAAGGTTTTATTTCAAATTGAAAAGAACTTTTCATATCTTGAACGGAGTATCAAGTTTGCGCAACTTCAAACATTTCCGACTTTATCGACTGAGTTTTTATTTGTTGGCGTTTTTATTATATTTGTTTTTTCTACATTTTATTATTTTATTGTATGGTGCGCTTGTCTTTCACACGGGTACTTCCGAGCGATTCACGCGATGTTTCACGAACATATTAGAAAATGAATGAACATTTAGTTCCATGTACGTTCTATGCAAAAAAAAATTCAAACTTGAATAGAATAATTGTTATTACAAATTAGGATAATATGTTTTGTTTAATTGAAAGGGTAATATTCAAATTTAACTGAATGACAGCTTACCGGTATTCTTTACAGTCGCCTTACTTGGTGGTGTGAGGAAAATGATATTTTGAAGGAAAATCAAGCTGGATTTAGGAGGGGTAGGGGCACATCGGATAACATATTTACTCTCGCATCCATTTCCCACTTGTATTTGAGGTTAAAAGTAAGAACTTGTTATGCAATTTTTATAGATTTTAAGCGGGCTTTTGATTCTGTTAATCATCTACTCTTATGGCATAAATTATACAAATCCGGTATTTCCGCGAATTTCATAAAAATTTTACACCTTTATAACCATTCAGTATTAAAAGTAAAAACAAATGAGGGTACTACGGACCCAATAAATATAACAGAAGGTATTCTTCAAGGAGATACCCTCAGTCCACTCCTATTTTCTATTTTTTTAAATGAGATAGAAGACTTCTTTCGCAATGCGGGCTTAAATGGGCTTAATATAGATGGATACAATGACATACTGCTCTTAGCCTATGCTGATGATATGGTGCTTTTGTGCGACTCCCCTGTAGATGTCCAAAACAAGCTATAACACCTACAAGCATATTGCGAGAAAAATTCCTTGTTTGTAAACGTAAATAAAACAAAGATTTTAGCGTTTCATAAAGGCAGACTACCAAGTGGATTAAATTTCCAATACATGAACAACAGGGTTGAGGTGGTCTCTCAATACCCATACCTAGGTACTATTTTTTCCCCCTCAGGAAAATTTATTTTAGCAGCTAAAGAAAATTTAAGAAAAGGTAAAACAGCTACAATTACAGTCAAAAATTTGTTAGGAAGAGGCAAGTCTTGTAACTG
Organism: Harpalus rufipes; assembly: GCA_951394225.1. Taxonomy (NCBI): domain Eukaryota; kingdom Metazoa; phylum Arthropoda; class Insecta; order Coleoptera; family Carabidae; genus Harpalus; species Harpalus rufipes. The sequence continues at coordinate 38,857,699 of OX596278.1, read as the reverse complement.
GACCGAAAAAATTAAATTATTGCAAACAACCGTTAATGCAACTAATCTTTATTCTACCGAGGTGTGGGGGTTGAGAGAGCACACAACCCTGGAAAAATGTCAACTTAACTATTTCAAATCCATTCTCCTGTGTCAAAAAAACACTCCCAACCATATGGTTCGTCTTGAAGCAGGAATCGTACACATATCGTTTTACATTTTAAAACGCGCGCTTAACTGGTGGGAATTTTTTTTTAAAATGAATCGTAACAGGTACCCCAGACTGCTATATGATCGTTTGTTGCAATTAGATAAATGGTCAGGGAATAAAAGCGAAT